>CM033473.1:103605346-104095789 GCA_019447015.1 Hymenochirus boettgeri | reverse complement strand
AGTGAGACCAGATGGTAAAGGTCCCATACAATGAGAACAGACAGTAAATGTCCCATACAATGAGACCAGACAGAAAAGGTCCCAAGGTCCCATACAGTGAAATAAGACAGTAAAGGTCCCATACAGTGATAACAGACAGTAAAGGTCCCATACAATTAGAACAGACAGTAAATGTCCCATACAGAGAGAGCAGACAGTAAAGGTCCCATACAGTGAGAACAGACAATAAAGGTTTCATACAGTGAGACCAGATGGTAAAGGTCCCATACTGTGAGAACAGACAGTAAAAGGGTCTTACACACTGGAGAACAGGACAGTAAAGGTCCTACAAGAAGAGATAGTAGGTTCTATACAGTGAGAACTAACGTAAAGGTCCCATACAGTGAGAACGATGATGGCAAAGGTCCCCACAGTAAGAACAGACAGTAAGTACCAAACAGTGACAAAGACTGTAATGTCCCATACGTGAGAACGACAGTAAAGGTCCCATACAGTGATAACAGACAGTAAAAGGTCCACACAGTGAGACCAATGGTAGGTCTCATACAGTGAGACCCAGACAGTAAAGGTCCCATACAGTGAACAACAGACAGTAAATGTTCCCATACAGTGAGACCAACAGTAAAGGTCCCATACAGTAATAACAGACAGAAATGTCCTATATAGTTTGAACAGACAGTAAAGGCCCATACAATGAGAACAGACAGTAATTTCCCATACAGTGAACCAGCACCGTAAGGTCCATACGTGAGCCAGACAGTAAGGTCCCATACAGTGAGACCAGACAGTAAAGGTCCCATACAATGAGACCAGACAGTAAAGGTCCCATACAGTGAGACCAGCAGAAAGGTCCCTACGTGAGAACAGACTGTAAAGTTTCCATACAGTGAGACAGACAGTAAAGGTCCCATACAGTGAGACCAAACTAAAGATCCTTACGTGAAATCAGACAGTCATGTCCTTATAGTTTTGAACAGACAGTAAAGGTCCCATACAATGAGAACAGACAGTAAAGGTCCTATACAGTGAGACCAACAGTAAAGGTTCCATACAGTGAGACCAGACAGTAAAGGTCCCATACAGTGATAACAGACAGTAAAAGATCAATACAGTGAAACAGACAGTAAATGTCCTATATATTTGAACAGACAGTAAAGGTCACTACAATGAGAACAGACAGTAAATGTCCCATACAGTGAGACCAGACAGTAAAGGTCCTATACAGTGATAAACGACAGTAAATGTCCTTTATAGTTTAACAGACAGTAAAGGTCAATATAATGAGAACAGACAGTAAATATCCTTTATATTTGAACAGACAGTAAAGGTCCCTACAATGAACAGACAGAAATGTCCCATACAATGAGACCAGACAGTAAAGGTCCTATACAGTGAGACCAGACAGTAAAGGTTCCATACAGTTGATAACAGACAGTAAAGATCCCATACAGGTGATAACAGGCAGTAAATGTCCATATAGTTTGAACAGACAGTAAAGGTCACATACAATGAACAGACAGTAATATGTCCCATACAGTGAGCCCAGACAGTAAAGGTCCTATACAGTGATAACAGATAGTAAAGTGAGACCAGACTAAAGGTCCCATACAGTGATAACAGACAGTAAAGTGAGACCAGAACGTAAAGGTCCCATACAGTGATAACAGATGGTAAAGGTCCCATAGAGTGAGAACAGACAGTAAAGGTCTTACACACTGAGAACAGACAGTAAAGGTCCCATACAAAAAAAAAGTAGTAAAGGTTCTATACATGGAACCTAACATAAAGGTCCCATACAATGAGAACTGATGGCAAAGGTCCCACACAGTAAGAACAGACAGTAAGGACCAACCAGTGAACAACAGACTGTAATGTCCCATACAGTGAGAACACAGTAAAGGTCCCAACAGTCATAACAGACAGTAAAGGTCCCATACAGTGAAAACGACAGTAAATGTCCCACCCAAGTGAACCAGATGGTAAAGGTCCATACAATAGAACAACAGTAAATGCCCATACAATGAGACCAGACAGAAAAGGTCCCAAGGTCCCATACGTGAAATAAAGAAGTAAGGTCCCATACAGTGATAACAGACAGAAAGTCCCTACAATTAGAACAACAGTAAATGTCCCATACAGAGAGAGCAGACAGTAAAGGTCCCATACAGTGAGAACAGACAATAAAGGTTTCATACAGTGAGAACAGACGTAAAGGTCCCATACAGTGAAAATGACAGAAATGCTCCATACATGAGACCAGATGGTAAAGTCCCATACTGTGAGAACAGACAGTAAAGGTCTTACACACTGAGCACACAGTAAAGGTCCCATACAAAAAGAGAGATAGTAAAGGTTCTATACAGTGAGAACTAACAGTAAAGGTCCCATACAGTGAGAACTGATGGCAAAGGTCCCACACAGTAAGAACAGACAGTAAAGGTACCAAACAGTGACAACAGACTGTAATGTCCCATACAGTGAGAACAGACAGTAAAGGTCCCATACAGTGAGAACTGACGGTTAAGTCACATACAGTAAAACAGACCGCAAATGTCCCATACAGTGAGAACAGACAGTAAAGGTCCTATACAATGAGAACAGACAGTAAATGTCCCATACAGAGAGAGCAGAGAGTAAAGGTCCCATACAGTGAGACCAGACGTAAAGGTGCCATACAGTGAAACCAGACAGTAAAGGTCCATACAGTGAGAACACAATAAAGGTTTCATACGTGAGAACAGACGGTAAAGGTCCCATACAGTGAAAATAGACAGTAAATGTCCCATACAGTGAGACCAGATGGAAGGTCCCATACTGTGAGAACAGACAGTAAAGTCTTACACACTGAGAACAGACATTAAGGTCCCATACAAAAGAAGATTGTAAAGGTTCATACAGTGAGAACTAACAGTAAAGGTCCCATACAGTGAGAAACTGATGGCAAAGGTCCCACACGTAAAACAGACAGTAAAGGTACCAAACAAGTGACAACAGACGTAATGTCCCATACAGTGAGAACAGACAGTAAAGGTCCCATACAGTGATATACAGACAGTAAAGTCCCACACGTGAGACCAGATGGTAAAGGTCCATACAGTGAGACCAGACAGTAAAGGTCCCATACAGTGAAAACAGACAGTAATGTCCCATACAGTGAGACCAGACAGTAAAGGTCCCTACAGTAATAACAGACAGTAAATGTCCTATATAGTTTGAACAGACAGTAAAGTCCCATACATGAGAACAGACAGTTAAATGTCCCATACGTGAGACCAGACCAGTAAAGGTCCCACATACAGTGAGACACATACGTAAAGGTCCCATTCAGTGAGACCAGACAGTAAGTCCCATACAGTGAGACCAGACAGTAAAGGTCCCTACGTGAGACCAGACAGTAAAGGTCCCATACAGTGAGAACAGACTGTAAAGTTCCATACAGTGAGAACAGACAGTAAAAGTCCCATACAGTGGACCAAACAGTAAAGATCCTATACAGTGAAACAGACAGTAAAGGTCCCATACAAGAGAACAGACAGTAAAAGGTCCCATACAATGTGAACAGACAGTAAGGTCCTATAACGTGAGACCAGACAGTAAAGGTTCCATACAGTGAGACCAGACAGTAAAGGTCCCATACAGTGATAACGACAGTAAAGATCCCATACAGTGATAACAACAGTAAATGTCCTATATAGTTTGAACAGACAGTAAAGGTCCCATACAATGAGAACAGACAGTAAATTTCCCATACAGGGAGACCAGACAGTAAAAAGGTCCTATACAGTGATAACACAGTAAATGTCCTTTATAGTTTGAACAGACAGTAAAGGTCCCATCACAGAGAGAACAGACAGTAAATATCCTTTAATAGTTTGAACAGACAGTAAGTCCCATACAATGAGCCGACAGTATGTCCCATACAATGAACCAGACAGTAAAGGTCCTATACAGTGCAGACCAACAGTAAAGGTTCCATACAATGAGACCAGACAGTAAAGGTCCCATACAGTGATAACAGACAGTAAAGATCCCATACAGTGATAACAGACAGTAAATGTCCTATATAGTTTGAACAGCATAAGGTCACATACAATGAGAACAGACAGTAAATGCCCATACAGTGAGACCAGACAGTAAAGTCCTATACAGTGATAACAGATAGTAAAGGAGACCAGACAGTAAAGGTCCCATACAGTGATAACAGACAGTAAAGTGAAGCCAGACAGTAAAGGTCCCATACAGTGATAACAGACAGTAAATGTCCTGTATAGTTTGAAACAGACAGTAAGGTCACATACAATGAGAACAGACAGTAAATGTCCCCTACGTGAGACCAGACAGTAAAGGTCCTATACAGTGATAACAGACAGTAAATGTCCTTATAGTTTGAACAGACAGTTAAGGTCCCATACAATGAGAACAGACAGTAATGTCCCATATAGTGAGACCAGACAGTAAAGGTCCTATAAGTGAGACCACTGTAAGGTTCCATACAGTGAGACCAGACAGAAAGGTCCCATACAGTGATCACAATAGTAAAGATGCCCATACAGTGATAACAGACAGTAATGTCCTATGTAGTTTGAACAGACAGTAAAGGTCCCATACAATGAGAACAGACAATAAATGTCCCATACAGTAGACCACAGTAAAGGTCCATAAGTGAGACCAGACGTAAAGGTCCCATACAGTGAGTATAAATTAGTAAAGGTCCCCACAGTGAAAACAGACAAAAATGTCCTATATAGTTTGAACAGACAGTAAAAGTCCCTACAATGAGAACAGACAATAAATGTCCATACAGTGAGTCAGACAGTAAAGGTCCCATACTGTGATACCACAAGTAAAGGTCCCATACAGTGAGATAAATCAGTAAAGGTCCCACACAGTGAAAAACAGACAATAAAGTCCTATATAGTTTGAACAGACAGTAAAGGTCCCATACAATGAGAACAGACAATAAATGTCCCATACAGTGAGACCAGACAGTAAAGGTCCTATACAGTGAGACCAGACAGTAAAGGTCCTATACAGTGAGACCAGACAGTAAAGGTTCCATACAGTGAGACCAGACAGTAAAGGTCCCATACAGTGATAACAGACAGTAAAGTCCCATACAGTGATACGAGACAGTAAATCCCATACGTGTGAACAGACTGTAAAGGTCCCATACAATGAGAAACAGACAGTAAATGTCCCATTCATGAGATCAGACAGTAAAGGTCCCATACTGTGATACCAGACAAGTAAAGGTCCCTACAGTGAGATAAATCAGTAAAGGTCCATACAGTGAAAACACAGACAATAAATCTCCTACAAAGTTTGAACAAAAGTAAAGGTCCCATACAATGAGAACAGACAGGAATGTCCCATACGTGAGAACAGACAGTAAAGGTCACATACAGTGACACCAGACAGTAAAGGTCCCATACATGAGACTAGACAGTAAGGTCCCATACAGTGAGAACAGACAGTAAAGTTTCCTACAGTGAGAACAGAAAGTAAAGGTCCCATACACGTAGAACAGACATTAAAGGTCCCATACAGTGAAAACAGACATAAATGTCCCACACAGTGAGACAAGATGGTAAAGGTCCCATACAGTGAGTACAGTACAGTACTTCCTAAGTGAGAAACAGACAGTAAAGGTCTTACACCGTAGACGACAGTAAGGTCCCATAAACAGAACAGATAGTAAGGTCCCATATGTGATATGAGACAGTAAATGTCCCAACAGTGTAACAGACTGTAAAGGTCCCATACAATGAGAACAACAATAAATGTCCCATACAATGAGATCAGACAGTAAAGGTCCCATACTGTGATACCAGACAGAAAGGCCCATACAGTGAGATAAATCAGTAAAGGTCCCATACAGTGAAAACAGACAAAATGTCCTATATGTTTGAACAGACAGTAAAGGTCCCATACAATAGAACAGACAGAAATGTCCCATACAGTGAGATCAACAGTAAAGTCACATACAGTGAGACCAGACAGTAAAGGTCCCATACAGTGTAGGACAAGACAGAAGGTCCCATACAGTGAGACTAGACAGAAAGTCCATACAGTGAGAACAGACATAAAGTTTCCATACAGTGAGAACAGAAAGTAAAGGTCCATACAGTGGACAGACATTAAAGGTCCCATACAGTGAAAAACAGCAATAAATGTCCACACAGTGAGACAAGATGGTAAAGGTCCCATACAGTGAGAGCAGACAGTAAATGTCCCATAGAGTGAGAACAAACAGCAAAGGTCTTACAACAGTAAGAACAGACAGTAAAGGTCCCTATAACAAGAACAGATAGTAAGGTCCCATATAGTGAGAACTAACAGTAAAGGTCCCATACAGTGGGAACTGATGGTAAGGTCCCACACAGAGAGAACAGACAGTAAAGGTACCAAACAATGACAACAGACTGTAATGTCCCATACATTGAGAACTGACGGTTAAGGTGACATACAGTGAAACAGACCGTGAAATGTCCCATACAGTGAGAACAAATAGTAAAGGTCCCATACAGTGATAATAGACAGTAAATGTCCCATTCAGTTGAGCAGACAGTAAAGGTCCCATACAATGAGAACAGACAGGAATGTCCCATACAGTGAGATCAGACAGTAAAGGTCACATACAGTGAAACGAGACAGTAAAGGTCCCATACAGTGAGACCAGACAGTAAAGGTCCATACAGTGAGACTAGACAGGAAGGTCTCATACAGTGAGAACACAGTAAAGTTTCCATACAGTGAGAACAGAAAGTAAAGGTCCCATACAGTGATACAAATGGTAAAGGTCCCATACAGTGACAAGATGGTAAAGGTCCCAAACAGTGAGAACAGACAGTAAGGTCCAATACAGTAAAACAGACAGTAAAGGTCCATACAATGAGAACAGATAATAAAGGTCCCATTCAGTGAGAAGAGACAGTAAAGGCCCTATACAGTGAGAACAGATAGTAAAGGTCCCATACGTGAGAACATACAGTAAAGGTTCCATGCAGTGGTTTAGAGGAGGAGGAAGGTCCTTACACATGATTTCTGAGAGGTAGGGGCCAAGTTAAAAGCAACCTGCCGGTAGTGTTTTCAGAAATACTACCACAGCCACGTGCTACGCTAGGGAGACAGCAGGAGCTTATCAATAATGCATGGCTAAGGGTGTTTATAGGAAGAGGGTTTAGGTTTTAGAGAACTGGGCAGACTTTGCTGTCATTTACAGGCTCTTTAGTTTGGAGGGTTGCACCTTTTGGGTGAGAAGGTGGCTAGGGGGTTGGAGGAGCATTTTAAACTAGGTTGGGTGGGGTATTAGCATCTCACTGGGATAGATAGCCCAGGAGGAAAGCAGGGTGTAGATAGGCCAGGGGTGGGTGGAAAGGGGGGTGGGGCTAGCATAGGGGGTAGGGAGGCATGTTTATTAAAGTGTATGAAAAATTACAGGATCCTAATCTAAAGTGATAAGTGATACAGTGATAACAGACAGTAAAGATCCCATACAGTGATAACAGACAGTAAATGTCCTATATAGTTTGAACGACAGTAAAGGTCCCTACAATGAGAACAGACAGTAAATGTCCCATACAGTGAGACCAGACAGTAAAGGTCCTATACAGTGAGACCAGACAGTAAGGTTCCATACAGTGAGACCAGACAGTAAAGGTCCCATACAGTGATAACAGACAGTAAAGGTCCCTACGTGATAGAGGACGTAAATGTCCCATACAGTGTGAACAGACAGTAAATGACTTACACAGCAGAACAGACAGTAAAGTCCCATATAACAAGAACAGATAGTAAAGGTCCCATATAGTGAGAACTAACAGTAAAGGGTCCCATACAGTGGGAACTGATGGTAAAGGTCCCACACAGTGAGAACAGACAGTAAAGGTACCAAACAATGACAACAGACGTAATGTCCCTACATTGAGAACTGACGGTTAAGGGACATACAGTGAGAAAAGACCGTAATGTCCCTACAGTGAGAACAAATAGTAAAGGTCCCATACAGTGATAATAGACAGTAAATGTCCGTGTCAGTGTGAGCAGACAGTAAAGGTCCATCAATGAGAACAGACAGTAAGGTCCCATCGACATGTCCCATAACAGTGAGACCAGACAGTAAAGGTCCCATACAGTGCAGAACATCAGTAAAGGTGCCCATACAGTGAAAACAGACAGTAAATGTCCCATAAGTGATACAAGATGGTAAAGGTCCCATACATTGAGACAAGATGGTAAAGGTCCCAAACAGTGAGAACAGACATAAAGGTCTCATACAGTAAAAACAGACAGTAAAGTCCCATACAACAAGAACAGATAGTAAAGGTCCCATTCAGTGAGAAGAGACGTAAAGGCCCTATACAGTGAGAACATATAGTAAGGTCCCATACAGTGAGAACATACAGTAAAGGTTCCATGCAGTGGTCTAGAGGAGGAGGAGAGGTCCTTACACATGATCCGAGAGCTAGGGGCCAAGTTAAAAGCAACCTCCAGGGTACTGTTTTCAGAAATACTACCAAGTCACGTGCTACGCTAGGGAGACAGCAGGAGCTTAGGAGCAATAATGCGTGGCTAAGAGGGTGGGTTTAAGGAAGAAGGGTTTAGGTTTATGAGAACTGGGCAGACTTTGCTGTCAGCTACAGGCTCTTTAGTTTGGATGGGTTGCACCTTGGGGTGAGAAGATGGCTAGAGGGTTGGAGGAGATTTTAAACTAGGTTTGGGGGGGGGAAGGTTATTAGCAGTCTCACTGGGATAGATAGCCCAGGAGGAAAGCAGGGTGTAGATAGGCCAGTGGTGGGTGGAAAGGGGGGTGGGGCTAGCATAGGGGTAGGGAGGCATTTTTATTAAGTCTTGAATAAATTACAGGATCCTAATCTAAAATGTATGTTTGCAAATGCAAGAAGCCTGGCTGACAAAATGGGTGAATTGGAAATTATGGCATTGAATGAAAAGTATGATGTAATAGGTTATAGCAGAAACGTGGTTAACAGTTCTCATGACTAGGCTGTAAATTTAGAAGATAGGACAGAGAAAAGGAAAGGGGAGGAGTATGTGTTTATGTTAAAAGAATTGAACAAATTTAAAAGAGAGATAACTGGCGATATGGATGTTAAGTGGAGGCAATATGGTAGATTAGGCAACAGGAAAGGGGGTAAAGTCACTGTTGGTGTTGCTATAAGCCGCCAAATGCTAGAGAGGAGGTGAGTCAGCTTCATGTGCAGTTGGCAAAGGCTGCAAGTTGGGGAGTGTGCTCATTATGGGGACTTTAAGGGAAAGTCCAGCTCTAAAATGAAAACTTACATACAGGTAAATCTCCCCCCCAAACCCTCAATGGTAATAGTTTGAATGTGAAATATATAAGTCTAAAAATCCTGCACAATGTCCTGTTTCCCCTGTTTTCTGCTTCCTGGTCCTTCCAGTTAGCAACATCACAGCCAATACTGAATGTTAATCCCTGTCTGCCATGGGAAAGCTGAACAAAGCATCACTAAGCCTAACATTTTTTTAAAGTATATTAATAGTAAGAAGATGAGGACTGAGAATGTGGCACCATTAATTAATGGGGTTAGTTACGGAGGATGGCGATAAAGCAAATGTCTGAATACTTTTTCCCCCTGTTATACACTATAGAAGATCCAAGTACAGATATCATAGGGTATAGTAGCAATGATGGTATAAAAGATTTAAGTGCACTTTGGTTAAACTGAGGATATGGTACAGAAAGAACTAATAAGGTTAATATTAATAAATCTCCTGGACCGATAAAATACATCCCGGGTACTTAGGGAGCTAAGCAGTTTTATCTAGGCCATTGTTTCTTATTTTTGCAGATTCCTAAAGGATAATTGCACTGTAAAATCAAGTTATGTTCATTTGGAAGCTGCAGCTTTAAAATACCGTTGCCATATTTTTTTCACCTATGCCCCTCCAGAGCCTAAACTTTTGCCTTGGAAGTTGCTGACATCTTGTTTCTGGTTTGCTGAATGTTAAGCTCCGCCCCTCTGAGATTTCCTCTGCTTTCTCCTGCTTGAGCCTCAAACAGTATGCCTGTGAGTTCTGTGCACTCTCCTGCTGAGCTTCAAACGTAATGCCTGTGAATTCCGTGCACGTGCGTGTGCATGGAACTCACAAGCATTACTATTTGAGGCTCAATCAGGAAAAATCAGAGGAAATCTCAGAGGGGCAGAGCTTAACATTCAGCAAACCAGTAACAAGATGTCAGCAACTTCCAGGCACAAAGCTAGGCTCTGGAGGGGCATAGGTAAAAAAAAAAATATGGCAGCGGTATTATGTAAAGCTGCAGCTTCCAAATGAACATAACTTGATTTTACAGTGCACTTATAAGTAGAATTGATGCAGGGAATTTCCGACTGCCACTTGGAGTCAGGAGGAATTTTTTCTCCCTCATAAATTTGGTGGGTTTTTTTTGTCTTCCTCTGGATCAACAGTTAGGCAGGAAATGAGATATTGCTAGAATGAGTTTGGACTGGGACGTATGTCTTTATTCAACGTCAAATACTATACTACGCCTATTTTTAAGACCACTATTACCATTTTACAATTGTTGCCTGCAACATTTAAATGTATGATGTGATGAAGATAACAGTAATAGCTTAAACCTGGCTAATGAACTAGAAGGATGACATAACACTGGCTAATGAACTAGAAGGCAGACTTAACATAGGCTTATGAACTAGAGGGCGACTAACACTGGCTAATGAAACTGGAGGGCTGATTGCCACTGGCTATGAACTGGACGGCTGACAACACTAGCGAATAAGCTGGAGGGCTGATAACATTGACTAATAAACTGGAGGGCTGACAACACAGGCCAATGAACTATTGAACCACAACACTTGCTAATGACTAAAGGGCTGCCAGCACTGACTAATGAACTGGAGGGCTGACAACACTGGCTAATTATCTAAAGGGATGACAGCACTGGCTAATGAACAGGAGTTCTGACAACACTGGGTAATGATCTTAAAGGCTGACAACACTGGATAATAAACAGGAGGGCTGACAACACTGGGTAATGATCTAAAGGGCTGACTAACACCAGCTAATAAACTGGAGGGCTGGAAAATACTGTTAATGAGCTGGAGGGCTGACAACACTGGCTAATGAACTGGAGGGCTGACAACACAGGCCAATGAACTGGATGGCCAACAAACACTTGCTAAGATCTAAAGGGCTGCCAGCACTGACTAATGAACTGGAGGGCTGACAACACTGGCTAATTATCTATAGGGTGACAGCACTGGCTAATGAACAGGAGTTCTGACAACACTGGGTAATGATCTTAAAGGCTGACAACACTGGATAATAAACAGAGGGCTGACAACACTGTAATGATCTAAAGGGCTGACTAACACCAGTAATAAACTGGAGGGCTGGAAAATACTGGCTAATGAGCTGGAGGGCTGACAACACTGGCTAATGAACTGAGGGCTGACAACATAGTTGTGGAGCTGAAGGGCTGACAACACTGGCTAGTAAACTGGAGGGCTGACCACACGGGCAATGATGTAAAGAGCTGACAGCACTGGCTTATGAACCTGGTGGGCTGACAACACTGGCTAATAAACTGGAGGGCTGACAACACTGGGTAATGATCTAAAGGGCTCACAACACTGGCTAATAACTAGAGGGATGAACACACTGAGTAATGATATAAAGGCTGACAAAACTGGCTAATGAACTGGAGGACTGACAACATTGGGTATATGATCTAAAAGGCTGACAACAAAGGCTAATGAACTGGAGGGAAACTAACAATGGCTTATACTGGAGGGCTGTCAAATACTGACTAATAAACAGGAGGACAACACTGGCTAATGAGCTTAAGGGTTGACAACACTGGATAATAAACTGGAGGGCTGACAACACTGGTTAATGAACTGGTGGGCTGACAACACTGGCTAGTAAACTGGAGGGCTGACAACACTGTAATGATCTAAAGGGCTCACAACACGGCTAATAAACTAGAGGGATGAACACACTGAGTAATGATATAAAGGGCTGACCAAAACTGGCTAATGAACTGGAGGACTGAACACATTGGTAATGATCTAAAAGGCTGACAACAAAGCTAATGAACTGGAGGGATAACTAACAATGGCTTATAAACTGGAGGGCTGTCAAATACTGACTAATAAACAGGAGGACAACACTGGCTAATGAGCTTAAGGGTTGACAAACACTGGTAATAAACTGGAGGGTGACAACACTGGTTAATGAACTGGGGGCTGACAACACTGCTAATGAACTGGAGGGCACTGGCAAATGAACTGGAGGGCTGACAAATGAACAGGAAGTGGACAATATAAGGAAATGAACTGGAGGGCTGACTAACACTGGCTAATAAACTGGAGGGTACTGGCAAGGAACTGTAGGTATGGATAATGAATTAGAGGGCTGACAATAATGGCTAATGAACTGGAGGGCAACAGGTAATGAACTGGAACACTGAGATTACCTGGGTAATAAACTGCATTGCTAACTAATAATAAATGTGATTATATCCCTAAAGACCTCCATAGATTGCTCTGGCTCTCAGCTTCCTTAAATTCTGGCCCAGACTGTCAGGAATTAGTCTGCTAAACTTTAGACACTGCTAAGCTGCTCTATTAATCTGAATGTCTGGGCAGGAGTTTGAACCTTGCAGAGCAAAACAAATGTATGTAGTTTCATAGATTAGCACGCCCCCCCCCCAACTGAGGCAGTGTCCTAATTACTTACTAAGAGCTTAACTTACTAATAGCTTCTGCGCAGCCCAAACTTTGGGGGCAGTCCTCCCTGCACAGGGCAATATACTGAAGGCTAACTACACTGGCTAATGATTGGAGTGCTAACTAACATTGCCTAATGAACTGGAGGGCTAACTAACACTAGCTAATGAACTGGGAGGGCTTTTCTACACTGCTAGAACTGGAGGCTGACTAACACTGCCTAATTAACTGGAGGGCGTCTACACTGGCTAATGAACTGAGGGCTACTAACACTGCCTAATGAACATATGAATCTATAACCTAATGAACCAATTACTGCCATCACAAAGCATCACTTTGACTAGATATTTGAATATCTAAAAATGTGTATTGTGTCTGTAAAAAAGAAGAAAAGGATGTTTGGAACTGATTTTGTTAATTTTATAATCTCTGTCATCTTTTTTATTGAATTTTATTGTGAGTGTAGTTACTATGTAAGGAAGGAAAAAGGAACCTATTTAATTATGAGACAAATATTTGTATTCATCAGCAGCACTGTAATATACAGTAGTTACTGGGTTTGACTATGTATATTTGTAAAATTAAGAAAATGGCTCTTTATACATGTTGTAGGGGAACTAGTAAAAAGGTAAATGGGTCTCAGCCTTTAGTGGGAAAGGGACACTGAGAGGGCAAATGTAGAACAGCTGGTGGTGGTTAATAATAAAAAGCAACGCATATTTCTTGCAGTATTAAAATCCTGTACAATGCAAAGTAGGAACACACAGGATATATGCCTATTCAACACATCTTACCAAGCTTTTTCTTCTCAGGGGACTTTCTACTTAAGAGTGAGGGAACTGGATGGAAATCACCAATGTTTCTCCCACTCTGATTTCACTATTACCGACCAATGGGCCCATAAATCTAGTTAGTGTACTATTCATGCCCTGGGTAATTGTTTGTATTGTAGGACAATTTATTGAGGTTTTGGCCATGTGTAGTTTCTTTTTTCTTTAAACAGGACATCAAGGTAACATAAGGCTAGTTTTTTCTCTAGGTTAGAGACAAGGGATAGTAAAAAGGAGTATATAGTATTAGCATAAAGTACATGGGCACATATAATTCAATTAGAAAGCAATTCTTAGCATTGATTTACACAATAATGAATATTATGCATGATGTCTGAATTAGTCAAGAAAAAACACACTGCAGATTGTTTAAATTACATTGTGTGAGGGAACAGTCCAACGTTTTCTTGTAGAGATACAATAAGGAACTGACACTGGAATAGATTTAAAGCAATGGCTGACAGGGATTCTGGGGTCTCTTTCTTCCACATTCCCCATTCCCATTCTCTCTTTTTTATGCTATAGACATATACAATCTTTCAGGGTTATTCAATAAAATTCTTTAATGTTAGAAATGGTGTATGAATGAATATATGTATGTACAGAAAAACTTCGAACGGTTTTTATAAAACTTGGTATACATACATTTCAGGTCCTGGGAAAAAACATAGGCTACATTATAACTTTTATAAGTACCCCCTAATACCTTTTCCCCCAACATTTGTTACATTAGTTATTACCTTGTGCTGCCATCTGATGGTAAATTGTTAATTAAGTGCACACATATGTATTTTATTTCTTATATAGCGCTACATATTCTGCAGCGCTTTACATTATTTTACTAAATTCACATCAGACCCTGCCCTGAAGAGCTTACAATCTAATCACTTTATGTACACATACAACCTATCAGTTATTTCTTTATATTGTGGGGGAAACCGAAGTGCCCAGAGCAAACCCACGCAAGCACATGTCCAAGGGTGCAGATGTGTCCAAGGGTGGAATCGAACTCAGGACCTCAGCGCTGCAAGACATCAGTGCTAACCACCGAGCCACCGTGCTGCCCCCAAATATGATAGATTTTTTGGGACAGTCCTGATTTCTAGCCCCAATCCGCTGTCCCAGTATAGCTATTCTCTCTCCTAGGTCAGTGTGTCAGGGCTTAATTGAATAATTAACAAAAACGTGGAGCCAGATTGATCTGCTCAAGATTTCATTCCACCTTCAAATGCATTGCATAGAGCTGTGCTAGATTGGGTCCATTCATTATCTTCCTTCTGCTCCTCCTCTTGTTGTTTCTATAAGTGTTACCTATTAAATGGGTAATATTAAAGGCTAAGCAGAAAAAATTCATTTGTAAGAGACTGCGAATACACAGCTGTGAGTGCAGATCAGACCATGCTCCTCATAGCAATTATGAACGCTATTGACAATTTTAAAGATAATATAAAACGCAGGTAACAAAATACCTTTGGAGATGTGCAGTGAATACAGGTAGTGAGTTTAACCCACCAGCCCAAGACATTGTTTGCAAATAATTTTAAGGTAACGGAATAGTGCAGTGCAAATTATAATGAAGGTTTTTCTGGCAACCCGCTGGGGGCCCTGGGTACGGGGGACCCATGGTTATGTTTGAAAACATCTCATTAAATACTTTATACGGCTTTTAAAGAACAGCTAGCCATTGCCACTGGCTCTTATAACAGTTATTTATGGTTTAGGTGCACAAGATAGTTAAACCCCAATGCATCACCTTATACATTATCAACATTGAACTCATCTGTCATTCTGCTGCCCATTTTGATAATCTCTTGCAGCACTGCCACTTAGTGAAGTTCCAAAAGCTCGTATGTTTAGGTTAGTCCCGACCCCTGTATAGTTTAGTTAGTCCCGACCCGCAACGCACGATGTGTATGAACGTTCATTTCGGTATAATCAGCCCATGTTTGTAAGCCTGTTCTGTTTCCTTCATTTAAATTTCCTCCTCCTTTTAAAATGTCAAGTTTTGTTAACCCTCGTGAACTTTTGTGTTTTTGCAACCTATATTAATGACACTAATCATGGTCACGATTCCCTAAGCTCTTATTACCTTCATCCCCAAAATTAGAATTCACCAGTCCAACAACGCATCGTGTCTAGTAGGAACTTCTACCATCTGTAAAGAAATCCTTATTCCAATCTATGCAATCACATCATACCTTTCCTTAAAAGCTATAGGCTTTGTTCCCAGTTTTTTCCAGACAGCCTTCTTTGCATTTAAAACATACATTTATATATCTTCAATTTACTTACAACTTGGACATACATGCCTCCTATCCTCTATGCTCTCCCCTCCTCCATTCCTAACCCTCATTATCTTATTATTCCCCTGATCCCTAATCCTTCTACCCCTGGGTAGTCACATGTACCCTCCCCCCCCACCTATGTTTATAAATCTCCTCCAACCCTCTCGTCATTTCCCCCACAAACAGCTGTGTCATCATAATTGAAGTGCAGTCCATCTCTAATAAAAGAGATGTAGCCAACAGAAAGTCAGGACCAGTTCTCTAAAAATCCCAAACCTTATCTCCATTGACCAACCCTTTTAGCCTACATTATACTCTAAGCCCCTGTTGCATAGAACGTGCTGCGGTAGTATTTCTGACACTACCCTTGAGGTCCTTTACTTTTAACTTGGCCCTTACTCTTAGAAATCATTTTAAGGACCTCACCTCCCCCTCTTAACTGTTCATTGGCCACCAACAGGACCAAGACCCACCCCGGTCACTCCCATCCCCACCCAATTACTCTGTCTACATGATCCACCACATGTGCAACCCTAGCACCAGCAGGGCAACACACTGTTCGGGCATGTAGGGTCTTGGCAGCAGATTACCCTATCTCCCTTAAACCTCCCTTTTTTTTTCCTGTTCTATACAATGGATTCCCCTTCACTATCACCACCTGCCTAATCCTTCCTAGCTCCCATTCTCCCTCTCCCTCCCTTATTATTATATTAGAAAATGCAAGTCCCCTGGGTGCTTAGGGGAATGGCCTGCTCCTACATGCTACTTCGATCCATCGTCCTCCACAACATCCTTACCTCAACAGGCAAATCAGTTGATATCAACCATCTGGGGAAGAAGCGACCCTATCCTTCCTCCCCCTACTTTCCCCTGGTGACTCCTTATAAATCTATCTTCCTTATCTGCCTATTTTCCACCCTCTATTTTCTGACGCAGTTACCACCTGCATTTCTCCCCCCGATTTCAAGCCCTGCGTTGCTGCAGTTTTCCCTTTAGATTCTCACCTTAGAGTCCAAATGTGCTAACCTTCACATCTGACCCTACATAAGGTCCCTTGGCAGAGGCTGTTTCAAGATCCCATAAATGCGACAGGAGCACATTGCTGGCCCCAACAAAACTGTCCTATTTAAAACAGCATACACAGCAACAGCAATACACAACACAAAGCAGCAATACACAACACTGAAGCAGCCTAACACAATCGAACAGCAATACACAAACACAGACAGCAATAGATGTTCTCCATCCCGTTTTTGTTCTAAACGCTTTTTGTTTCTTTTCGCACTCCTTAAAAACAGACAAACCCCTTTAAACAGAAAACCCTTAAAAGTGAATCACTCAGATCTGCCATCACTCTGCATGGGACCTTATGTGAAGGTTCAAAACCATATTAGAAAGGCGTTGTATCGCTTTTTAACATCCGCCCCCCCGCCGTACATTTATGGCCCGCTGTTGTACAATTCCGATAACGCGCAGTAATGCTAACTTTGCTATAGCCGTGCTTTATACGTATGCCTATATTGGGCTACCTTTCTTCCACTGTTATTTATGTTCAGTGTTAACTGCTTGCTGTTGCTGTCCTAAGAAACGGCCCATCTGGGTACCACAAACTATGCTTTGTTGTACGTTGTGGGCCAGGTGGTGTAAGTTATAATCACCCCCAGCTTGTGTTTCTTGTGGGTGTGGAAGTCAACAACAAATACAGAGTGAGTGTTTTTTTTTTGTTCTATGCCTATTCCTATGTAACCTTATGTTGTCTATTTGTGTTTCTAATTTGTCAAATCTTCGGAGGTCCAAAGTATTATACCTTTATTGATCCTCAAGCAGATGTACAAATCGGCCTCTAAATAACCCTAGTTAATAGATAATAGCGGTGGCGACCGTGTGCGTTCTATTGGTGGAACGCCTGACTTCTTCCTGGGGTGGGGGGGGGTGTCTCCAACTCGGGCAAACAGCATTAGAAAGATACAGTGGTCATAATATGCACTTACCCAGCTTTCCCGCAATCCCTGAGGAGCCTATTTGACTCAAACGCATGAATCTAACTTTCAGTTGATTTATTGTGATAAACCAGCCCGGGTTTTTAAGTAGTACCTAAGAGACCACCGCAGGTGTTGGCCACCACTAAAACTGGGATAATCATAACACCTCCATACGAACCCACACCAGACGCCACGGAAACACCCACACAACATCAAAGAGAAGAGTTTTTTTATTTCAATACTACAAAATACCCGGCTTCGCAGCGGAGATGTATTCAATAACCTGTGTAGTAAAAAGCAATAATGTATCAAATTGCGTAATCAACTCGCACTTTATATCATTAAAGAAAGACAAGTCAATAGCTTTACGATAATGCAACAACTCATTAACTTTATTAATATTTATTTTTTGTTCACACCATACAGTGAGACCAGATGGTAAAGGTCCCATACTGTGAGAACAGACAGTAAAGGTCTTACACACTGAGAACAGACAGTAAAGGTCCCATACAAAAAGAAGAGATAGTAAAGGTTCTATACAGTGAGAACTAACAGTAAAGGTCCCATACAGTGAGAACTGATGGCAAAGGTCCCACACAGTAAGAACAGACAGTAAAGGTACCAAACAGTGACAACAGACTGTAATGTCCCATACAGTGAGAACAGACAGTAAAGGTCCCATACAGTGATAACAGACAGTAAAGGTCCCACACAGTGAGACCAGATGGTAAAGGTCTCATACAGTGAGACCAGACAGTAAAGGTCCCATACAGTGAAAACAGACAGTAAATGTCCCATACAGTGAGACCAGACAGTAAAGGTCCCATACAGTAATAACAGACAGTAAATGTCCTATATAGTTTGAACAGACAGTAAAGGTCCCATACAATGAGAACAGACAGTAAATGTCCCATACAGTGAGACCAGACAGTAAAGGTCACATACAGTGAGACCAGACAGTAAAGGTCCCATTCAGTGAGACCAGACAGTAAAGGTCCCATACAGTGAGACCAGACAGTAAAGGTCCCATACAGTGAGACCAGACAGTAAAGGTCCCATACAGTGAGACCAGACAGTAAAGGTCCCATACAGTGAGAACAGACTGTAAAGTTTCCATACAGTGAGAACAGACAGTAAAGGTCCCATACAGTGAGACCAAACAGTAAAGATCCTATACAGTGAAATCAGACAGTCAATGTCCTTTATAGTTTGAACAGACAGTAAAGGTCCCATACAATGAGAACAGACAGTAAAGGTCCTATACAGTGAGACCAGACAGTAAAGGTTCCACCATACAGTGATTAACGAGACAGTAAAGATCCCATACAGTATAACAGACAGTAAATGTCCTATATGTTTGAACAGACAGTAAAGGTCACATACAATGAGAACAGACAGTAAATGTCCCATACGTGAGACCAGACAGTAAAGGTCCTATACAGTGATAACAGACAGTAAATGTCCTTATAGTTTGAACAGACAGTAAAGGTTCCTATATGAGACAGACAGTAAATATCCTTTATAGTTTGAACAGACAGTAAAGGTCCTACAATGAGAACAGACAGTAATGTCCCATACAATGAGACCAGACAGTAAAGGTCCTATACAGTGAGCCAGACAGTAAAGGTTCCATACAGTGATAACACAGACAGTAAAGATCCCATACAGTGATAACAGACAGTAAATGTCCTATAGTTTTGAACAGACAGTAAAGGTCACATACAATGAGAAGACAGTAAATGTCCCATACAGTGAGACCAGACGTAAAGGTCCTATACAGTGATAACAGATAGTAAAGTGAGACCAGACAGTAAAGGTCCCATACAGTGATAACAGACAGAATAGTGAGACCAGACAGTAAAGGTCCCATACAGTGATAACAGATGGTAAAGTCCCATAGAGTGAGAACAGACAGTAAGGTCTTACACACTGAGAAACGTAAGGTCCCATACAAAAAAAAAAGATAGTAAAGGTTCTATACAGTGAGAACTAACAGTAAGGTCCCATACAATGAGAAACTGATGGCAAAGGTCCCACACAGTAAGAACAGACAGTAAAGGTACCAAACAGTGACAACAACTGTAATGTCCCATACAGTGAGAACAGACAGTAAAGGTCCCTACAGTCTAACAGACAGTAAAGGTCCCATACAGTGAAAACAGACAGTAATGTCCCACACATGAGACCAGATGGTAAAGGTCCCATACAATAGAACAGACAGTAAATGTCCCATACAATGAGACCAGACAGAAAAGGTCCCAAGGTCCCATACAGTGAAATAAGACAGTAAGGTCCCATACAGATAACAGACCGTAAAGGTCCCATACAATTAAACAGACGTAAAATGTCCCATACAGAAGAGCAGACAGTAAAGGTCCCATACAGTGTGAACAGACAATAAAGGTTTCATACATGGAGAACACGGTAAAGGTCCATACAGTGAAAATAGACAGTAATGTCCCATACAGTAGAACCAGATGGTAAAGTCCATACTGTGAGACAGACAGTAAAGGTCTTACACACTGAGCACAGACAGTAAAGGTCCCATACAAAAAGGAGATAGTAAAGGTTCTATCAGTGAGAACTAACAGTAAAGGTCCCATACAGTGAGAACTGATGGCAAGGTCCCACACAGTAAGAACAGACAGTAAAGGTACCAAACAGTGACAACAGACTGTAATGTCCCATACAGTGAGAACAGACAGTAAAGGTCCCATACAGTGAGAACTGACGTTAAGGTCACATACAGTGAAAACAGACCGCAATGTCCTATACAGTGAGAACAGACAGTAAAGGTCCTATACAATGAGAACACGACAGTAAATGTCCCTACAGAGAGAGCAGAGAGTAAAGGTCCCATACAGTGAGACCAGACGTAAAGGTGCCATACAGTGAAACCAGACAGTAAGGTCCCATACGTGAGAACAGACAATAAAGGTTTCATACAGTAACAGACGGTAAAGGTCCCATACATGAAAATAGACAGTAAATGTCCCATACAGTGAGACCAGATGGTAAAGGTCCCATACTGTGAGAACAGACAGTAAGGTCTTACACACTGAGAACAGACAGTAAGGTCCATATACAAAAAGAAGATATAGTAAAAGGTTCTATACAGTGAGAACTCAGTAAAGGTCCCATACAGGTGAGAACTGATGGCAGGTCCACACAGTAATAACAGACAGTAAAGGTACCAAACAGTGACAACAGACTGTAATGTCCCATACAGTGAGAACAGACAGTAAAGGTCCCATACAGTATAACAGACAGTAAAGTTCCCCAACACAGTGAGACAATGTAATGATCCATACAGTGATACAGACATATAAGGTCCCATACATGAAACAGACAGTAAATGTCCCATACAGTGAGACCGACAGTAAAGTCCCCATACAGTATATAACAGACAGAATGTCCTATATAGTTTTTGAGACCAGACAGTAAAGGTCCTATACAGTGATAACAGATAGTAAAGTGAGACCAGACAGTAAAGGTCCCATACAGTGATAACAGACAGTAAAGTGAGACCAGACAGTAAAGGTCCCATACAGTGATAACAGATGGTAAAGGTCCCATAGAGTGAGAACAGACAGTAAAGGTCTAACAGATGGTAAAGGTCCCATAGAGTGAGAACAGACAGTAAAGGTCTTACACACTGAGAACAGACAGTAAAGGTCCCATACAAAAAAAAAGATAGTAAAGGTTCTATACAGTGAGAACTAACAGTAAAGGTCCCATACAATGAGAACTGATGGCAAAGGTCCCACACAGTAAGAACAGACGAGAACAGACAGTAAATGTCCCTTACAGTGAGACCAGACAGTAAAGGTCCTATACAGTGATAACAGACAGTAAATGTCCTTTATAGTTTGAACAGACAGTTAAGGTCCCATACAATGAGAACAGACAGTAAATGTCCCATATAGTGAGACCAGACAGTAAAGGTCCTATAGAGTGAGACCAGACTGTAAAGGTTCCATACAGTGAGACCAGACAGTAAAGGTCCCATACAGTGATAACAGATAGTAAAGATCCCATACAGTGATAACAGACAGTAAATGTCCTATGTAGTTTGAACAGACAGTAAAGGTCCCATACAATGAGAACAGACAATAACCAGACAGTAAAGGTCCTATACAGTGAGACCAGACAGTAAAGGTCCCATACAGTGAGATAAATTAGTAAAGGTCCCACACAGTGAAAACAGACAATAAATGTCCTATATAGACCAGACAGTAAAGGTCCTATACAGTGAGACCAGACAGTAAAGGTCCTATACAGTGAGACCAGACAGTAAAGGTTCCATACAGTGAGACCAGACAGTAAAGGTCCCATACAGTGATAACAGACAGTAAAGGTCCCATACAGTGATACGAGACAGTAAATGTCCCATACAGTGTGAACAGACTGTAAAGGTCCCATACAATGAGAACAGACAGTAAATGTCCCATTCAATGAGATCAGACAGTAAAGGTCCCATACTGTGATACCAGACAGTAAAGCGTCCCATACAGTGAGATAAATCAGTAAAGGTCCCATACAGTGAAAACAGACAATAAATCTCCTACAAAGTTTGAACAGAAAGTAAAGGTCCCATACAATGAGAACAGACAGGAAATGTCCCATACAGTGAGAACAGACAGTAAAGGTCACATACAGTGACACCAGACAGTAAAGGTCCCATACAGTGAGACTAGACAGTAAAGGTCCCATACAGTGAGAACAGACAGTAAAGTTTCCATACAGTGAGAACAGAAAGTAAAGGTCCCATACAGTGAGAACAGACATTAAAGGTCCCATACAGTGAAAACAGACAATAAATGTCCCACACAGTGAGACAAGATGGTAAAGGTCCCATACAGTGAGTACAGACAGTAAATGTCCCATAGAGTGAGAACAGACAGTAAAGGTCTTACACAGTAAGAACAGACAGTAAAGGTCCCATATAACAAGAACAGATAGTAAAGGTCCCATATAGTGATATGAGACAGTAAATGTCCCATACAGTGTGAACAGACTGTAAAGGTCCCATACAATGAGAACAGACAGTAAATGTCCCATACAATGAGATCAGACAGTAAAGGTCCCATACTGTGATACCAGACAGTAAAGGTCCCATACAGTGAGATAAATCAGTAAAGGTCCCATACAGTGAAAACAGACAATAAATGTCCTATATAGTTTGAACAGACAGTAAAGGTCCCATACAATGAGAACAGACAGGAAATGTCCCATACAGTGAGATCAGACAGTAAAGGTCACATACAGTGAGACCAGACAGTAAAGGTCCCATACAGTGAGACAAGACAGTAAAGGTCCCATACAGTGAGACTAGACAGTAAAGGTCCCATACAGTGAGAACAGACAGTAAAGTTTCCATACAGTGAGAACAGAAAGTAAAGGTCCCATACAGTGAGAACAGACATTAAAGGTCCCATACAGTGAAAACAGACAATAAATGTCCCACACAGTGAGACAAGATGGTAAAGGTCCCATACAGTGAGAGCAGACAGTAAATGTCCCATAGAGTGAGAACAAACAGCAAAGGTCTTACACAGTAAGAACAGACAGTAAAGGTCCCATATAACAAGAACAGATAGTAAAGGTCCCATATAGTGAGAACTAACAGTAAAGGTCCCATACAGTGGGAACTGATGGTAAAGGTCCCACACAGAGAGAACAGACAGTAAAGGTACCAAACAATGACAACAGACTGTAATGTCCCATACATTGAGAACTGACGGTTAAGGTGACATACAGTGAGAACAGACCGTAAATGTCCCATACAGTGAGAACAAATAGTAAAGGTCCCATACAGTGATAATAGACAGTAAATGTCCCATTCAGTGTGAGCAGACAGTAAAGGTCCCATACAATGAGAACAGACAGGAAATGTCCCATACAGTGAGATCAGACAGTAAAGGTCACATACAGTGAAACGAGACAGTAAAGGTCCCATACAGTGAGACCAGACAGTAAAGGTCCCATACAGTGAGACTAGACAGGAAAGGTCTCATACAGTGAGAACAGACAGTAAAGTTTCCATACAGTGAGAACAGAAAGTAAAGGTCCCATACAGTGATACAAGATGGTAAAGGTCCCATACAGTGAGACAAGATGGTAAAGGTCCCAAACAGTGAGAACAGACAGTAAAGGTCCAATACAGTAAAAACAGACAGTAAAGGTCCCATACAATGAGAACAGATAATAAAGGTCCCATTCAGTGAGAAGAGACAGTAAAGGCCCTATACAGTGAGAACAGATAGTAAAGGTCCCATACAGTGAGAACATACAGTAAAGGTTCCATGCAGTGGTTTAGAGGAGGAGGAGAGGTCCTTACACATGATTTCTGAGAGGTAGGGGCCAAGTTAAAAGCAACCTCCGGGGTAGTGTTTTCAGAAATACTACCACAGCCACGTGCTACGCTAGGGAGACAGCAGGAGCTTATGAGCAATAATGCATGGCTAAGAGGGTGGTTTAAGGAAGAAGGGTTTAGGTTTATAGAGAACTGGGCAGACTTTGCTGTCATTTACAGGCTCTTTAGTTTGGATGGGTTGCACCTTTTGGGTGAGAAGGTGGCTAGGGGGTTGGAGGAGATTTTAAACTAGGTTGGGGGGGGTATTAGCAGTCTCACTGGGATAGATAGCCCAGGAGGAAAGCAGGGTGTAGATAGGCCAGGGGTGGGTGGAAAGGGGGGTGGGGCTAGCATAGGGGGTAGGGAGGCATGTTTATTAAAGTGTATGAATAAATTACAGGATCCTAATCTAAAGTGATAAGTGATACAGTGATAACAGACAGTAAAGATCCCATACAGTGATAACAGACAGTAAATGTCCTATATAGTTTGAACAGACAGTAAAGGTCCCATACAATGAGAACAGACAGTAAATGTCCCATACAGTGAGACCAGACAGTAAAGGTCCTATACAGTGAGACCAGACAGTAAAGGTTCCATACAGTGAGACCAGACAGTAAAGGTCCCATACAGTGATAACAGACAGTAAAGGTCCCATACAGTGATAAGAGACAGTAAATGTCCCATACAGTGTGAACAGACAGTGTAAATGACTTACACAGCAAGAACAGACAGTAAAGGTCCCATATAACAAGAACAGATAGTAAAGGTCCCATATAGTGAGAACTAACAGTAAAGGTCCCATACAGTGGGAACTGATGGTAAAGGTCCCACACAGTGAGAACAGACAGTAAAGGTACCAAACAATGACAACAGACTGTAATGTCCCATACATTGAGAACTGACGGTTAAGGTGACATACAGTGAGAACAGACCGTAAATGTCCCATACAGTGAGAACAAATAGTAAAGGTCCCATACAGTGATAATAGACAGTAAATGTCCCGTTCAGTGTGAGCAGACAGTAAAGGTCCCATACAATGAGAACAGACAGTAAAGGTCCCATACAGTGAGACCAGACAGTAAAGGTCCCATACAGTGAGACCAGACAGTAAAGGTCCCATACAGTGAGAACAGTCAGTAAAGGTCCCATACAGTGAAAACAGACAGTAAATGTCCCATACAGTGATACAAGATGGTAAAGGTCCCATACAGTGAGACAAGATGGTAAAGGTCCCAAACAGTGAGAACAGACAGTAAAGGTCTCATACAGTAAAAACAGACAGTAAAGGTCCCATACAACAAGAACAGATAGTAAAGGTCCCATTCAGTGAGAAGAGACAGTAAAGGCCCTATACAGTGAGAACATATAGTAAAGGTCCCATACAGTGAGAACATACAGTAAAGGTTCCATGCAGTGGTCTAGAGGAGGAGGAGAGGTCCTTACACATGATTTCCGAGAGCTAGGGGCCAAGTTAAAAGCAACCTCCAGGGTACTGTTTTCAGAAATACTACCAAAGTCACGTGCTACGCTAGGGAGACAGCAGGAGCTTAGGAGCAATAATGCGTGGCTAAGAGGGTGGTTTAAGGAAGAAGGGTTTAGGTTTATAGAGAACTGGGCAGACTTTGCTGTCAGCTACAGGCTCTTTAGTTTGGATGGGTTGCACCTTTTGGGTGAGAAGATGGCTAGAGGGTTGGAGGAGATTTTAAACTAGGTTTGGGGGGGGGGGAGGTTATTAGCAGTCTCACTGGGATAGATAGCCCAGGAGGAAAGCAGGGTGTAGATAGGCCAGTGGTGGGTGGAAAGGGGGGTGGGGCTAGCATAGGGGGTAGGGAGGCATGTTTATTAAAGTCTATGAATAAATTACAGGATCCTAATCTAAAATGTATGTTTGCAAATGCAAGAAGCCTGGCTGACAAAATGGGTGAATTGGAAATTATGGCATTGAATGAAAAGTATGATGTAATAGGTATAGCAGAAACGTGGTTGAACAGTTCTCATGACTAGGCTGTAAATTTAGAAGGATAGGACAGAGAAAAAAGGAAAGGGGGAGGAGTATGTGTTTATGTTAAAAAAGAATTGAAGCCAAATTTAAAAGAAGAGATAACTGGCGATATGGATGTTAAAGTGGAGGCAATATGGGTAGAATTAGGCAACAGGAAAGGGGGTAAAGTCACTGTTGGTGTCTGCTATAAGCCGCCAAATGCTAGAGAGGAGGTGAGTCAGCTTCATGTGCAGTTGGCAAAGGCTGCAAGTTTGGGGAGTGTGCTCATTATGGGGGGACTTTAAAGGGAAAGTCCAGCTCTAAAATGAAAACTTACATACAGGTAAATCTCCCCCCCAAACCCTCAATGGTAATAGTTTGAAATGTGAAATATATAAGTCTAAAAATCCTGCACAATGTCCTGTTTCCCCTGTTTCTGCTTCCTGGTCCTTCCAGTTAGCAACATCACAGCCAATGACTGAATGTTAATCTCCTGTCTGCCATGGAAAGCTGAACAAAGCATCACTAAGCCTAACATTTTTTTTAAAGTATATTAATAGTAAGAAGATGAGGACTGAGAATGTGGCACCATTAATTAATGGGGTTAGTTACGGAGGATGGCGATAAAGCAAATGTCTTGAATACTTTTTTCCCCTCTGTATACACTATAGAAGATCCAAGTACAGATATCATAGGGTATAGTAGCAATGATGGTATAAAAGATTTAAGTGCACTTTGGTTAACTGAGGATATGGTACAGAAAGAACTAAATAAGGTTAATATTAATAAATCTCCTGGACCGGATAAAATACATCCCGGGGTACTTAGGGAGCTAAGCAGTTTTATCTAGGCCATTGTTTCTTATTTTTGCAGATTCCTTAAAGGATAATTGCACTGTAAAATCAAGTTATGTTCATTTGGAAGCTGCAGCTTTAAAAATACCGTTGCCATATTTTTTTTCACCTATGCCCCTCCAGAGCCTAACTTTGTGCCTTGGAAGTTGCTGACATCTTGTTTCTGGTTTGCTGAATGTTAAGCTCCGCCCCTCTGAGATTTCCTCTGCTTTCTCCTGCTTGAGCCTCAAACAGTAATGCCTGTGAGTTCTGTGCACTCTCCTGCTTGAGCTTCAAACAGTAATGCCTGTGAATTCCGTGCACGTGCGTGTGCATGGAACTCACAAGCATTACTATTTGAGGCTCAATCAGGAAAAATCAGAGGAAATCTCAGAGGGGCAGAGCTTAACATTCAGCAAACCAGTAACAAGATGTCAGCAACTTCCAAGGCACAAAGCTAGGCTCTGGAGGGGCATAGGTAAAAAAAAAAATATGGCAGCGGTATTATTAAAGCTGCAGCTTCCAAATGAACATAACTTGATTTTACAGTGCACTTATAAGTAGAATTGATGCAGGGAAATTTCCGACTGCCACTTGGAGTCAGGAAGGAATTTTTTCCCCTTCATAAATTTGGTGGGTTTTTTTTGTCTTCCTCTGGATCAACAGTTAGGCAGGAAATGAGGATATTGCTAGATGAGTTGGACTGGATGGACGTATGTCTTTATTCAACGTCAAATACTATACTACGCCTATTTTTAAGACCACTATTACCATTTTACATTGTTGCCTGCAACATTTTAAAATGTATGATGTGATGAAGATAACAGTAATAGCTTAAACCTGGCTAATGAACTAGAAGGATGACATAACACTGGCTAATGAACTAGAAGGCAGACTTAACATAGGCTTATGAACTAGAGGGCTGACTAACACTGGCTAATGAACTGGAGGGCTGATTGCCACTGGCTAATGAACTGGACGGCTGACAACACTAGCGAATAAGCTGGAGGGCTGATAACATTGACTAATAAACTGGAGGGCTGACAACACAGGCCAATGAACTATATGACCAACAACACTTGCTAATGACCTAAAGGGCTGCCAGCACTGACTAATGAACTGGAGGGCTGACAACACCCAGCTATATATAGTTATATATGGACTAGGTACCCACAGTATCCTATTATAATGGATAGCCAACTTCTATACTTCTGTTATATATGAACTAGATACCCACAGTATCCTATTATAATGTATAGCACACTTCTATCATTCTAGTTATATCTAGTTATAAATATGGACTAGATACCCACAGTATCCGATTATAATGGATAGCAAACTTATATACTTCTAGTTATATATAGTTATATATGGTACTAGGTAACCACAGTATCCTATTATAATGGAAAGTAAACTTATACTTCTAATTATATATAGTTATATATATGGACTAGTTACCCACAGTGTCCTATTATAATTGATAGCCAACTTCTATACTTCTAGTTATATATAGTTATATATGAACTAGATATAGTGGATAGCCAACTTTAATTTATCCAGCTATATCTAGTTATAGCTAGACTAGAAACCCACAGTATCCTATCATGGATAGCCAACGTACATTCTTCTAGATATATTTAGTTATACCTTGACTAGATACCCACAGTATTCTATCATGGATAGCAAACTTCTATAATTGCAGATATATGGACTAGATAGAAGAATGTACGTTGGCTATCCATGATAGGATACGTGGGTTTTCTAGTCTAGCTATAACTAGATATAGCTGGATAAATTAAGTTGGCTATCCACTATATCTAGTTCATATATAACTATATATAACTAGAAGTATAGAAGTTGGCTATCAATTATAATAGGACACTGTGGGTAACTAGTCCATATATATAACTTATATAATTAGAAGTATAAGTTTACTTTCCATTAATAGGATCTGTGGTTACCTAGTACCATATATCTATATATACTAGAAGTATATAAGTTTGCTATCCATTATAATCGGATACTGTGGGTATCTAGTCCATATTTATAACTAGATATAACTAGAATGATAAAGTGTGTCTATACATTATAATAGGATACTGTGGGTATCTAGTTCATATATAACAGAAGTATAGAAGTTGGCTATCCATTATAATAGGATACTGTGGGTACCTAGTCCATATATAACTATATATAGCTGGATGTATAGAAGTTTGATATACATTATAATAGGATACCGTGGGTACCTAGTCCATACATAACTATATATAGCTGGAAGTATAGAAGTTGGCTATCCATTATTTAGGATACTGTGGTACCTAGTCCATAATAACTATATATAGCTGGAAGTATATAGGTTTGCTATACATTATTATAGGATACTGTGGGTACCTAGTCCATATATACTATATACAGCTGATGTATAGAAGTTTGCTATACATATATAGGATACTGTGGGTACCTAGTCAATAATAACTAAATATAGCTGGATGTATAGAAGTGGCTATCCATTATAATAGAAAATGTGGGTACCCTAGTCCTATATAAACTATATATAGCTATGTACAGAAGTTGCTATGCATTATAATAGGATACTGTGGGTACCTAGTCCATATAAAACTATATATAGCGGGATGTATAGAAGTTGGATATACATTATAAAAGTATACCGGGGGTACCTAGTCCATATATAATATATATAGCTGGATGTATAGAAGTTGGCTATCCATTATTATAGGATACTGGGGGTACCTAATACATACATAACTATATATAGCTGGATGTATAGAAGTTGGCTATACATTATAATAGGATACTGTGGATACCTAGTCAATATATAACTATATATAGCTGGATGTATAGAAGTTGGCTATACATTATAATAAGATACTGTGGATACCTAGTCAATATATAACTATATATAGCTGGATGTATAGAAGTTGGCTATGCATTATATAGGATACTGTGGGTACCTAATCCATACATAACTATATAAAAGCTGGAAGTTTAGAAGTTTGCTATACATTATATAGGATACGTGGGTACCTAGTCCATATATACCTATATATAGATGGAAGTTTAGAAGTTTCTATCATCATAATAGGATACTGTGGGTACCTAGTCCATATAAACTATATATAGCTGGATGTATAGAAGTTGGCTATATGTTATAATAGGATACTGTGGGTACCTAGTCCTATATACCTATATATGCGTTAATTTAGAAGTTTGCTACGCATTATAATAGGATACTGTGGTACCTAGTCCATATATAACTATATATAGCTGGTGTATAGAAGTTTGCTATACATTATAATAGGATACTGTGGTAACTTGTCTATACATAACTATATATAGCTGGAAGTTTAGAAGTTTGCTATACATGATTATAGGATACTGTGGGTACCGTCCATATATAACTATTATAGCTGGATGTATAGAAGTTTGCTATACATTATACTAGGATACTGGGGTTACCTAGTCCATATATAATAAATATAGCTGGATGTATAGAAGTTGGCTATCCATTATAATAGGATACTGTGTGTACATAGTCCATATATAACTATTATAGCTGGAAGTTTAGAAGTTTGCTAGCATTATTATAGGTACTGTGGGTACCTTGTCAATATATAACTATATATAGCTGGATGTTATAGAAGTTGGCTATCCATTATAATAACGATACTGTGGGTACCTAGTCCATATATAACTATATATAGCTGGATGTATAGAAGTTGGCTATCATTATAATAGGATACTGTGGGTACCTAGTCCATATAACTATATATAGCTGGAAGTTTAGAAGTTTGCTATGCATTATAATAGGAAACTGTGGGTACCTAGTCCATATATAACTATATATAGCTAGATGTATAGAAGTTGGCTATACGTTATAATAGGATACTGTGGGTACCTAGTCCATATATAACTATATAAGCTGGATGTATAGAAGTTGGCTATACGTTTAATAGGCTGTGGGTACCTAGTCCATATATAACTATATATAGCTTGATGAATAGAAGTTGGCTATACATTATAATAGGATTCTGTGGGTGTTTCTGGGTATTAAGGATAAACAGCAATGGGTCGTTTTTACATTTCTGATTTTTGATCACCGCACACTAAGTTTGTGCTTCACAGAGACAGTGACAGTCAGAGGGAATAACAGAATCTCCCTTCAGCACTTGTTCCTTGTTACATACTTTTACTGTAGCCATAGACAAGTGATGGGGCAGTTTCTGGGTTTTGTAGGTGAATAGAACAGAACGTTCAGGGGAATGTAGGGAGGGATCTATGATGGATCCAGTAGGGACAAGCTGGGAAGTTAAGTTCTAGAAAGTAACCCGGGAGGGCGCTTGGCCCAGATCAGGACGATCCCCCACCCCCTCACTATTGGGCATTTGTTAAACTGACGTGACACAGATTTCTCGATTACTCCTGCAAAGCGAATGTGAATGGCACCATAGAAATCAACCGAGTCCTTCCCACTGCACTTATTCATGGCCAACTAATTTATGCACGCGATTCTGTCTTGGTGAAATGAAGCAGAAAGGCTCTTTTTTTCTCTCTCTCCTCTCTCCTCTCCTCCATCACTTCCCCCTCCTCCTGCCCCTTTTATTCTCTCTCCTTTTCACAGAGTGGGGCTAACTGGGGACTGTTTAACTGGAGGGTTTCTATAGGAGGCTGTTGTAGTTTAACTCCTGCCCACCAGTAGTTGCTCTGAACAAAGGAGAGACTCGGTCCCTGGCTATTCATCCTTTCTTTGCACTTTAATTTTCATTGATTGTGAAGACAAGAGGAGCCCCTTTGGGACTGGAGCTGAAGGGGATGACACGCCTTTAGACGCGATCAGCCCCCTAGCCAGCCATCTGCTCCCAACCAAATGGCAACTGCATGTCTATATATCATTTAACCCATTGCTTACCACTTCTTTCATGGCAGAGAATGTGTTAAACATCCTACATTAACCTTCCTTTCCCCTCAAATGGGTAAATATTTTACACACATCACTGTTTATTGGGATCAACTGGTTGCTAATGAACTGGTGGTGGGAAATTTAGAGAGTTATAGAGATAACCAACCCATCCCATGGACAGATGGAAAGAGATAGAGAGAGTTAAACAGATGGTATATAGAAAGATGGATTGTCACCTAGACATAGATAACAGTACAGTAGAAAATAGTTTACAATAACATTCAATTTCCCATTTGTTTACATATTTCTAATCATTCTAAGACCCCCTCATAATCCAACAGGTAGATCTTTAAAACCAGATAAATACAACTCAATGGCAGTTATAACAGGGCAAGTGGATCTAAGTACAAGGTCCCAATATGGGTCTCTGTAGAGTAATATATGATATGACTTAATAAAGTCTGGAAACAAAGCAGTATGCTGTAACAGCTCTGCCTCGAACATGCAAGGGTCCAATCTTGAGCCAAGGAGTTTTTTTCTACTCTCTATGGAAGTGATGAAAGTGTCACAGACTTTTTTGTTGATGCTTTCAATGAGGAATAACTAACTCCCCTGTCATTTTTCAGATTATGTAATTAGCAATTGCAATAGCCAATTGTTTAAAAACATATCCACCAGATAGAAAAGCATTAAAAATATTGTTGTATTTATAGTCAGAGGACAGTACAATACATCAGGGTTATTCAATAAAGTTCTTATCGTTAAAAATGGTGCTAATTGTGCCCCAACCAATCAGATGTTAGCTTTCAAATGTTGTTATCTGATTATATCTGATTGGTTGGGGCAAAATTAGCACCATTTTTAAGTAAGAACTTTATTGAACTCCCTGATATCTTTTATGTTAATCAACATAATGTACAAAAAAATCATATACTGTAAATCAAGGAACCAGAGTTAAAGTGCAAGAAGGTACGGGCTTGACCCCTGAATAGCCACCCAGCTCTTCAAACAATAATCCAGCAGTGTTTGTTCATACTGGCTTCTATGTATTGCAATTTAGACTTTGCCCCTCCTCGCTGCCAGGTGTATTTATGGGTGTACACACTTTCCTACGACAAAGGTTTTATCAGACAGAGCCATGTAAGAGCCGTGTTGGGGGTGGAGCACTTTCATACACAATTTCTGGCGGCATCTAAATGGTAGATAGCAGTTAAAAAATGTACTATAGGGCCTGGACTTTGAGGCTAGAAACAACACCACACCAAAGTTTAAGATACTCTTTGCATTAAGACCAGTCAAACTTATATCATTTAGTTTCACTAGTCAAATCATCTCACATCACTGCATTTCTATAGCATCTAAACTCTTGTGAAGATTTTCCAAGACTGCAGTTGCTCCTGCATGACCCAAACATTCAAATCCAGTAAGGTATTGCATTTTTATTACAGTCCAATTCTGCAAATTTCAATTTCATTGTTTGTGTGATGAGGGCAATGTTTTGTGCCATGTGTAATCAGGTTTATTGTTGGATTATGCTGTGGCCACACTATGCGTTTTCATGAATTTGCGCTGCGATTCTCCATGTTATTCTGCACCAAAAATGGTGATCGTATTTTCTCCCAGAACGAATCTGTGTGCAAGCTGTATGACCTCTCACTTTTGCATGTAATAACATACAATTCTCACACATGATCGGATTGCATAACGTGATCAGAAGTGTGGTCTAGCCCTAAAGGAGCTGTAGCATGTAGACACTTTGGGCCAATTCCACTGGTATCCCCATTATTTACACAGAAACCCTAAAGCAAATTTTACTTGAAGGCAACAAAACATTTACATCCAAAATTAACTTTGGAAACTTCTGACCAATCATACTGCTTTACAGCTGCATTGAAATAGAATGTAGAACCGTATTGGTAAATGTACTGCAATACCAACATTGGCCGGTAGAGACCGCTTAATTACTGTTCCAAAAGAGCTATACTGCACGTAGTGTGTCAGAACAGGTGTACAGTACAGCCCAATGTTCCTTCCTATATCCATGGTTTTAGAAGTTTATAGCAGCGCTGGGTATCGAGACTTATCGTGTTAGAAATATGTTATTAGGTGATTTCGTTGAAAGAGTCGGCACACATACACGTGTTTAACATAATGTCATAGAAATGGCCAACCCGTTGCAATTAGGGATCCTGCCTACAACCCACTGACGCCATCTGGTAGAACAGAGGGTTCCAGGTTCCCTGTTGTTGGCACCGCCCCTTCTACCACCATGGCACAGCGTAATACTAACCAATCGTACCCGCGATGAGGTCCCTGCAGATTGTTACCCTATTTGTCCTCCCTCCCTTGCAATGATCAGATGTTAGTTTTATGAAGGTAAATGGATGAAGTTCCATTGCAGGAACACACACGATCTGGGCCCTTAGCATACAGAGGCCCTGCAATCCGGTGTGTGTCCATGTGCCATGAATGAAGTGGGCGGGGCCAGGGTGCGTGTGTGAGTGTGTTGGGTGGGGGGGTTTGAGAGCAGTAGCAATGGCATGTGCTGATTAGAAATAAGAAAGGCCGGTCGCGTGGCCCAGCTGGCACACACTGAGGGCAGATGACGAATAAGCGGCTCCTCCTTATCAGCCTCGCTCATCTCCCACGCTTCTCTCAGCAAAAAGCCGCTCATCATCTGCTGCTGCTCTTGATTTTCATAAGAAAGCGTCGGTGTTTACCTGGGATCCCACAAACCAGGACCGGCCCTTTGTCTGCAGATCAGATTACGGGGCCAGCTGCTGCTGTTACTACTACCCTGTAGTTCTGGGGGCAGGAGAGGTTCTCAGGCTACACTAGACAAGGGACCATCACTGTCCCCTCCAAACTGTAACCAAAATGGGACAGGGCAGGGCTTACAGCTGGGTGGGAAGTCACCAAGTACAGTCACCTGCTATGGGCACTGTCTCATCTGGGGACTCAGACCATGGGGCTATAGAAAACTAACAAGAATATACATGTACCACTGGTAGGGGAGATATACATGTTACACTTGGTGGGGGAAATAAACATGTTACACGTGGTGAGGGGAATATACATGTTAAACATGGTGAGGGGAATTTACTTGTTCACTTGGTGGGGGAATAAACATGTTACACATGGTGAGGGAATATACATGTTACACATGGTGAGGGGAATTTACACGTTACACATGGTGAAGGGAATATACATGTACACTTGGTGGGGGAATAAACATGTTACACATGGTGGGTGTAATATACATGTTACATATCGTGAGGGGAATATGCATGTTACACATGGCAAGGGAATATACATGTTACACATGGCGAGGGGAATAAACATGTTTCACCTGGTGAGGGGAATATACATGTTACACTGGTGAGGGGAATAAACATTTACACTCGGTGAGGGGAATAAATGTTACATGTTGAGGAATATATGTTACATGTGGTGAGGGAATATCATGTTACTGTGTGATGGGAATATACATGTTAATACATGGTAAGGGAAATATATTGTACCCTTGGTGTAATATCATGTTACACATGGTGAGGGGAATATATCTACACTAGGTGGTGTAATATACATGTTACACATGGTGAGGGGAATATACATGTTACACATGGTGAAGGTAATATACATGTAACACATGGTGAGGAATATACGTTACACTTGGTGGAGGAATATACATGTTCACAATGGTGAGCGGAATATACATGTAACACATGGTAGGTAATATACATGTACACATGGTAATTTTAATATATATTTAACAGGTGTACACATGGTGAGGGGAATATACATGTAGCACGTGGTACATGTGACATATGGTGAGAGGAATATACATGTTACACATGTTACATGTGACACATTTTGAGGGGAATTACTGTTACACATGGTGAGGGGATATACATTATAACACATGAGGAGGAATATCATATTACACATGGTACGTGACATATGTTGAGGGGAATTACATGTTACACATGGTGAGGGGAATAACATGTAACACATGGTGAGAGGAATATACATGTTACACATGTATACATCCTACGCTTTGTTTCTATTATAGGTAAATTGATTCCGGAGAGGCGCACCCACTTACAATACACCCAGTGGGAATCTGCTTTAGGTCTGCGGTCAGTCGCTTGCCTGGCTCCCAGTAACATCTGGCAACGCCTAAGGGGAAATTTAGCAAATGTGATCCGTGGGATTCCACATACCTCCGGGCTTTATGGGCTGAACAATAACACCATAGAATAAGGAAACACTATGCAACCCCCAACACCTAACAGATTGCCATTGATCCGCGGGGTTGCAGAATGTTGAGCTGCCCAGTGCGGCATTTCACACACTAACACATACAGGGCCCCGCATAGTCCACAGCTTCACTAGCAGCTTTGCTCTAAGGGGTCCCAGGGGACGATCCATCCATCTTATTCACATTATCTGTCTCTATCCCTTCCCCTCGCCGCCATGTAGAAAGAAAACTCCCCAACTAGACCTCCCTCTTCCATGGAGTTTAATGGCAATGTCAGATCGAGAGCGAATTGGTCCATTAGATGCAGTCAGACAAGCCACACCCATGCAATGCAGCGACAAGTTACAATACTGGAGAGGATACATTTTTTTAGAACAATTATAAAATATAAATCATTAGCTAAATGAAGACATTAGGGGCTAGGCAACACTACTGCATTTTTCAACAGGTGATGCAATTGGCATTAAAAAGAGCACACAGTAGTGCTTGCCATTGGTTTGCCACAGGTGTGCTGCTGTCCGTTACACTGTGATCCACTTATCGAGCGAAGTAACATTTGTTTGTTAAATTCGCATGCCCCCGATAACGGATTAGCTAAATAAAGACATAAAAGGCTAGGCAACACTACCGCATTTAACAAGTGATCCGATCATGTTAAAAAGTGCACATGCTATGTTGGCCATTGGTTTGTCCTCACTAGGTGCACTGCTGTCCGTTGTGATGTGCTTTCAAAGTGCATATGCGATCACCACTTTTTGTACAATTCACATGTGCTCCGATAATGGAACATTACCGTAATCACATTGCAAGCGGATGTTAATGCACATGAAATGTGCACTTTCGTTTGCGTTGTAGTGTGGCCTCAGCCTATGCTAATATTCTGTATATAAAGGCTAAGCTGCACTATTGCGATTTGATCCCCTGGGGAATACAGGTGTAAACGCACTGAGGGCGAGGCCACACTGCAACGCAAACGCAATAGCATGCGATTTCATGTGCGATTTTCGTTGCGTTTGCGATTTCTTCAATAAGTATAGGAAAACGCATGCGATTGCGATTAAAAATGCAGAACGCAAAACGCAATCGCAATCGCACCGAAAAATTCGCTTTTTTTGCGTGGAGTGTTTTCAATGATTTTGTAAAACGCAAAAAACGCAGCAGTGCCTAGCCCGGATAGAAGCGACAAAAAACAAAACGCATGTGATCTTTTTTAATCAGCATTTTACCCATAATCCCCTAGGAAACGCAAATGCACGTAAAATCGGATACAAGCACACAGATTTGCACAGTGCTTTTTTTGTGTGTTTTGTATTACAGTGGACCTCGACTAAGGGCTTTGCCACACTACAGCACTTTAACATGCAATCTGATCGTCACTGTGATCCAATCGCACGCTAAAAGCGCACACTAGTGTTGGTCAATCGGTCTAGGTGCACTGCGATCTGATTTTTGGTCACCATTTTCACTGTTTTTCTGTGGATCACATGCACAAGTTAATTCATCTATTCATTTAATATTAATAATATTGAATGAAAAATATTCAAGTTAATTGATCTATTGGAACGCACAGTCCTGTGCAACAGTGCAGCACGTTATAGTGTGGTCTCAGCCTAAATCCTTTTTATTTCTGCATTTGAGGGCTAGGCCTTACTGGTGCGTTTTCTCACACCCTTACGATCGCATTTTGCGATCTGTTAATGCAGAGAATCACATGCCAATGTACTATTTTTTTTGCATATCTCCGTGCTCCGATAACGCATTATTGACAGAATTACAGTACACGTAAGGAGCGTAAAACGCAATACTTGCGATTGCTCATTTCACACGTGTTACCATGCACTGTCAGATGGCCGCAGCCAAAGTGTGTATTTGTCTACATTGTTTTTTTCTTTCTACCAGTTGAGTAATTTCAGGGAACTCACTACAAAAACAATAATCAAAGTATGAATTGGCCATTGTTTGATGATAAATGGTAAGTCACTTACCTGGATATTCCAATTGTTTGTGAGATACAGATTTGTAAATTAAAATAAAAAACAAGAACTAAGGGCCCATAATACGTTCAATGGAGATTCACGACCCACACGTTTTACGAACGGCCACCATGTGCACAACTATCAGTAAGTGTATGAGTGCTTTTCACCTGAAACAGGCATTGTTTATGATCCACCGAGTCAGATCATCAACGATACCTGACAGAGCACCCATACACTTACCGATAGTCGGCCAAAAAGGCCGACTATATGCGCAAATCATCCTTAAGGCTATCGGAGTAAATGGTGATCACAGAGCAGCTCATGTAATGTGGCCACCCACATTGACATGCACTGCTCTGCGATTCTCATGGGCTACCGGATCACAATCATGATCCTACACTTTGGAAAATGGAGCAGTGTGGCCTATCCCAGCATGCACTGCTGTCCAACACAAGGAAACTTAAAGTTTATAGCAATCTCTACCATAAAGAATAGGCACTTGCTTCTGTACTCCTAGATATGCCAATGGACAGGCTGGGGGCATATGGCACTAGATTCGCCCGAACATGCCCACGGCCTGCACTTTACCACGTCCACCCTCTGGGACCACAGGCTGCATTTTTTCAAAAGGGTCACATGCCCATTAACAAATATGTGTTATCATGCATTTTACAGCATGTTGTAGCGTGAAGTCTAAAAGCCTAAAATAGCAAGCTGTTCTTAGGAGCAACTGACGATATAATTACAAAAAAACCTGTTTTTTTGTTTTACCTTCACAATCAAAGCAAATTGTGTTAAATGACTCTGCCATAACAGATCAAAAATCAAAGGTAACAACAATTCCCGGCAATGCACAGCGATGTCATACAAGTCTACCTCCAACATTTACCTTTAAATAAATACATATCTGCATTGTGATTTCTATAAGTTTAAGGCTGATGCTGGTAATGTTAAAGGGTATGATAAAATATCATTCTGAAATGCTGTCAGTATTTCCATACAGAAACTGTATGGAAATACTTTTTGTAGGAGAAAAACTCCTACAGAAAGAAGGGATGTGGATTAAAAGACTTAAGGCACGGCCACACTGCAATGCAACGCAATCGCACATGGAATCGCATGTATTTCATGTGCAATTTTGTTGCGTTTGCGCATGCGGTTTTTCTTAACTATTGAAAAACGCATGCGATTGCGGTTTAAAATGCGGAACGCAAATCGCAATCGTGTTTTCAATGATATGAAAAAACGCAAGCGCAAACGAAAAAAAGCGCAGCAGTGTGGCCTAGCCCTTAATGCTATGAATCCATTAGGTCTAAATGATTTTTGGAGTTTAAGGGCAACGGCCACACTGCAACGCAAACGCAATCACATGCGATTTCATGTGCAATTTCGTTGCGTTTGCGCATGCGTTTTCCTATACCTATTGAAGAAAACGCATGCGCAAACGCAACGAAATCGCACATGAGATCGATGTGATTTTGTTTGCGTTGCAGTGTGGCCGTGCCCTTAATTTCAAAAATCTTTTTCTCAATAGGTATAGGAAAACACATGCGATTGCAATTAAAATGCGGAACCCAATCGCAATCGCAACACACCCGAAAACACGCGTTTTTCGGTGCGTTGCCGTGCTTTCAATGACTTTTACAAAATGCAAACGCAGAAAAAGCAGCAGTGTGCCCTAGCCCTAAAACCCTTTTATAGAGACTAATACCTCCTTCTCTGTTTGCCTTTAGATATGTGTATTGAATCTAATAATCAGGACTGAATCGCCGTTAGCAAAGCCCAACAAGTTTCTAATGGATTTCATGTTCGACTATAGGTAGATTGGTATATACACATAATTCTTAATCATGCATAGGTTTTATTTCTAGTGCCGTTCTTGTTACAAATGTGTATATGTGTAAATAGCTTATTTATTAGCATTCTATGGGTAGCACTTTAGTAAAATGGTTTCTTAATGATGGAATATGTGTGTGTGGCTTCCTAGCACTTTAATATATCATGGCACTTTAAAAGGAGAACATTTGATTGTAACTTAACATTATGGTTAACTATGCACTTAGTACTACTTGACATTTTATAAATGTAACAAAGTATTACTGTAACACTATGCACTTCAGCAAGCACTTGACACTTTAAAAAGGTGATCAATTCGATGGAATAAAGCAGTATGATTGTACGCTGTGTTACATATGCACTTTAGGTTTAGGATCTATACACTGGATGTCAATGTAGTTGTTTTTATTATGAGCACTTATGTATTTAAAGGGAAGGGAAATGGAGTTATTTAAAAGATTAACCCACATGGACTCTGAATAAAGGGTTAACTGAATATCCAATGTTACCAGTATGTAAGGGGAGGAGTTTTTATGCACTGTTAAATGATTCACTTTGTGAATATTTTGCACTTGAAAAAGACGCGTGAGCGTTCGAAACATTTTGTGTTTGGTTGGTGAATAAATTGTTGCAAACTTAGCTTTGTGCCTTCCTGCCTAATTTTTTGTTATTGAAGGATTTAGTGAACTGATACATAACCTTGCAGTATGGGAAGGAAAAAAAGTGGCAACTGTATATTTTACACCCGTCATCAGACTTCAAGGTGGATGTGGTAGGTGTGATTTACATACTGTATGATCTGGTCTGCAGTTTCACTGCATGTGATGAAGAAAATGGACAGCATTTGATTAGCTTACAGGTGATCAGATTGGTGTGTGTGTAGGCAGTAAGCTGAGGCCACGCAGGAATCGCCACGGAATCATGTGCGTTATCGCATGCGATTGTGTGCACGATTTTTGTGGTTGTGTTTGCACTGCAATTTTTCCATTTTCCGTTATGGAAACGCATTGTTAAAGGAACTGTAAACTCCAGATTTAAGTCTTTGCCCTCCGTTTGTATTATTCACAGGGAGGTGAGAACGCTTATTCTCACCTCCCTGTGAATAAATTTTTGCTCAGGGACCGGGAACTTACCTTCGCTCGCTCGCAGCTGCTTCTCCACAGAACAGCTGTTCTGTCCCGATCGCGCGCCCTATCTCTTGTATTGCCTAAAAGACGCGCATGGTCGGGACAGTGCTTGTTAGAGCAGGAGCGGCTGCAAGCGGAGCGAAGGTAAGTTCCTGTCCCTGAGCAAAATATTATTCACAGGGAGGTAAGAATAAGCGTTCTCACCCCCTGTGAATAATACAAACGAGGGCAAAGATTAAAATCTTTTGTTATGTGGGTTTACTGTCCTTTAACGCACTAAAAATGCATGCGTTACCAAAATGGAAACGTATGTGCAATCACATGTGCATCGGAAATCGCGGGAATTTTTGCCTTCCCACGATTTCCGTTTTAACCAAATGGCATGTGCAAAGTGTGGCCTAGCCCTAATTGTACAATTATTAGTAAAGAAAGAAAATTAAGGGCTAGGCCACACTAGCACATTTTTTCGCTCAGGATTGCGCACACAGTCTTTGCTACATGGAAAGCGTGGGAACGCATAAATCCTGCGGTTTCCGATGCACATACGATTGCGCATCCGTTTCCATTCAAGCATTGCATGTGTTTTCTCATTGAAAATAGCGAAAACGTATGTAAAACCCAAAAATAACAGAAATAATGCACAGAAATTGTGCACAGATCGCGATTGTGAGTGCGCGATTTGGTGTGCTGTAGTGTGGTCCCAGTCTAAGTGCCTTATTATATTTATACTTGTAGCTAGGTATTCAACACCAAAGCGCAGAGCGCTAAGCGCATTTTGCACACGTTAGTGAGCTTTATCAATAGCTCAATGACATGAGCAAACGTATCTAGCGCCTCTGCCTTGGTCTCCCATGTGCTTGTACCTCTAACATTGCCTTGTCTCTTGGTCTCCTCTGGGTCTGATATATTTATTACTACATGAACTTTATAAATGGAGGTTGCAGAGACTTTTTTATTACTGCGTTCACTTATAAATATAGATGCTTAAAGGCTAGTACACACGTTCAATTCTTCTCCTTACCGCCACCTTCAAGACTTTTACCGGTTGGCCAGGAGGAGTTTGCCGTACTGACCGTGTGTCCATAGAGGACCGCCAATTGGACGTGGTTTTCCACCTTGTCTGATCATCCTTTTGTCAGATTCGGACAAACGGCGGTCGGACACGGCCGAGAAACGGTGATTTCTCTGATGGCTATTCACCCTGTATGAATGGGCTATCGGACATCATCGCATATTGTGCGGCATTTTATGGACCACTCGATCGATCGCGGTAAACTATAAGTCGTGAAAGAAAATCTGTCCGTATTACCAAGACCTATTTTCATAGTTTGAGTTAATGGAGATTAGAGTTTTTTTCTTGGAAATTATTACTATGTGTGACATGTGTAGCTTTTTTTATATACTCTTTTTGTACTGAAATAATACATGTTTAACACTATAGCACACCTGTGTTAAAACTCCATGCTTGCCTGGGATGAAGTCCACTGTTGGATTGTGTAATCATTTTTTTATTGTTTTAGGGCTAGATACACTTGCGCGTTTTATCACGTTTGCACAGCGTTTTGCACTCGCGGTTGTGCTGCATTTTGGTTATAATGGAAGTTGTGGAAACACAAAATTCCCACGATTTCAGATGCGCATGCGCAAACGCAAGATGCACGAGAATCCTGCACATAATCGCATGTGATAACGCACACAATTGCATGCGCAATTCTGGAGCATTGCAGTGTGACCTCAGCCTTTTTTTTTTTTTCTTCCTTTGCTTTGAATTTTACTGTATTTATACAAGTTTTGTTGAAAAAAAGTCCACACTATGTCAGACATCAACATTGGGAAAGCATGCACGTTACTGGCCATTTGTGCTGCGATCTGTGCAATGTTGCGCATCGGAGTCCATGCAATTCGGGGGGGGGGGGAAACGTGTGATTGCTGTGCAGCACATGCATGAGCTATCCATACTGACAATCACTGTGCTGTATTTCTCACGCGCAAACAGATTGCAAAACGCAATGGAAGCGCACGAGAAATGTGCACTTGTGGCCTAGCCCTAATTAAAGATCTTCTGTAAGATTAAATAATTATCCTTAGTATTTACAGAACTGGGAACATTCTCACCACTTTGTGCTTTTTAAAATGTTATCTCTTTATCTCACATGCAGATTGGTATATTCATTAGTAATACATCATTAGCTTAACCTATAAAGGACATTCACTGTTATCATTCTTAGGTGTTAAATGTAGACTGAAATACCCTTTTAAAGTGTTGCTGTGGTTTGTCATTGTAGCCATTGACTCACTGCTCTACACCATTCTGTAACTTCCTGCTTACTAACATGGACATTACACCTTTAATAGATATACTTCTAGATACACATGGTGCAGAGCTGAAAGTAAGATAACACAACTGACCCTGACCTCAGCACAGGCTCTTTGCAATACATTTTTCAGTACTGTACCTATGTAAAGGGTAGGGTATAGGTATGCCATTGCGTGATTGACCACAAGATATTTTGGCCAATCAAGGCAAATATTGTCCTTAACCATTTACAACTTGTTATTCTATAAGTGTACCTATTAAAATGGTATACAGGCTGGAACTGTGTGTGAGTGAGGCATAATCCAGTCTTAAGCATATTAAATATTTATAGCTGTATGTTAAATGATACATCACTGCTTGGGATTATTATATTGTTATGACACATTAGGCTGTGTACACAGGCCCAATTAACAAAAAAAAAATTTCTGATGTATCAGATACAGTAAAAATTCATTTGATTAATAAAATGGCCACTTCCCCCTATAGACAGACACTGACCAGGCTTGCCGACCAGTAGTCTGTCTGATGGGGACAACCATCTGCTGTACCCAGGGATGCCAGATCTGTACCCCAGGGATGCCAGATCTTACGCCCCTGAGTAGAGGGGGCAGGGCCATGACAACACTGTGGGGACAGACCGGGACATGACAAAGGCGGGCTAGGGGTGGGGTGCCGCTGTCATAGGTGGGTTTAGGTTTGTAACTGTGCGGCTGCCAGGGCCAGTCTCTAGACAGGATTTCAGCCCTGACTGCGGGACTCAGGATATTGTCCTTCCAGTCGGAGCAAATAGGAGGCTGGCACCCTGGCTGTTGCCCTAGTAGCCATAAAATGGGCATTCTTTAGCTTCTTAATGCACATCTTTTATCAATGTGTAAATTAAGCAGTCCCTATTGATTTGTAAGCATTGTGTTTCAACAATTTCAACATGGCCTGCTGCATTCCACTAATTACAGAATACACTGAGCCTATCCAAATGCAGTTCATGAGTTTCATGCTCACTGTTTATGCTACTGACAAGCATTTTACTTACATTAAAGGTCAATTGTGGTCTCCAAACAAGTTAATGAAGTTTGCAGTATTTCCTTTAAATGAGCCGATATCACATCTCTGGCTAAACATGTGAGAAATTATATTGGGTTGAATATTCAAATTTCCTGCTTCCAGTAGGTTGAGGCAGTAGTGAAGACTTATGCTGGGGAAAACAGGAAGTACCTGGGGAAAAAAATATTGGAGAGGGGGGGCCTATAATGCAGGCCAAGGCTGGTCACATGACTACAAGCTGGTCACATGACTGAAAACAGGAAGTGTTTAAAAGGGAAGTCATATTGCTGAACCTTTTCAGCAATAACTTCTCACAAATTTGACTTACTTACTAGTTTAAAAGAATTGGAAGATGACAGTTCCCCTTTAAAAGGTTTGCAGATGTTGCATTTCCATCACAGGAATAAGCAGACAACCAACATACCCCACTGTTTAATATACTTGATACCTTGATAACAGAGGATCTATATAGCTAGGCCTCACAACTGTATGGTCCTCTGGCCAATAGGAAAACATTGCAGTGCGTGTCTTCTCCTTGGCCTTGTCACTGAGCGAAAGTGGCTGAGAAGACAGAGCAGTGAAATAAAGTTTAGGTAAGTACACACCTGAAGATGTTGAAAGATAACATAGTAACATAGTAACATAGTAATTAGGTTGAATAAAGACATACGTCCATCAAGTCCACCTATTCACCCTCTTTTTTTTTTTTTTTAATTATTTTTTTTTTTTATTAACCCTACCTAACAGTTGATCCAGCGAAGGCAAAAAACCCAGCTAAAAAGGGGGGGAATTCCTTCCTGACTCCAAACGCAATCGGAAAGTATCCCTGGATCACCAAATCTATATTCATATACAGTAATTCTCAATACTTTTTATTTTAGAACTTATCCAGGCCTTTTTTAAAGCTATTCAATGAACTTGCCATTACTACATCTGCTGGAAGACAGTTCCACAGTTTTCACTTTCTCACTGTTAAAGAAACCTTTCCTACCTGTAAGATGAAAAGTCTGTTCTTCCAACCGTAAGGTATGTACAACGAGCCTCTGATATGACCTATTGTAAACAATGCACCAAAGAGTTCATGTATGGCCCATAATATATATGATATGGTTACACAAACCATCATCTTCTCCAATGTAAACAGCCCTCCTAATGTCTATCTGCTCTGCATAGTCAAGCCCCTCCATTCCCCTTATTAATGTAGTTGCACTTCTCTGAAACTCCTCAATTCCAAATGTCCCTTTTGTCATATGGGAGTTCCAAACTGCAACCGCATATTCCAAACATGAGGTCCTTACCAGTGCCTTGTAAGAGGGAGAATAATATTTTCATCTCTTGATCTAGCCAGGATCTCAAAGATGCAAACATAGGAAGAACGGCACGGACTCTGTGTTCACCTCGGTCGCGGACGATCCCATATCGGGAGTCTACCGCAGCTGAGGGAAATTTTCTTTCCTTTAACCGAACGAAACTTCGGCGGCCCCCACCTGCTTGTTCGGAAACCTGAGGATATACAGTAACCGATAAAGCCCTGATACCGTCAGAGTCCCGACGGTAATCGGGGCTTTATCGGTACTGGTTGTACCAAGCTTTGAAGACACCAGAGGTTGAGTACCTAGAGTTGGAATTTTCGCTAACAGCAGAACGGAGGGGGGTGAGGGCGGGAATGAATTGTGCATTTTAATAGGAGTTCTCAGACACTTGGCATATAATTTTATTTTTTTGCAATTAAAAGAAAGCGCAGGTGTTTTTTTTATCTGTTTTTGGGGCAAAATTGGTGTTGCCTTCAGAGAACCAGAGGTGTAAATATTCAGTACGCAGAAATCATTTTCATCTGCTTAAGGGAAACCCCAAACACATGTGACATTGATCACCTTGTTGTGGCTGGCAGGATTCCATTGAAACATGTTACTTTAAAAAACACTTAATTCCACATGTATAGACTTACAGGAAATATACTTCTTCATCACCAGACAATTTTGAGAGGTGATCATGTTCAATTGTGAGTCCTAAGGGATCAATAAAGAAGGAGATTAAGACTAACCTCTTCTATAACTTCCTGTAACAATCATGGCTTCCAAAGTCCATGCACACACAGTTTTCTTTGTTTGACTCCTTTTGGAACATAGAACCTTTTATAGCCACCTGTTTACAGTGTTGAAAAAGATGGCCCCTTATGAACCTTGTCATAACATTTGCAATTGACTGCACAATAGAGCTTGCGTATCCAGTAATACTTGACGAAACTCTATTGGACATCTGGACAGATTTAATCAGTTGAAATCTTCCACCAGAGATAATGTAAATGAGAAGAGTTAGGAATTTTCCAATGGTCTAACTCCCTCCCTATACGAAGATATTTGCCCAATATCCACTCGGATCAGAGATATTGATCCTGTGCATTCAGCTTTTAAAGCTCTTTTATATGTAGGTGTTATGATTAATCAACAGTTAAAGATTCCTAACTAGATAAAATAAAGATACCCTAAATAAAGACCGCCTCACCCCTGGGTTTTCACCACCCTGCATTAACTCTGGAAAATAGAAACACCCACTCTGCAAGAAGGCGAAGGGTTTGCTTACCCTTTAAAAAGACACTTTCCACTCAAGTATTTGCTAAATTATTCGCCATTACTTCAATTGAAAATGAATACAAAATTATTAATGGAATTTTGGTTATAGCCTAATGTCAGACTGAAATCATAATTCAACAGAAAGAATACTTTACTAAATGTATTAAGACACGGCTGTTATACTCAGTAGACGGCTTAATGGAACTTCTTTACACACCACAAAAAAAAACTCTTAATTTCTTACTTTTCTATGTTGTTAGATTTTTTTCAGTCACTTACACTACAGTGTCGACTCAAAGTGTGAATCAACAAAATAATGGTACACTAGAAAAGGTATCTAACATGGGGATGATGAATTATTAATACCATTAACGGGAGATACAATAAACATCGGGGGCATGTTCACCAAATAGAACATGTCAAGAGGACTGCAGAATCCCTAAGACTTGAAGAAAAGATTTAGTCTTCAGTTCGAAGGTGTTTTCACTGTGAGAAGATAAAACTATGGAAATTGCCTTCTATTTGACGTTGTGGTGGTAGATTCATTGGAATACTAGGGGAGATTCAATATGGCCAAAATCCTTCTAAAACCCAACGTAACATGAAGAAATTTAGCAATTGCATTTCACAATTGTTTTTGGACAAAGCACGTGCTAACGATCCAAACCCCTTTGTTAAGTTTGCACTACTCTTCGTAGCCTGAAAACTTTAACGGGACAGTTTGTGGAGAGTTGTTAAGTCCGCTTTTACCTTAAGCCCGAACCCGCATGCAATACCTGAGTGTTAATCTTTACGTCAGGTATTGTACGCGGGATCAGGCTAAGGAAACGTTAGCGAGGTTTCCAGTCATTATAATCTCCCGATAGTTTCAAAAAATACTGATGAGTTTCTCTGAATAAAGAGGAATGTTGAATATGGTATTGATATATATATAGATTTATTCAGGGATATTTACAATTTCATAGGAAAGATTTTTTTTCCCCCTTAAATTCTGCGGGTTTTTCTTTGTTTGCTTTCCTCTGATCCGACAACAAAGGCTAATGAACTGGAGGGATAACTAACAATGGCTTATAAACTGGAGGGCTGTCAAATACTGACTAATAAACAGGAGGACAACACTGGCTAATGAGCTTAAGGGTTGACAACACTGGATAATAAACTGGAGGGCTGACAACACTGGCTAATGAACTGGAGGGCTGACAACACTGGCTAACGAACTGGAGGACACTTGCAAATGAACTGGAGGGCTGACTAATGAACAGGAGAGCGGACAATATTAGGAAATGGACTGGAGGGCTGACTAACACTGGCTAATGAACTGGAGGGTACTGGCAAAGAACTGGAGGGATGGATAATGAATTAGAGGGCTGACAATAATGGCTAATGAACTGGAAGGCACCAGGTAATGAACTGGAACACTGACATTACACTGGGCAATAAACTGGATTGCTAATAATAAATGTGATTATATCCCTAAGACCTCCATAGATTGCTCTGCTCTCAGCTTCCTTAAAAGTGCTGCCCAGACTGTCAGGAAGTAGTCTGCTAAACTTTAAAAACTGCTAAGCTGCTTCTATTAATCTGAATGTCTGGGCAGTTTGAACCTTGCCAAGAGCAGAACAAATGTATGTAGTTTCATAGAATAGCACAGCCCCCCCTCCCATTTATCTTTTAGCATATCTGCAAAGGCAGGTGGCACATAGTTTAACCTGAGACAGTGTCCTAATTACTTACTAATAGCTTAACTTACTAATAGCTTGTGCAGCAGCCCAAACTTTTTATTGGAGACCAGCCTGGGGGGCATTTGCCCCTCAGCCTCCTGGACCAGTCCTCCCCTGCCTGGGCACTGGTAGCAGCTCTTACATTAGGTTTCCCTCTGCATTCTGGTCCTCTTTCACAGTCCACGTTGTAGCTAATGGGAAGACATGCTCGGCAAAGAAGTCACTGACAGTGGCAAAAGGGTGGAAAGGACTAGAGCGCAGAGGAAAACGAAGTAAGTATAACAACTGTTAGATAAAATACTCATGGGTGATGATTTGTGATTTATGTACTCACCCTGGGTACTATTCAGCTTTGAAACATGGAAAAGGTGAGTATAAATCATCTTTATATTTTGGGGTAGACCCCAAGTGCTGGTGATGTTTAGAGATGGCTGAACGTTTGAAAGTTCGTTCCATTTTCGAACTTCAAAAAAAGTTAAAAAGTTTGAAAGTTCGAAAGTCCACAAACACACCCATTAAAGTAAATAGTTTGGAAAGTTTGAATGAACTTTCCAAAATATTGAAGTGTAAACTTACCTTACAGGCCCCTGAGACCTGGGAGATGGTCTGGGGAACACGTCCGTGCACGGGGAACAGCATAAAAACCGGACGTAATGCACGCACGCACTACTTCCGGTTTCCGCATGCTGCTTTCGATAATCCTCGAACGTTCAATCAAACATTTGGCAATATTTGAACGTCCGCTTCCGAAAATCCCCTAACGGCCAGAGATTCCCAAAATCGCCCGACGGTGGATTGCCGACAATGTTCAGGGTCCCGCAGCTCGAACCGGGACCCCTCCTGGGTCCTATAAGGGCCCTTGCAGCACTTATAAGTGCCCTTGTGGCCCTGACTAGGTCCCTTTGGGGCTTAAGGGGTCCCACAGCTCGAACTGGGACCCCCCTCCCAGGCCCTATCAGGGCCCTTGCGGCACTTATAAGTGCCCTTGTGTCCCTGACTAGGTCCTTTTGGGGCTTAAGGGGTCCCGCAGCTCGAACCGGGACCCCCCCTCCCCGGCAGTTATAAGTGCCCTTGTGTCCTAACAAGGGCCCTTTGGGGCTTAAGGGGTCCCACAGCTCGAACCGGGACCCCCCTCCCCGGCCCTATCAGGGCCCTTGCGGCACTTATAAGTGCCCTTGTGTCCCTGACTAGGTCCTTTTGGGGCTTAAGGGGTCCCGCAGCTCGAACCGGGACCCCCCCTCCCCGGCAGTTATAAGTGCCCTTGTGGCCCTGACAAGGGCCCTTTGGGGCTTAAGGAGTCCCGCAGCTCGAACCGGTGGCCACAGGGGTACTTCTCGGGGTCGGTGGCCTCAGCGGAGCTGATGTCAACGGATGGAAGAAAGAAGATGTCACCCAAGGGCTCTTTTAAGAGCCGCTCACTGGGGGCCCTTATCAATAATTCAAATACTTTATTAAATGTTTCGAGGGATTATGCCCCTTCCTCGGGTCTTACTATATTAATTTTATGATAAATGGATAGTACAACAGATAAGTCTATAAGTGTTTTGATACTGTATATATAAATATTTTGAAGAAACATGCAGTAAATATTTTCTTGCAACCTAATGCTAATCTGGAAGTTTCAAAGCCAATTGACTTAAAAGCAGAATCTGAATTCCCACTAGAATGTCAGCCTACTAACACATACTGTATACAGCAAACTTCATTTGCAGCAAAGGAAGTACTTCAGTCATTTAGAATTCTCACCTGGTGGCAACATCTACTGTAGAGCCACTTTGGGGGATGTGAAACATTAATTCTACTTGCTCACTATGTTCCCTTTACAAATGTATCTTCACAGCCAGTACTGAGAATGGCTAGATCTGCTTATTGCAATAGTTATTTCTGCATCAGAATCCCTATAAAAGTGACTAGTTCCTTTGATCTTCAGACATTGTTCCACATAAAAGAGATCTAAGGATGCTTGTAGGTGAGGATCCCTAGTTCATCAAGGTGGTGTAAATTCTTCCAAAGTAATTAATACTCTTTACCTAATAATGACATTGAAAAGATGTGCATGGTGCAAGACAACTCCACACACCTCTACCGTGACATTCTTATTGTTAATAAACTTTTAAACAGTTTTTTTATTCTTTTGTAGACTCACAATTAGATGTGCTAATTATTTTTCACGCTTCAGTGATTTTAACACAGGCTTGCATCCTTTAACACCTTCATAATGAACATCACTTTGCTTACTTAAAACCTTGGATAACATTTACAAAAGTTTACTTAACCTATAATATATAAAAGTCAATGTTTGTATGTGTGTATTTGTATATGTATGTTCCAGAAAAACTTCTGAACGGCTGGGACAAAAAAAAACATAGGCTACTTTACTGGAATTCATCATATAGTAAGGAGTCTCCTCCCACTGGAATTCATTAAGATCTCATGCTTTCTCTCTTTATAGCTGGGTCAGTGTGTCCAGGCTTAATTGAGTAATGAACAAAAATGTTGAGCCAGATTGATCTGCTCAAGGTTTAATTCAACCTCAGATATTGAAGTTTTCACTTACTATTGAGAAATGCATTGCACAGAACTGTGCTAAGATGGGGTTCACTTCATTATCCTACTTCTGCAGCTCTGTACTTTGTTGTTCCTATAAGTGTAACTATTAATGAGGTACCGGTAATATTAAAGGCTAATGCAATCTTTAATAGACTGTGGCAGATTTAAAGGCATTTTCAGAAGATTCTGGCAGTATTTAAGGCCGTATTTATAAAGGCGCGGTATTGCTTTTTAGCAATTAGCGTTATCGTAAATTTACGATATGATTGTAAATTACTGATCGTAAATCTACGATAACGAAATTGGAGATTTACGATCCCTATAGAATACCATTGCGGTAGAATACCGCACAGTATTCTATAACCGAACTTTCGGTAATTCGCGATCGTACATTTACGACTGCGAACGTACATTAACAAACCCGTGGTATCGCTAAAAAGCGATACCGTGGGTTTATAAATAGGGCCCTAAGAATACTGTGACATAATAAAAATAATGTAGGCGTGGTCAGATTTTTCTGCGCTTGAATGCTGCCACCCACACCACAACGCACAGGAATCGCGCACAAAGTCGCGAGTGTTATCGCACGGAATTGTGTGCGTGATTCTTGTGTGTTTTGCGTTTGCGAGTGGGTTTTGCACATGCGTTTTTTGCCATTTTGCATTGTGGAAACACATGCGTTAACGCACCAAAAATGGTGAACGCATGCGTGACCAAAACGCGAACGGACGCGCAATCGCATGCGCATCGTAAATTGTGTGAATTTTCACGTTCCCGGGATTTCCATTTTAGCGGAAATCGCATGCGCAATCACGAGCGTGAAACGCGTGCGCAAACGCACGAAAAACGTGCTACCTGTAAGCCCCCCCTATTCATCTGTCCCTCTTTTACATTTCCAAATGTGGGAGGTATGTAATTGGGGACAATTGTCTAAAGCTGGGTAACACAGTAACGATAAAGCCCCGATACCGTCGGATCCGACGTATCGGCTTTATCGTTACTGTGTGTACGTTCGTTTCCCGAACGAGCGCACGGCCGCGACGATCGGGTCGGCCGTACGCTCGTTCGGGAAAGGCCGAAAATTTCCATCGGCCGCGCCTAGACTCCTATAGGGAGTCTAGCGCGGCCGATGGAACACACAGTCCCGAGCGTTCTCCCTATAGGGAACGCTCGGGACTGTGTATGCAGATCTTTGAAAGATGGCAGACAGGATCTTGCAGATCCTTCTGTCATCTTTCAGAAATCGTTACTGTGTGTACCTAGCTTAGAATCCTGCATTGGGTCAGGGCTCTGTCTTTATCTCTGCCTCTGCTCCAATTATCAGTATTCCTTCACACTCTGCCAGCACTTACAAAATGCTGTTCGATTATGCAGGGTGGTCTATCTTTCTCTCATTGCCTTGTTCCTCAGGACGGGGTGGAGGGGTAGGTCTTTTCTTTTCCCCTATCTCCGACTTTAAACTTGTTTTTCTACTGCCCTCTGTGGCTTTTTCCTCATTTGAAGTCCATGCTGTCCAACTTTTCTACCCCTTATGTCCACGAGTAGCAGTCATATACAGACCCTCTTCTGCCTCAACCCCAGCCACTTTCCTTACAGAATGTGAAACCTGGCTCTTTATCTTTCTCGCTTTCTCCACCTAACTTCCTCCACCAACTTCCAACACAAGCACCCATAAGGATGGTCACTTACTGGACTTGGTCTTTAATCAAAATCTTTCTGTCTACTGTCCTTGTTTGCAACACCCATGCAAAAGACCTTCCGGCTCTATCCTCCTCTTTCAGTTCTAGCCTTGCTGCCCTCATGTCTGACTCTAACCCTGATTCCCTAATACATTCGTATAACTCTATCTTATCCACTACTATACTTTTGTCCCCCCTACAAACTCACAAACGTCACTGTGGAAAAAGTCACACAGTCAGGAAGACTTTAACCATTTCAAGCTCATGTTGTTGTGTCTTAATTGGGCTCTTTAGCATGCTTATAAACAATAACAAAAATAACCCACGTCGTCTATTTTCGCTATTTAACACTCTCTTGCAGCCCTCCTCTACAGACACTCTTCATTCCATTAACGCTCCTCAGGATTTTGCAGACTACTTAAAAAAAAAAAATAGATGATATCCGCACTCTAATCCCCTCACCCCTGGATAACTCTTGCCTTCTTCTGCCTGCCCCACCACCTGCAGTTCTGGAATCTTTCACCTTTTCACCCATTCTGAAGTCTTCGACCTCCTGTTGTCCTCGCCGCTTACAATGTGTACCCTTGATCCCATGCCCTCCTCCCTACTCAGACAATGAGCTAAAATCCTTTCCCCCGCTCTTTCTCTCATTTTTTAAAAAAATAAGTTTTATTTAATGTTTCCAATGAATATAGATCATAGATGTATATATATTTTAAACATTTGGACATATTCAAATGAATTAAAATTATCTTCATATTAATAAAGCAGTTATTGTGTCATTGGTTATTATTTGCCGTTTGGTTTAATAACAAAATTTAACTGGTGAAATTGAAAAAAAGATAGGAAAGAAAGGAAGGGGGAAAAATATACCTATACCATGGTCTGCTTTGTGGCCCGTTCCGGGCCCTCGCCTGCCCCTGTCCAAGGTCCCGGGCGGGGTCCAACATCTGTCTCAGCATATAGGAGTAGTAGGTTAGATATTAGTTATTTAGTTTGAGCAGTATCTTTCTAGTTTGTTGTATCCGTGGCTTCCAGCCAGGTTCCCCAAATCTTTTGAAACTTATTTGGGCAATTTCTGTGCCTGTGCATAAGCTTCAGTAAGGGGATATCATTATTTATTAGTTTTATCCATTTTTTGATTTTCAATGTCTTGTGAGAGAGCCAAACTTAAATTTAAAGGGCATGTCCACCCCCAAAACTATAATCCCCCCAACTACTGGCCCCACCATGTAGTGTAGTTTAATCCTTACCTCACATCCCAACTCCATCTGGTTCTCCTGTAGTCCCCCCCCAAAGTTCCAAAAACTGCCCACCAGGCGGCTTAGCAGGTCCAATAGGACACTGCCTGCTAGCTGGCCTCAGGTAGATTTTTGCCATGCGTACTGCAGCCCTTCTCCCCCCTCCCTCCCCCTCCTCTCCCTCCCTCTCCCTCCCTCTCCCTCTTCCCTCCCGTTCTACTATCCCTCCCCCTAGCTCATATCCCCCTTAATATTGTGCTCCCCATGTCCCAGCCCCCACCGCATGTTTTTTTTTTTAAAAAAGCTCCCCAAACTCTTACTTACATCTCCGCTTTCCTCCGCTGCATTGAATGACCGGCAGCCGCGTCCGTGATTGGCTGCCGCTCAGCCAATCACAGACGCGACTGCCGGTCCCGTCCCTCTGCTTGCATTCTCGCAAGCAGAGGGCCGGCAGTGCGGCGGAGGATTGAGGGGAGGTGTAAGTAAGAGTTTGGGGGGCTTTTTAAAAAAAAAAACCATGCGGTTGGGGCTGGGGGATATGGGGGAGCATAATATTAAAAGTGTAATTTAGGGGTGGACATAGCCTTTAAGAGCATGTTGACCATATAATATGAATCCCAAGATTCTGCCTACCTGAGATGCCTCTGATTGTTAGTTTCATAGAAAACCCCTTTGTTCCTCTCCCAGAAGCAAAGAGCAGTAGAAAATTGTAAAGTTATAAAGATCAGTATGGGAAAAAAAATACCTGGTTATATAAGTTTTGTTTATAGGGTGGACATACCTAAAGGGTAATTATACCATAAAAATTAACTTTTTAAAAATAATAATGACCTGGGATAGGAGGTAGGATTGATTATTTCTACCTCCCAAAGTGCTACAGCACTTCATTTACCAGGTCCTGGACAATTCCTGTATTAAATAAAGAGCTGAAGCCAGGAGGAAGACTGGCAGAATCAGTTTTCTTTGGGCTGATGCTCCTCACAGAAACAATAATGGGAGGCAGGAATTACCAGTCCTTTATACCTGTCCCACTTTTCATTTTTACTGTGTTTAAAAAAAAAACTTTTGCCAGGCTGCCAAATTAAATCTGAGATAACTAATAAATGGCAAATCCTGTTCTATACGATTGGATTGACTTTTTATTGAAATTATATTGATAACAAGTATATTAATCAACGTCATTTTATATTCCATTTTACTTGCAATAAACATTTATAATATAAGTATAATAATAATATTACTAACAAAGTCAGTCAATATTAAATATCCAATGAGTTTTATTTTAAGCTATAGAAATAAAAAAAATCATAATACATATTTTGGTTTAATAATTTCTTTTATTGTAGAAATCTTGGTTGATTTCCATGATTTAGCCACCTGTATTTTAACTATGGTAAGTGAATGGAACACAATTGTTCTGTTATGCAATGGAAGGTCCTGAATACCAATATTTAATAAGACTAACTGTGGGGTCAATACAATTCTTTCTTTTATTATAGTGTATATAAAATATTCCACTCTATACCACAATGTTCCAACATTTATACATGTCAACCATATATGTCCCAAATTTGCTTCTGTGTCACAATTTCTCCAACATAATGGGGATTCATCTTGGTTCCACTTTGATAACAGTTTTGGTGCAATATACTTTCTGTATGGTATTTCTTATTACTCCCCAGTGGGAGGTACATTTTGATAGTATTTTTTTGATAGTTTAAAGGAATAGTTCACTACAAAAGTGAACTACTCCTTTAATTAATTGATTGAAGACTGGAAGGTTAAGGAGTTATAGCCTTACATTCTGTTCTTCAATCAATGCATGTAGCAGCACTGAAACTCCAGACCGCTTCCTTGTTCTGTTTAACTATAACGCGCATTATCACGCATGCTATAGTTAATCGTAACCAGGAAGTGGTTGGAACCTGTCATTGCTGCTGCGGTGGGTCGCTTGAAAGGTAAGTTTGTTCTATATTCCTTACTGGCTCTACAGGCACTGAAGAACGGAAGGTAAGGCATAGCTCCTTAAGGATAACTATTGTGAGTATAGTTTTATTTTAAATACAGTTAAAATGAGGACAGGGATATAGGATTGGTTATTCTTATCTCCCAATATTGTTTCTGCGAGGAGCACCAGACCAAAGAATCTGAATCTGCCAGTCTTCCTCCAGGCTTCAGTACTATTTTTAATAAAAGATTGGTCCAGGACTAACCTGGCAAATAAATTTTTTTAGTGCTGGAGCTCGTAAACTAAATTATATTGTGAAGTAGGAATAATCAATCCAACGTCCCTGCCTCAAGTACTTTCTATGTTTAAAAAGTTAAAGTTTAGAGCATAGTTAACCTCCCAGTCTTCAATCAATGCATTAAAAGAATAGTTCACTTTTACAGTGAACAATTCCTTTAAAGGGTATTTTAAGCATTTTTTCCATTCCTCTGTTTCTATAGTAATACTTCTATGAAACTGTGATACTACTGTTGAAAAACATTTTTCTTGTTTAAAGGGCATGTCCACCCATAAAATGAAATTTACTCAGCACCCCTCTGAAGCCCAGATCCATTTTACTTATCTACTCCAAAGATGCCTAGGAACATACTTACAAGACGTCCCCTGCTCCTCTTGCAAGCTTGTTTTGAGAACAGGAACAGTGGCGCTCTACTATGCTACATGGCCGCTGGCAGTCAGCTATTGGCCATGACATCATCGGCACTCCTTTGACTGACAGCTGCGACCAGGAAGCAGAGCGGTTAGGGACCGGGTCTTGTAAGTATGTTTCTGGGCATTTTTGGGAAAGGTATACAAAACGGATCTGGGGTTTGGGGGGGTGCGAGATTTGCTGCTTCCTCCTGCTTCTTGGGCCTCAAAAGCTAATGCCTGTTGGTTCTGTGTACGACATTGCGGCACACACAAAGTGACATCAGTGCGTGTACGGACGTGTGCGTGATGTCATGTCGCCGGGCACACACATGGCGCACGGAACCAGGAGGAAGCAGCAAATTTCAGAGGGATGGAGCTAAACATTCAGCTAAACAGAAAAAAGATGTCAGCAACTTTCAAGCTGCAAAGGTAGGCTCTGGAGGGGCATAAGTAAAAAAATGGCAACAGCTTCCAAATAAACTTAACTTGATTTTACAGCACACTTATCCTTTAATCAGTGAGTGAAATTTAGTTTTATGGGTGGACATGCCCTTTAAAGACATAGCCAATAGGTCTTATTTGTTAAAGGGCATGTCCGCCCTTAAAACAAAAAACTGTTGACTTTTCAGTTATCTGCCCGCAACCCCAATTGCTATTTTTAGCAGTTAATTACATGCGTTAATTGGTAGTTGGTAATTACCAGTTAAATGGTACATAGGTAATCCCCCCCCCCCGCTTCCTCCTGCCTCCCCCTGCCATCAATCAAACAACTGATGTCATGGCCAATGATTAACAGTCAGTACCAAAGGGGCCTATTCCAGAATCTCCCTGTGGGCTCATCCATTCACAAAACAGAAAAAAATTCTAAAATTTAAATATAGAGCTAAATAGACAGTAATTAATGCATTTTAATAAACAATAGGAGCAAGACAGATATATAAATGAGTGATAATAGAGATATGTAATGTTAGTTGGGCCCCTAAATTCATTCTATTGGGCCCCTAGTCTCAGATTTCCTGGTGGGCTCCAACAGTCCTGTCCGACACTGACCTACTCTGCTGCTGTGAAAGCTTGTAACCAACAGCTCAAAACAGCAGCAAAGGAGGTGTAAACCTGCCAACAAGGGATCAAGTTCTGTAAGTAGAAGCATATTTGGAAAAGTTAAGTATAACGACAACTACATTGGGGGAGAGGATGCTTAATATGTAATGTTTTTTTTTGAGGTGGAGATTAGAGATCAGGTCCGATTCATATTTCGAAAAGTAATCTGAAATTTTCGAAATTGATCCAGCCACATGACCTAAAATCACCAGCCACAGCAGTGCAACCCCTTGGGTATAAAAGTCAGCATGTGTGGGACCATTTTGTCAGTGTGTTGTGCATCCGCTGCGATCCGCGCAATTTTACATAATTAGAATGTATGCAATTTGCAAAAAATGCTGATCTTTTAAAGATCTTTACAGTGTGTACACAGCTTAATATTCTGCTAAAGCAAATCTCTAAGCACTCACAACATGGTATCATCTACTGCAGGTGCTGATTAAAAGATACAGGGACATATTCATAAAGGCACGGTATCGCTTTAGCGATTGGTTTAACTATCGTTAAGCCAATCGTTAATTTCCAATCGGTTTAGCAATTGTTAATTTACAATGTTTATTGTAAATGAACTATAAAAATAGTAAATTATTGAAAACGATTGTAGTTCTAAGATAACGAATAACATTGTGGTAGTTTATTAACAAACGTTCGGCGTAAATGTACGACTAAAGTGCGGTATTGCTCCTTTTAAATATGGTCCACAAGGTTGCAAGTGCTTAGAGCTGGCTAGGAGATCATGATTCATGAGGCAGTGAAAAACCCTTGAATTCAAATTTGTGAACCCTCGAATATTTAAAGTGGAACCTAGAAAATAGCTTGAATGTGGAGAAAATGTATTATTTTAATATGTTTTGGGTTATATGTATGTGTTTCCCAGATCATTCCCAGGTCCCTGCACCATTTATATTAACATACTATCAGGGAGATTCAATAAAGGTTCTTATCACAAAAAATGGTGCAAATTTATGCCCCAACCAATCAGACCTTATTTAACATTTGAAAGCTAACATCTGATTGGTTGGGGCAAAATTAGCACCATTTTTAACGATAAGAACATTTATTGCATAACCCTGTATGGCTATTTATTCTTTAAAGGGCCTGTCCACCCCCAAAACTATCATTTCCCCCACTACAGGCCCCACTCTGTAGTATATAAAAATCTTTACACTCACATTCACTGCTACAAATGGTTCTCCTGTAATGTCCACCCAAAGTCTAAAAAACTGCCCACCAGGAGCCTGGCAGGGAGGGAAATTGTTTCCGCCTCTGAGGCTTCCTCTCAGAGATTTTTGGCTTGCTCTCCCATTTTCATCTCACTCCCCCTAGTGTAATTTCCTTTGTATATGTTTTAGGGCTTCCTCCCCCAGCCCCAACAGCATTATTATTATTTTCAGAAAGTTCCCCGATCTTTACTTACCTTCCCTCTCCCCTCCAGCGTTCTGAACTGCCGGCAGTTGCGCCTGTGATTGGCTGCCTCTCAGCCAATCACGAACGCGGCTGCCAGTCCAGCCCCCTGCTTGCAGTTTCATGCAAGCAGAAGGCCGGGTGACTTTCTGAAAATAATAATAATGCAGTTGGGGCTGGGGGAGGAAGCCCTACAATATATACATAATTTAGAAAAGGGGTGGACATGCCCTTTAAGATTAAATCTGAACTTTTAGATTTTTATCTCCCATTGACATCTATGTGTCCATTTTCGGATTTTTGAATTTTCAAAAAGAAAAAAGAAAATTTGAAAATCCGAAAACAGAACAGAACCTGCTGGTTTCAATCATCTCTAGTGCAGATGCCTTTCAAAACATTTAGTGGATTTTCTATTGATGTCCAGCTAAACTAACTTTAGGATGAATGCATGAAAGCTTCCAACAGATGGCAGCAAAACATAATTTGTAGAACCATAGACACTGGGTTGGAAAAGTTACCATGGAAGTAATTTATATTTGCTATTAATTTGTAAATTGTAAATTAAAACTTGTAAATTGTAGTTACTTTACAGAATTTAATTTTCTATATAATACCTTGTAAAAAAGGCGAGTGAGTGGTAGCTGTGGTAATGCACTTTAGCCAGTCAGTAATCATTTTTAAATAGACACTTACTGCTAGGCTAATAAAAGCTGGTTGTGATGGAATACTATTTGTGAAATGCAGTTTTTTGAACGCTCTATATTATAAACTGCCTAGTTCTTTTTTCATGAAATTAGGAGAATTTGTAATATTTATTATTTAGAATGTAGGCGATTGTATAGTAAACAACATATTCAGTCTTGCATGAGGGGTGTAAGGAAATACCCTTTCAAAGAAAGTATTAAGAATGCATATAGGATAGTGTATTCTATACTCTATAAGGGCTGGCCACACCAGGCCGCTTTAACATGTGATCTGATTGCATGTTAAAAAGCACACACTAGTGAGGCACAATTGAGTGTTCTGACCATACTGTGTCAAGAGTATAGAGTAGATATAAACTATTATTAATTCTTACTTTGCCCTTTCAATACCATAACATTAAACTAGCCTGGCAGCATTACCAATGTTGGAAAGAGGAAAGGGTGGGTGTGAGCTGGCTGGATGTAAGGGAAGGAAATGTGAGAATTAATGAGATCATAGTAAAATGAAGGTCTCTAATCATGCAGCCACAGTGCTTCGGAACTCAGCCACAATGATGCTTGGGAAAGATTTCTCTTCAGGAAGCTCAGCAGCAAATATGTTAATTTCTTTTACACAATCTCATTTAGTATGTGTTTTCCTTTTATTGTGTAAAGGCAAATGATAGGAAACAAACAGGGAGATTCACCAAGAGCCAAAGCCACTCTGGATAAATCTCCCATAAGTGATTCACCAGTGGCTGTATGGATCTAAATGAATTTCACCCCAAGAATTTAACGCCAGCTATTAGCTGCATAGCCGCTGTTGAATGGCTTGCAGAGGCTACAGGAGTGTCTCTTGCAACACACATGAACTGCGGCAAGCTAAGGGTTATACTCCCCCCTCCCCCCCGGTCACTTGCTCTGGTGTTCATGTTTTCCTTGGTCATGGATTATATAGCATCGATTCTCAACTCATGTCTTCTATAGGGAGTCTAGCGCAGCCGATGGAAATTTTCGGCCTTTCCCGAACAAGCGTACGGCCGACCCGACCGTTCGGCGGCCGTGCGCTCGTTCGGGAAACGAGCGTACACACATAACGATAAAGCCCCGATACCGTCGGATCCGACGGTATCGGGGCTTTATCGTTACTTACTGTGTGTACCCAGCTTTAAAGGGCATGTCCACCCCCAAAACTAAAATTTAACCCCATACTGGCCCCACTCTGTAGTGTACAAAAATCCTTACCTTACCTTACCCAGCTCCTTATGGTTGCCATGCTGTGCCCCTCCAAAGCCAGGAAAATTGTAGTGTAGAAGCTCCCAGTGACTCATCCTGCGCTTGTCGACAAGGTTGAGGCATGCGCAGGAGAGTCCTCCCCCTCCTCCCTCTCCCTCCCTCCCGTTTTCTTCTTCCTCCCCCTAGTGTAAATTCCCCACTATATATTATATATATTGATCCCCCAGCCCCAACCGCCGTAACAGATTTCATAGAAAGTGCCCCGATAGTTACTTACCTTACCTCTATCCTCCGGCGTTCTGAGCAGCCAGCAGCCGCGTCCCTCATTGGCTGCCTCTCAGCCAATCAGGGACACGGCTGCCGGTCCCGCCCCCTGCTTGCATTTCCGTGCAAACAGAGGGTCTGGAGACTGCCGCGGAGGATAGAGGGAAGGTAAGTACATATCGGGGCACTTTCTAAGAATTTTATTACGGCGGTTGGGGCTGGGGGATCAATATGTATAACATATGAAAAGTTTAAAAAAGGGCTGGACATGCCCTTTAAGAAACCCCTACACATAATAATAATTCTATTAAATTTGGATTCATCTTTCTTAATTATCAAATTACATAATTTATACAAATATATCAGACAGATCAATAAATATATCTATAAATGTATCTGTGTTAAAAAATGCATTCTGATTCAAGACGGGCCATATTTATAAACCTGCGGTATCGCTTTTTAGTTATACCGCAGGTTAGTAAATTTACGATCGTGACCGTAAATTAACGAATGAACATTCAGTCGTAGAATTCCGTGTGGTAGTAAAATACCGCAATGGTATTCTACGGGGATCGTAAATCTACGATTTCGTTATCATAGATTTACGATCTGTAATTTACGATAACGATCGTAAAGTAACGATCGTTAAACCGATCAGAAATTAACGATCAGTTTAACAATCATTTTACTGATTATTAAAGCCGTGGTATCGCTAAAAAGTGATACCACGGCTTTATAAATATGGCCCTAAATCTGTACAATGTCTCTTGAGGAACTACTAGCAACCTCTCAGGTAACCCTGGTAATAATAATAAAAAACAAAAAAAACAAGAATATTAATCATTTATATTTAGCAATAATTAATATTTAGCGCCACGCACACACATTGCAAGCAGCTGTTTTCGGCTGATAATCGTACGCTGATATTCGGTTGGGCGTCCTTCATCAATCCGCCATGGTGGATCAACAAACAGCGCCCGACCTAACACAAATGACTGCTTGCGCCTTGAGTTCACGGGTCGTTCGACATCCGTCATATCGGACGTGTGTACAGACCTACAGTTCCTGCTTTATACCTTTTAGTGTGTGGAAGATATCTCTTCCTACTTTTTTCTTTGCAGTAGATGTGGTTAATAAGGGTGAGGCCACACTGCAACGCACAGGAATCACGCACAAAATCGCGAGCGTTATCGCACGCGATTGTGCGCGCGATTCTTGCGCGTTTCGCGCTCGCGCTCGCGCTTTGCGCATGCGTTTTTGCCTTTTCACGTTATGGACACGCATGCGTTAACGCACCAAAAATGGTGAACGCATGCGTTACCATAACGCGAACGGACGCGCAATCGCATGCGCATCGGAAATCGCGGGAATTTTTGCGTTCCCGCGATTTCCATTTTAGTGAAAATCGCGGGCGCAAACGCGAGCGCGAAACGCGTGCGCAAACGCGCGAAAAACGCGCTAGTGTGGCCTAGCCCTTAAAGTTAGATTGAGACTAATAGTTACTCACATGTCAGGTGGTGGAGCTCAGGAGCTACCCTTGACCAAAGTTCTTCCCAGTAAAAAAATCAAAACAAAATCTAAAATCTTTGTTCAACAGAATAAGTAGACTGCTTGTACAAAGTACCATTTCCCAAATTTTCTTTTAAAACGTCGCTGTTATTAGTTACATGCTTTAAAACAACAGCAATGTCACCATGTGTGTGGTTGCATTTTCCAACATCATTTAGAGATTCATCCTGCCGCAACACCAACAGAAGCCAGATAGCGATTAGAGTTTTTCTCCTGCGCTGTGGGAGGTCTCTTGAATGCCCCCAATTCTCCACATAGTATATCACAGCCTGTTCAGCTACTGCCAAGCAAAGGATCATTCCAAACAAGGTTTATGTAACATGCCTTGTGGCTTAAGACACATGGCACATGCTTATGTGTTTCACATTGTAATCCACTTCCTCAGAGGCTGCATCTCAAAATGCCTGTAATTAAAAGGAGAAACATATTTAATTGTGGTTTATGGCCCAGATACAACAGATTTTTTACAATCATTTTGCAGGGCCTGCCCAACTAAATTTTACTGACAGAATAGGTAGTTTTGATTGTGAACCTGGTTTAAGTCGAAGAAGTCAAGAAATTATCAGAACTGAATGGTTTATCCTTGTAGTTTTGTTTGTTTGTGGAGGAATACATATAAATATAAATGGAGGAGAGGAAAATTTAAGATGGTAAAACTATGGAACTATGTGGTGATGACAGGTTTATTTTTTTAAAAAAAGTTGTTTTAGAGTTTGTAAAAATAAAGAATGTTGCATGTTACTGGTATTGATACATAGGGGTATATATATAAAGGTCCGTTAACTTTCCGTTTATCACCGACATTTTCAACAAAATTGTACTTAGTGCAATTTACAAAGCAGCGATATCTGGAGGCAGAAAGTCATTATCGCCGAAATAGGCTTTTTGGCAATTCTCGCTCATCGTAGGCGGTACCGCTCACTTTATTTTAAGTAGCAGTAATGGCTTTATTGTGATAAGTTCGGGGGTTGCAATTCTTCAACTTTCTGGTGGCGTAAACAGGCGAGCTTAGCACTATGCTTGCCATGGGAAGGGGGGTGGGCTGCGCAGGTGGTCGCTGGGGGGACTTTATCCAGGACCCCCTTCCCCAGCACTTATAAGTGCCTTTGCGGCACTCAGAAATGCCCTTGCGGCACTGACAAGTGCCGTTTGGGGCTTAAAGTGTATGAATACTGAAAAAATTACTTTGCCTGATCTTAATCTATAAATAAATATGTGTAAGTAGCACTTACTCTGAAGTGTGTGTGTTGCTAAATGCCTTATGCTCAGGCTCTGACCTGACTATTTTCCCCCATACCAACTGTCAGTACTGCATACAGTATACAGCACACCAACTGTCAAACCATTCCAGCTACAGCAAAACTGCTTACAGAAATGCTGAAATGTAAGATGTTTCATTCATCTAAAGAAATAGGGGGCAGATCAACTAAAAAACAATACAGTGATAGTTGGGATGAATTATAGTTTCCACTAATGGGCAATTTAAAAAAACAAATCAGTATATATAACCTTTAAGGGGTCCCACAGCTCGAAAGTGGGACCCCCCTCTCTGGCACTTATAAGTGCCCTTGCGGCACTGACAAGTGTCTTTTGAAGCTTAAAGGGTCCCGCAGCTTAAAAATTGCCACTGCAATACTTTCCGTCACAAAAACGATTGGCTTTATAAATACGCCGTTAAGTGACTATTGTTTAGTGGCATTGTGTGGCAATAACAAAGTGGTAAAGTTAAAGGGCCTTTATAAATATGCCCCATAGAATTGAAATCAATCCAGGTCAGGAATTAATTTTTTCCTTTCATACTGTTTTTTTGGAGTATTGCTGAGTAGGTTTGACTATATGGAGGTCTTTATTCAATCTTAAATACTATATACTATGCTAAAACTATTCACAATTAATTCGCTATCGATTACTTACATAAATTGGTCTGGAATTTTAATAATAATTAATAATACCAGAAGACGCCAGTAATCTAATTGGTGGGAACCCATATTCTTATTTTTCCTATGACAGATATAGCCTCCTCACAGACTACCACTGTAGATAAAGCAGGGATAGGGGCCCCATTATTGTTTTGCTGGGGGGAAGCAGTGTTACCTAGTTCCGACACTGCATCCAAAATACATCAATTGGCATCTAAAGGTTCATACACAAGTGCGTTCGCGAGGGCCAACCCCACGATGCACGATGTGTACGAAGGTCACAGGGCAGATCTGTCAACAAGGCCCTACCGAATGGATGTTATGGCAAACAAAGCGGTAACACAAGCTTTATCGCCCCAAAATGACGTTCACACACATTTTGCGTCGGGGGTCGGCCCCTGCAATTGCACATGTGTATGTGGCTTAAGTCTCTGATAAGGTTGATCCTTAGTGGTTCTCCATTTGGATGCCTATATGAAAAAGAGCCACTGCAAGAACTGCAAGCAGAAACAGTTAGATCAACTGGTCTTTTGTTTTTTGTTCTTGAATATGTTTTGCTAGTCATGTGACTGGCTCTCTCAATTCAGAATCTGTTGACAATAAATACCTTGGAATGTCCCAATCAGCATATAACAGACAGGTGTTAGGGACCTCCTGAATGCAAGTTGTTGATTGCTTTGTAGCTAAACTGCACAGGGTAAGGCGTCAAAACTGCATGATATGTGGCAGATAATAGATGTCGAACCCAGGAAAGGTTGCATTACCAGAGGAAATTAATGGATTTCAAAGTGAATTTATCAAGTATTACAACAATACAATATGGTTGGTAGAAAAAGTTACATGATTTGTTATCGATTGCTGACATTTTGTTGTCATGATAAATGTAGCGTACATTTTTTTCCATTGAAAAATGTCTTGGGGGGGAAAGGGTTGTTAAAAAGGTGACACTTAATAAAACTTGCTTAAAACGAAATGGTAGGCATTAGAGCTCTGTACACACATTAGACAATGTTCAAAGACTTTATCTGACAAGCTAACACGTGTGGTGGCAATTGTCGGCATCCCATCATGCCATATATGGATCAGTCCTGCTGGATTAATGAACAACATCAATAAAGTTCAATTTTGGCCTAACTGGTCAGAGGTCAGACATATTCTGATACACTCCCAGCTGACAATAATCTTGCCTGTTTATGAGGATTATGAAATAAGAAAAAGAGGCCTAGCTCCTGTTTGCAGGTAAAATGGAAGATTTGAACATAAATCTTTACAAGTGGACATCTGCATTTATCATAGAGGGAAGTGTCATAAAATAGCTTTTTAACACACAATTACCACCCAGACTTCTTCTGTCAATGACATAAGCAAAGTTGAAAGTCAATGAATTGTAAAATATGTTAGTCTATTTGTGTGATTTAGAGTAATAAGTCACTTTGTGATCTGTGACATGAGCAAATACAGCTTAAATTCAATGCAATAGTTGATCCTTTACCTACAAAGCAGTCATTAGAATAGGTGGAGATGAGATTAGTACTAAAGGTGAAATGTGACTGTTTTAAGGCTCGTACACACGGTCCTTCCTTTGGAGATCCGCCAGGTCGGTAGGTCAATGATCCCCGACCGAACATCCGTTTCGGCTGATAAAGTGCCTACACACGGGCCGATTATCGGCCAAAACGTTCGTTCCTACACATCGTGCGTTGCAGGTTGGGAACCACGATCGCAGGTGTGTACGAGCCTTTACTCCCACAAATCCGATTCCTACACCAATGTAATTAAATGTGGGATGGGGACAGGGAATGGCAGAAACAAAGGCAAAAGAGAATAAAGTGCAAACAGTAGTAGTCCCTTATTCATTGCAGAACAGAGGATTTGATGTTGAGGTAAATTATGGCCAATTGGTCACAGTGAACTACTAGTGTTATAAAGTGCTACTTTCGCCATTGCTGACAGTGAATCATCTGTACCGACCACTCGCTAGTGATGAACGGATGGTCAGGCTGAATAATCTGTTAGTGTGTACCCAGCATAAGGAACTGGGAACAGGGCAGATTGAGCCCAAAGCTGATAAGATTGTGACAGATACAAATGTTTTGTTGCCATACATTACCAGATATAGGCATTAAAGAGCATGTCCATCCCCGTAATAAAATTTGCCTAACTGATGGCCCCACTGTGTAGTGTTAAAAGATCCTTAACTTCTGCTCCTTATGGTTGTCCCTCAGGGCCTGATGAAAGTCCAAAAAAATGAAGAGTAGTAGACTATATTTGTGTAATCCATACCTGCCACTTCCTGCTACTATTAGAGGACTTTGGCATGCACTGTGGAGCTCTCAACCTTCCTCCCCCGGCTAAATCGTTAGAACGGTTAAAAAACAAGTTTGGTATAAAGTATGGCAATACTGCCAACCCTAAACCCTATATTTAAAACTTCTGAAACAGTCCATAATTATACCAACCTCATCCCCTCGGCTCCCTCTGCTGATCAGCAGCCGCATCAGTGATTGGCTGAGTCTCAGCCAATCACAGACATGGCTGCCGGTCAAGCCCATTCTGCTCTTCAGTGGGCAGAAGAGCTGTGACCGAGAGAATGAAGGTAGGAAAGTGCATTCAGAGGCTGTTACTGAAGTTTTTAACATAGGGGCATATTTATAAACGGGTTTCCCATAAAATCGCTATTAACACCCATTGGTGGGCGTTAATAGCGAAGGGCCCATTGGTGCTTAGTGGGTCCCGCAGCCCACACCGGGACCCCCCTCCCCAGCCCTTGTAAGGGCCCTTGCGGCACTCGGAAGTGCCTTTGTTGGGGGTCCTGCAGCTTGAAACAGGACCCTCGTTGGCTCTTAAAACAGCCCTTGGCCGTGTCTTATTTCTTCCATCTAGCGACACTAACTCTGCTAAAGTCACTAACACCAGGCAATGCCCCTGTGGCCACCAGGGGTATGTCCGGCACTAGAGGCTTCAACAAAGCCGTTGTTGCTAGCGTCTTGATCCGCCGTCTTCTTTCTTCACAGCCAGCGACACCAACTCTGCTGAAGTCGCCAGGCGAGGTCATTGCTGCCAGAGTGATCCACTGGCTTTAACGGGGCCGATGTTGCTGGCCTCTTCTTTCTTTTTTCAATGCTTGCGATCACATGGTTATACAGTACCCAATCAAATTTCAGAAATATAATATTTATATTTAAGGATAATTATTGGTCCCATTCTAGCAGAGCAAGCTGTCCCCTCCCTCCATGCAGTCAGTCAAGGGCAGTACAGTGGCTCAGTGGTTAGCACTGCAGAATCCACCCTTGGACACATCTGCAAGGAGTTTGTATGTTCTCCTTGTGCTTGTGTGGGTTTCCTCTGGGAACTCCGGTTTCCCCTACAATCATAAAGACATACTGATAGGTTGTATGTGTCAAATAAATGTGCTTAGGTTGTAAGCTCTTCGGGGCCGGGCCTGATGAATGTAATTTTAAAGCGCTACAGAACATGTTGGCGCTATATAAATCCACAATAATAATAATAATAAAAAGGCTGTAACACTGTCATCACATACATTGATTGACTGCTGTTTACCTTGAGCAGAGAGAGGAAGCAGATACCTTTTGCCAGAAAGGAATAAAACTTATTAAATATCTGGTTACAAATGTATGTAATTTACTGGTAAAAATAGCAGTTGGGGTTGTGGGCAGATAACTGACAAGTCACTAGTTTTTTGTTTTAATGGTGGACATAAATAAAATCAGAACCTTAAAAAAATGATCTTAAAAAAGCAAAAAATGAACCTTAAAAAGTGAACTCGCAGATCGTATTACAGTAAACGCTGGAAAACAGTCTAACACCCCCGAGTACTTGTTAGTATTGAGAAACACTCCACTATGTACTGACACTTTCCACTGACCCATTGGCAGACTAAATAAATGGCCACTTATGAGTTTTTGCCACCTCAAACCTGGCAAATCGGAGTGGCTGAACTGAGTGGCAAAAAAAATGACCTTACGCTACTGGTTATCACTGCTTTATAAATAGCGAAAAGTCCAAATTTGGCGAAAAGGCATCATTAAAGAAGGCGAAAAGTTTAACACACCTTTATAAATATGCCCCTTAGTTTCAATGGGTTTCTGCACTTGCGTTGCTTGTGGGTATTTGACACTTTGTCTAGAGTATATGTATTTTATGTTCTGTTACACTTCTTTGTTGATTGGTTGGTGGATGGTCACTTAAGGGGACCATACATTAGTCAGATTTTATGTACAATCCGACATTTCCATTGATTGGCTGAAAAATTGTACATTATTCCGATCTTATTATGCAACATTAGATCAAAAAATCGATTGTAATTACGATTGGGAAAGTCGGTTTTTTAAGTCGATTGGTAAAATGATTGTAGTGTCTTCTGAAGTTCCGATTAAATGTTAATGTAACTTCACAATAGACAACATTCAACATTAATTACAAAACAAATTGAATGTCGAACATTATGTATGGTACATCTACGTACAATTAACATTGTACATCTGTATCTAAGTATCGGTCGGTTTAAGATCATAATTACAATCGTAATAGTGTATGGCCACCTTTAATCGGGGTGTGTGGTTGAGGTAGGCTATTAAGGATATTACGTAGATGTGTTCTGATGATGGCCCGTGTAATGGCAGAAACATGTTAACGATTTGGACTAAACTTTTATTGTTATTGTCTTGCGTGCATCCAAGAAAATTCATATTTATAGTCTATGGTCTCCACTCAGTGGAGTGAAGGGAGGCCTACACACCACAATCATAATTGGCTCCCTATACAATGTACTCCATTGAGTTGCATTATAGCAATTTACACATATTAATTTTAAGGCTCTTTTTATGTTGAGTTAGTCAGAACATAATTTACAATATTTGTTCTTATTGTAAGGGTAAATTGACAGATAGCTCCCTAAAAGATAGACAGACAGATAGATGTGTTATTAACCCCTTAGATCTTGTAAGCAGCATTTGTAACTGCTTAACCTAAATTAGCATTTGCATAGGGCTTCCCTAGTAGTCATTAATGACTCTCAGTAGGGTGTCGACTCCATTAATGACTACACAGTGAGCTCATTTAGGGCAGAAGCACACACAATGGTCACAGTGTCTCACACTACATCTAATGCTGATATAAGCCAAGGCTCACACTGTATGTAGATAGTGGTATCCAACTGGTGTATATAACACATTGTGCCATCTCATTACAACAGGATGATTTTCAATAAAAAAGCAAGTTGGTAAAATAAAATAATACAATGATCTGTCACATGTACCTTGCCTGTAGTCCGCCTTTAATCTTGTTTTTTATTTAATATAAGAAAATGCCCACGTGATATGCATCTATACATTCAAATAGCAATTTCCTAACACAAAGCGCATGCTAGTGTTGGCCAATTGGTCTGCTGTACAAAATATCAAAGGTATTAAGTGAGTACAAAGTGTGAGCAACTCAATATCGATATATTGTAACAATGAGTAAGTTAACATGTAGCAAAGCACCAGGGCCATTTTTAGGCATAGGCCACCTAGGCAAAGAGCTAGAGCTCTTTGCCTAGGTGGCAAAGAGCTCTAAACCTTGGCACCCAGTGTTCTCCATAGCATCTCCCTGTCAGCTTTTACTTGCTGTGTTAAGGTGGTCATACATACGAACGATATTGGGTAAATCCCGTCGTTTCACAACGGGATTTACCCATTATCGTTTAAGTGCTTTTCCTGACCGATCGTAGAGCCGACAAAAGTAGTCGCCACTATGGTCGGTCAGGAAAGACGGAAAATTTGGGGGATGGGGATTGGTCGGTTCCATGTGTGCAGGCTCCAGACGCAATGTGCCGATAGATACCAATGTGATGCAGAGATGGATTAAGATCATATGGGCCATCATTTAGGCAGGAAATGAGGATATTGCTAGATGGGTTGGACTGGATGGACGTATGTCTTTATTCAACCTCAAATACTATACTATACTATACTATTTAGGGTCGCCTTTTTTGCTACATATATTGTATAGACTGTAATTTTGTTACTGCTTCTGAAGCTGGGCCCCCAGAAGTTTCCTGGACCCTAGGCAGGTGCCTAGGGTTGCCTTGTGGATAATCCTGCTCTGTGTGTATGGCCAGCTTTAGAACTGCTCTCCTTGTTCTGCTGCTGTAATTTGTAACATTGTAGTGAGTAGGGAGCCTGAACTCAATTTACTCTACTTGGAAACAATGCTGTAAATGAACTGAAGGGGAAGGAAGGAGGGGGAGGATGAGCTCAGCTAAAGCTAGGTACACACCATACAATAATTCGACCCGACATCTCAGTGTTTCTGTCGGTCGGGCCGAATTATTGCATGGTTCCTTGTGGCATCCGCGACCGATCGTTTGTTTGTCTGATTTGGACGAACGCACAATCAGATGGAAAAACATGGCTTGTTCATGGTTACTGTCGGGCGCAGCTGTTTTTGTCGTGACTGGTAGAGATGGCCGAACTTTCAAAAGTCCGTTTTTGAACTTTCGAACTATATAGAAAGTTCGAATGTTCGAAAGTTTGAAAACGGACCCATTAAAGTCAATGGGAGTCAAATAGTTTGAAAAGTTCGAATGAAATACAATTAAAATATCAATGGTAACTTAATGTAAATGGCTGTGGGACCTGGGGTCTGAGGAACATGTTCAAATATCCAGGGCTTTGAAAACTCGATTTTACTCTCACGTGCGATACTTTCGAGCTCTCGCGTTCGAACATTCGATAATTATCCCATGAACAACAATTCAATAGAGGACAGATGGAAAGCAGGTACATGCTGTATATAATGTCATTGACATATATAATGTCAAATGCTGGCAGCTGAAAGGGTTATAGGTAATACTCTGCTGGCAATGAAAGTGTTAATGACAATATTCTGGGAAAGAGCTGGCACTACACTACTTGCAAACTTATCACGCTAGAAACTTATCACGCTAAGCCACCAAGATGGCTAGAAATGGCCCTGCAAAGCACTCACACAAATATATATGTTATATGGCCCAGGTGAATATCCCCATGCAAGATTGTAAGAACGCATTTCAAGCAGACAACGACACGCACTACTGGGACGATATGAGCAAACAGTTGCATGCGAGATTCCGGTGCGTTGCAGTGTGGCCTCAACCCAAGTGACAACAAAATCATACTGTTCATTCCAAGTATAGAGATCATTTCTGATAACAATGATGCATTGCAACCTATGTTTATAAGGAATCACTTGCAGTTGTAATCAGTATACATTTACACACTTAAGTCATGAAAGAATCTTTCAACGCACTGCCATTAGAATGTTTACCAACATTTGTGTACAGAAAAAGGAAACCGGACTTTATACTGATCTTCCCTTTTGTTAAGCGAAATTAAAAAAAACAAAATATGTGAACTGCTTAACTCACTAATTTCAATTGGTGAAGCTTGACTGTAACTATTCTAGAGACGGAACTGAAGTGAACATGTAACAAACAGCATTGAATCTAGCAGGGTGATGTACCAGGAATCATGCTAACCAATGTAATAAAGGTTAGCGTGACTTAGGCTGAGGCCACACTACAACGCATCAAGCGCGCACGCTTTTGCGTGCGAGCTTTCTGTGCGTTAGCGTGCATTATTTTCGCATTTGCGCTTGCGTTTTTCGCTATCTATAAAGCAAAAACGCAAGCGATTGCGTGAAAAAAATGCTCGACGCAAAACACGAACTGACGCTCAATCGCATGTGCATCGGAAATCGCAGGAACGTTCGCTAGTTTGGCCTAGCCCTTACAGTCCAGGTTTGTGGCAGCTGGGACACAAAAGACACATTGCTGTTGCCACAAGCCACATGTAATAAGTAGAGAAATCTGAAATCCAGTACAATTTCGGAAAAGTTTGAAAATTTGAAAATCTAAAATCGGACCTATGAATCTTAATGGGGGCAAATAGTTTGAAAAGTTCTAATAAAAATAAGGTTAAAAAAGAAATGGTAACTTACTGAACATGGCTCTGGGACCTGGGAAATATTCTGGGAATCATGTCCAAATCACGTGAAATAAAGAAACTTCCTTTGCACACGCGCTACTTTCGAGCTTTCGCATTTGAAGTTCGATAATTATCCTGAAAATTCGTTATTTCTAGAATCTGTCAATGAATCTGTCTCTTAATCTTAAAAAGGGGTGCTCGCAAGAGGAATCATGCCCAACATGAAGTTGCATACAAAAGGGGGTAAAAATGAATAAAAACCTCTTTCTTAAAGGGAAAGTTCATTGGAAAATATAATCATTATAATAATAATATAATCCTTAAGGTTCGTAGACACGTGCGATGGTGGGTGCAGACCCGTGATGCACGATGTGTACGAATGGCCGTTTTGGCCGATAATCATGCTGTCTATGGGCACTTTATGGGCCGCAACTGCCGCTCGTTCGATGATCTGGCCAGTCAGGCAACGATCCTCAACCGAACAGCTGTTTCTGCCGATAAAGTGCCCATACATTATCGCCTGAAACGGCAACCGCGATCATACGTGTGTACGAACCTTTAGTTTATATTATGCATACCTAGTTATTCTACATATTCTCTTCCATTTTGAAAAATCATCTGAATTTATCGCTTAGACATTAGTGAGCTGACCAAGTCAGGCAGGCTTGGCCCCTCTAAACTTAACCCACACCAAATTGGCTTCTCTCCCTTGCATAGTGCAAAGGGAAAGTGGGCCAAAGGGTAGCACTTCAAAACAGCAGAACCATTGTTATAGTAGGCTCACTGCAGTTTGCCACCATTGTTGAGGAGCCAGGTAGGCTCGGCCCCTCTGGACATGCCCCACATCACATTGGGGCATATTTATAAAGGATTGTCTTTTTCGCCAAATAATTAGCGCAGCACATCGCAGCGAAAATAGCGCCATTTGGGGCTTCGTTTCGTTTTATTTATAAAAAAGCGAAAAAAACACACTTCGCGGCTGAAAAAGGCGAACGGGCGCGATAAAGAGCGAAAAGTATCGCAGCGAAAACTTAACGCATCTAAGAAGACTGCATTGTGAAAACCATTCGAAACCAGAAAAGCCCACTAGAAAATGATGTCAAGTTCAAAATGGCCACCTCACATTTACCAAGAAGTCAGCCATGTCTTATTTAGTCAATCTTCTTAGAATTTCTCAATTGGAATACAATTTTCTTTTGCACTGCACATTATGGAGATAGATAGGTAGATAGGGAGGGAGATGATAGATAGATAGATAGATAGATAGATAGATAGATAGATAAATAGATCTATGAATTAGCACTCCCACACTTTAACTCACCCCAGTGACCCCACGCTCTTCTTAATAACACTGTCCCAGTATAATTAAGTTTGCCCACAGTAACTGGTATAATCAAGTTTGCCCACAGTAACTGGTATAATCAAGTTTGCCCACAGTGACTGGGCAGCGCGGTGGCTTAGTGGTAGCACTGATGCCTTGCAGCGTGGAGACCTGGGTTCAATTCCAACCTAGGACACGTCTGCATGGAGTTTGTATGATCTCCCCGTGCCTGCGTGGGTTTCCTCCGGGCACTCCGGTTTCCCCCACAATCACCAAAACATACTGATAGGATGTATGAAATCACAACACAAATTGCTTAGTAATCTATGTATCCACAGGTGCTGCATATGGGTTTGTCTATAACAGATGCTGATGCTGCCACTACCGCTGGCTGGAATATACCTGTGAGGTGACACTATAGGTAAGAAGGTTAAGTCTCCATCATAGGCCATCATAGGCATAGTGTATATCAATGAAGGTCCACACTAACTGGCTGTAAATTCCCTCTAGTGACACTGCCCTAGGAAACAGAATACATGAAGAGAAGAAGGATACAGACGCTAGGATACAGAAGCTTCATGTAAGGACTTAGACTGCAACACCAAAGGTAATTGCAAAAGTGGCTGATAACACACGACATGTTAAGGACACAATTGTCCTTTTTCAAGTGTGAGACACTAAGTCCTTCCATGAAGCATCTCCATCCTTCTTCTCTGCATGTAGAACTGTTCACTCTTAACAACAAAAAACTGGGGACTTGTCAGTTATTTGCCCACAAGACCAACTGCTATTTTTACCAGTTTATTACAGGCTTTTGTAACCTAGTAACCTACCTGTCTATTCCTGTTGCAGCCGTGCCTTAAGGTTAGTACACACGTGTGTTTGGGGGCCTCGACCTGCCACGCACAATGTGAACGAACAAAGTTTCAGACGATAATCGGCCCGTATATGGGCACTTTAATAATTAAGTTTGCCCACTGGTGTAATCATGTTTGCCCACAGTAACTGGTATAATCATGTTTGCCCACAGTAACTGGTATAATCATGTTTGCCCACAGTAACTGGTATAATCATGTTTGCCCACAGTAACTGGTACAATCATGTTTGCCCACAGTAACTGGTATAATCATGTTTGCCCACAGTAACTGGTATAATTAATTTCGGGTCGCACCATTTGTCTTGTATGTGGGTGACACCATTATGTGTATGATAAATGGTGTGACCCAGAAGAGAAGTACTTAAAAGGGAAAAATAGCTGCAACTAGGAAATCCGGCCCTGCTCACGAGTCACATCCAACATAATAGGAAAAGGAAAATGGGACAGAATTCCGGGGGGGGGGAATGACCCACCTTGCCCCTATGTGTGGACGCCCATGAGTATAAGAGTTTCTGGGGTTGGGGGCTGTTGCTATTTAATTTCTGGGGTGGACTTGCCCTTTATCTATTAGACCCCCCCCCCACACACACACACACACACACACACACATTGCTCTGCTCTCAATACAGACTAGCTGATAACTTTTCCTTCCAAGTTAACTCTGTGCTGCCTTGGCTGACAGTCTGGTAAATGTGCATGGCATGGGGGGGGCTATATTCTCATTTACCAGACTGTCAGCCGAGGCAGCACAGAGTTATCTTTAAAGACAGAGAGCAGCAGTGTCTCCCACATGCAAGGGCACTGACCTCCCCTTCATTATCTCCCTGTTCCTTCAGCCCTGCTTTCCTACCAGCCGGCTGTGCAGACACAGACAGGAGCCGCGGAGGTTGTTCCCGCCTGTGCCCCAGGATTCTTCCACAGTTCCTCACAGACTCTTCCGGCCGGGCAGGGTCACTGACAGGTCTTTGTATAGAGGAATTTCCGGTCTTTATGGAGACTTACACTGCCCGGACGTTATACACAGGGACAATGCCGGAACACAGTAGGGGTGCCGGGACACTGGGAAAAGCACCCAAAACTGGTAAAATCGGGATGGTTGTGAGCATCAACACAATGAAAGCCAGTATGCTTTGGAACTTGGAAGGGGGGCACTGCATCTGTCAACTGGGGCACGTGCCCCATTGTACCCCAGTGTAGCGCCGCCACTGTTCTCCGTAGATTACAAGATGTACTACAAGTCCAGTCTGGCAAACCTCCTTACTGAATCCACATGTCTTTCCATAGGCCAGACCAATACTTTACTGGACAGAGGGTTAAAATGATTTAGTTCCCCTTTAATGGAGGATCCCCTTGCTTAAACAAGTAGGGCCTCATTTACCCAGACTCGCTGGGCAAATATATGGAGGTAAACGGTTCGCTACTGGTTAGCGCGACTTAAACTCCATATTAGCAAATAGCTGGCGTTAAAATCCGGGATTTACCCACATTCGCAAACGCGATATTGAATCGCGGAAGGAACATTTACCCATAGGGATAGCGGCTCTGGGTATATGAGCCTGGTAATGTTTTTTTTTAAACTCCACTCAGAAATTCATCCATTGAAATGTTTTTCATAACATTTTATTTTCTTTATCAGAACCGTTACAATACAAGGTTTTAAATTCATAATTATTCGCCCTTTCATCTGACAAATGAAGGATTGTAATTAGCAATCAACGCAAATTGCTGTAATTCGCGGGGTGAGGCAGGTGAAAGAAACAGCAGAATTTAATTAAAATACCTTCTTTTCATAGTTATATATAGCAAAGGACGTGTCCCTCTATTGCTGTCATTTTCACAGGTTACAGGCTAGATCTTGGATCGATCTATAATTAAACGTGAGAGATGTCGGGACTGTATCATGGTTTAAAGGTGGACGGATTGCATTACAGAGAGCATGCAATATTTTAACATTGGGGCATATTTATAAAGGATTGTCTTTTTCGCCAAATAATTAGCGCAGCACATCGCAGCGAAAATAGGGACATTTGGGGCTTCGTTTCGCCTTATTTATAAAAAAGCGAAAAAAACACACTTCGCAGCTGAAAAAGGCGAACGGGCGCGATAAAGACCGAAAAGTATCGCAGCGAAAACTTAATGCATCTAAGAAGACTTCATTCGAAAACCATTCGAAACCAGAAAACCCCACTAGAAAATGATGTCAAGTTCAAAATGGCCACCTCACATTTACCAAGAAGTCAGCCATGTCTTATTTAGTCAATCTTCTTAGAATTTCTCAATTGGAATACAATTTTCTTTTGCACTGCACATTCGCCTTTCTAATGCGCGTTCGCTTTTTCAAGGCATATTACCCATTAGAATGCCTTTTCGCTCAAACAATGACTTTTCACCACCTTCAGGGTCGCGCTAATCTTTCGCTCTTTTTAACGCAAAAACCACCTTTCGCTCTTTTATAAATCGCGTTATGCCTTTTCGCTCCCTTTTCGCTAAAATTACCATTGCGAAGTAAGGCGAAAAGGGTTTTAGCGATAGCTCGCGGAAACGGTTTCGCCATTCGTTAACGCTACCTTTATAAATAGCGTTAACTGTCTTTTTGGCGAAAACCCATGCGAAAAGCGAATGTGAAAATATTTCGCTACTTTTCGCTCTTTTATAAATATGCCCCATTGTGTTTCTATTGTTTAATGGCTGTCCATTCACAAACAAAGTACCATAGGAACAGCCACCCATATGCCCAAAATAGCGAATAGTTGTTTGAAAGCTTAGGTCTAGGCCACACCTGTGCGTTTTAACACAAGCTCCGCGTGGACCAACTCAAGCGATTTTGCTGAATATATCTGTGCAGAAGTTAGTATTACAGAAAATAAAATCATATTTCACACTTCTGTTCTTCCCCTTTAAATACTACGTTATTTGGGATGCTCTATAGCAGTCAGGGGTGCGCCCTGAGCAAATGTTTCAGCTTGCTTCATGGTAGGGGCACCCCTGATAGCAGTCTACTCTAGCCATGGATTATTCGATTCAATCTGATCGGACACTTTAACAGGCACTGGGATCCCAAATCTTGGTAATTGTCGTGCTTTAAAGGACAACTATACTGTAAAAAAGGAACTTTTTAAAAATGAACAAGGTTATTCAATAAAAGTTCTTATCGTTAAAAATGGGGCTAATTTTGCCCCAACCAATCAGATGTTAGATTTCAAATGTTAAATAAGATCTGATTGGTTGGGGCAAAATTAGCCCCATTTTTAACATTAAGAACTTTTATTGAATCTCCCTGTAAAAGTACCTGGAACAGGTAAGATTGATTCCCAATATTTTTTTCCTTGAGGAGCTACAGAACATACAGGGAGATTCAATAAAAGTTCTAATTGTTTAAAATGGTGCTAATTTTGCCCCAACCAATCAGAACTTATGTAACATTTGTAAGCTAGCATCTGATTGGTTGGGGCACAATTAGCACCATTTTAACCAATAAGAACTTTTATTGAATAACCCTGCAAGTTTTCATCTGCCAGGTTAGTGCCCTGGGCTTTTCTGTATTAAAGATAGTGCTGAAGCACTCTGGAAGCCTGGCAGAAGCAGTTTTCTTTGTGCACCTGCTACCTGCCCCAGGTACTATTTTTATCTGCAGGTTATGGTGGCGATATATATAACATTTTCTTTCCTATAAAAACCCTAATGTCTGGAAGAATATAGTTCAACAATTTCTCCAGTCACTCAGATTCCCAGAGCATCCTTTTGGAACTAATGCAAATGCAGCATTCCCAGGGACTGAACCTAAAATAGCACATTTTTAGCGAGAGAGATTCAGTAAAACAGCAGCATTTGGGGAGTTTCTAATGACTTTTTAATGTTGGGTTGTTTTGTTTTTCCCCCCTCTTCTTTTAAAGAGCAAGTTCTTTCTTTGGGATATGGAAATAGGCATGTATTATTTATTGCATGTGAAAATTTGCAAGAGCTGTCAAGTAAAGGATTTCAAAAGAACACAGATTGAGTTAAACCGCCTGCCATCACGACACATGAAAACTTTATTAACTGAGCTCAGCTACTGAGTGCTTTCTTAAAGGGCCAGTGAAAAACTAATTACATGGCTCTTTGTCAGGAATGAAGTTTAAAAAGGTGGTACTCACATATCTAGCTGTGCTTGCTTTGTCATTAAATTATTAATGTTTAGTGAGTGCTCCTAATTCCCCCACCCTAACTTACTCACTGCCTTCTTGTAGTGTCTGCGACACTTATAAGTTCTGCAAAGCCTCACTATAGACACTGCTCTGCTTACATATCTCCCCCTCCCTCCCCTATTATTTCTTTTCTCTGCTGATTTGCTTAAATGTTGCAGAAAGTGTTCTGGCAGGCAGCTAACAATCCTAGTAAGAGGTCAGGGATGGGGAACATATTATAATTTCTTCTTCTGGGGGTGACAGGTCTTTCCCTGTAAATGCTGTAATTTCAAATGATGATTTCTCAGAAGCTACAGCTCAGATTTTAAAAGCTGTAAAAAGTTTTGGAGCAGTGGGACAATTTTTGAAAATTCAAACTTTTTGAGTAAAGATACGCTTTAAAAAGTTAAAGGGCAATTATACCCCCTAGTTATACCCTCTAGTTATACCCCCTAGTTATACCCCCTAGTTGATAGTACCCCCTGGGTACAGTGCTTTTACAATAACTCGCATTATCGTAAGTTTTAGAGACAGAGAGAGATGGACAGTCGGACAGACATAGAAAGGGAGAGACAACAGCGAGACAGACAGACAGTCAAATGGACAAACAGAGAGGGATGGATAGACCGAAAGACATAGAGAATTGATTAATGGAAATACAGAGAGAAGGATGGACAGACAGAAAGGCAGAGGAACAGACATGAAGAGACACAAAAATAGAGAGAAACAGTGGGATGGAAAGACATAGAGAGAGAAAAAGACAGATGTCTGTCGATCTTTCCATCTCTCTATGTCTGTCTATCCCTCTCTTTGCACGTAACTCTCTCTCTGTCTGTTTTGGAGAGAGAGGTGACAGATATGTAGCAGTACGGTGGCTCAGTGGTAAACACTGATACCGTGGAGTGCAGAAGTCCTGGGTTTGATTCCATCCCTGGACCCATCTACAATCATGATTCATATTCTGCATTGTTTTACAATTATTTAACCCATCCATATCTATCTGTATCTTCCTCTTTATTATGGATTTATATAGCACTAACCCCTTTGTAGTGCTTTACAATTACATACATTCACATTGTGCCAAAGAGCTTACAATGGAAGAACTGTGTCTGTTTCTTTCTGTCTCTCTCTATCTCTGTCTTTCCATTTATCTCTATCTGTCCTCTCCCTCTATGTCTGTCCATCTCTAGGTCTGTCTGTCTGTCTTTTCATCTTTCTCTGTGTCTAGCCGTCTCTCTATAAATTGCTCTCTATGTCTGTCTCTCTCTATCTGTCTGTCTGTCCATCTTTCCATATCTCTGTCAGTCCATCAGTCTGTCTGTCCCTGTCTCACTATGTCTGTTGATCTGTCTATCTCTCTGTATGTCTGTCCGTCCCTCTGTCCATTCCTCTCTAAATCTGTCCATCTTTCTGCCCCCTCTCTATCGCTGTCCATTCCTCTGTGCATCTCTCTCTATGTCTGTCCATCCCTCTTTCTATGTCTGTCCATCCCTCTCTTTATGTCTGTCCATCGCTATCTAGGTCTATCTCTTTCTCAATATCAGTCTATCCCTCTCTCTATGTCTGTCTGTCCATCTATCTCTATGTCGGTCCTTTCCTTTGTTTGCTGGTCTCTCTCTCCCTCTCTATCTAGGTAAATGCCAAAATAATTGTCTTGCCCTTGACTCAAGGCAATTGCGTTGGTCACTAGAGATCTGAGCATGCTTGACCCACTTAGCAACCAATGAGATAAAAATCATTGAGCATCTTCTTGAAAAAGGGCAGTGGCAGGGCTTGAAACAGTATCTCACCACTGAACACAACAGAATATAGTAAAAGGTATGCAATAATATAATATAATTTATTAAATAAACACTTAATATTTGAAAATTCATTAACAAATTAAGCAGACAGTAATTTATTTTCGTTTTTCAATTAAAGGGCATGTCCACCCCAAAACTATAATTCCCCCCACTACTGGCCCTACTGTGTAGTGTTCAAAAATCCTTAACTTACATCTCTGCTCCTTATGGTTCTCCTGCAGTGCATGTTCAAAGTTCCAGAAAGTGAAGAGTAGGAGGTGTCACTGAGTCATCCGGTCCCTGCTTCCTCTCTGTCCTCTGAGAGGTTTCTGGCACACACAGGGGAGCCCTCCCTCTGAATCCCTTCAACCAATGAGATTCTGTCTGCTGCATGTAGCCCACCTCATCCCACCCCAAACTGCCACCAGGGGATCGAAGGTCTGTAAGTATCTTTCTGTGGCTTTTCTTGCAAAAATAAATTGGTAAGACAGGGTGAGCTTCACATAGTAAAAAGTTTAATTTGGGGTTGGAGATCTCCTTTAAACTAGTTATTGTAAAGCAAAAATTGGACAAAAGTTAATTTGTTCATTGAGTTTATTTGCCTTAATTATTTTTGAGGCCTGAATAACATTGTGTGTAAATTGCGGATCTTGTAAAGAACAAAGTACAGGTGATCTCATGTAATGAGAACCGCAATCCACCATTTACGTAACAATCAATAGATTTCATTTCCTTTTAATACATATATTTGGATACTTGTTATGTTAGGAGGCTATAACGGGAATTTACAGAGACCCACATGCTCCCTTCTCGCAGGGGTTGAATATTGCTCTTGCAACTGGGCAGGGGGGTAACTGCGGGGCCCGGCCCCCCCATGAAATTGGAGGCTGTGCCCTTGACCCACCCCCTCCATGATCAGCTGTTTTTAAACAGGAGGTTGTGAGCTTGTGGTGGGACCTCCTACTGTCCGGGCCCCCCCACTGCCACTGCAACTGGGGGTAAATTCGGATAATTTCTAACCCCCTGCATGGGTTTCAAGTAGAACTATACTAATGCAGTTGCTGGCGTTTCGCACAGTAACTGCCTCTGACAGTGGGAGGAGCTTGAAAACTGTCGGTTACAGCCAGAAAGCAGTCCATTTCTGCATGAGTGTAACTCTCTTATTTTCTGTTTTTAAAAAAATCACGTTAGAAAAAGCCACAAGCATAATATTAAAACAATTGCCCGCACGGTTGTCTTTTGTGAAGCCATTGTAGTCAACAACGCAATTCCTTTCCCAAAGTCGCACAAACCCTTTGCAAATAGGTTAGCGTGACTTTAAGATGAAAAGAACTGCGCCGTTTCTGAACCCAACATGTTAGGCGGAACCACGCGTTTGAAAATTACACAGAGTGAAATTTGCAGAATTTCATTGAATATTGATGTCTATAATTCATAAACAGGACATTGCACAACTTTTTTTCAGGTTGAGTTCCCCTTTAACCGTTATGTAAAATGGTATCGGCTATGTTCTTCCTTATGAATGAGAGAGCCGCGTTTCTTTTTTAGGTTAATTAAAGGCAGAGGGACTGTTGTAATCCATCATGTTACTGATAATAATATATTGTTCCAGTTCTCCCCGTAGATTCATTTATGTGATTCCACAATTAGCAACACCCTTTTCTGCTGGTTTCATCATGTCTGTGATGAATAAATATTTGGATCACACGATTAAAGGATTTAAAGGGGCACAACTTTTTAAATATTTAAGGAGAACTACAGTGTTTATGTGTTGTTGTTGAAAAACTGTTAAGATGATAAGTACCTGGGGCAGGGAAGTCGGATTGGTACTTTCTACCTCCCAATATCATTTCTATGAGGAGCGGCAGCACAAAGAAAACTGCTTCTGCCAGGCTTTCTGAGTGCTTCAGCCGTATCTTTAATACAGGAGGGCCCAGGACACTGACCTTCCAGTCGAAAACTGTATGTGCTGTAGCTCCTCAACAAAACAATATTGGGAGGTCTGAATAATCAACCCTACTTCCCTTCCCCAGGTACTTTTCATTTTTAAAAGTACATTTTAGAGTATAGTTGTCCATTAAATCTGTCAAACATGGCGCTTGTGCTGTGTCTGTTCTCCCTCTCTTCTGCAGTCAGTTCCCTTGACACTGCTCCCCATCGGACCAGGGAAATGAATGGAAGAGCATTCAGTCATGGAATGAGGACCCTTCTCTTCTAATATAAAATAGGAGAAACCGCCTTTTAAAGCTGGGTGAAGACCATCTTCAATTGGTAGAGATAATATTGATCAAAAGTAACTGAACCCAGATCAGGGCATCTCTCTAGGTCTGAAGAACAGAAGATAAGGAGAAAACTGGTCACCATGAGGCCTACATCAACATTAAATGAGCTGCAGGTTTTCCTGGCAACTACTTCCTTTTATCACAACAATTACTTTCAAATATTCATGTATGTGGGTTGTGGGGAAGGGTAGCTTGATGTAAGCCTTTACACACAAAGAAAAACATATATCCAGTCTACCACAACCAAGTGGAAAACGTATTAAGCTTTAATGAAAGGATGAACTATTTTCCAAAGCTCCAAACTGGAATGTTTGAAACAAAAATAAGATTTCACAAATACCATGCCCGTGGTGAATGTTGGTGGAGGCAGCATCATGCTTTGGGACTGCTTTCTTCAGATGGAACTGGGGCTTTAGACAAGATGGATGGAATCTTTAAGTAGTTCAAGCATCTGCTAGGAAGCTAAAGATGAAGAGGATCGATAAAGATGAAAGGGGATCGACACCAGGCATTCATATAAAGCCACAAAGGAAGCCCAGATCTTAATCCAGTAGGCAACTTGTAGAGTGACTAAAGATGGCTGTGCCCAGGAGATGAGATGATGTGAAACTGATCAATATTGTTAAAATAAGTGTTAAATCCAATGTAATATCAGATTAATGGGGGTTTTACACTTGTTGTGCTGTAGTAAAATCAAAAGGGGCTTCAACCACGTAATGGTTCAAGGCAGGGATGTCGAACTTGCTACAAGATGTTTATAGCACATGCCTATAATTGAAGAGCTATGTTTGTGCACAAATTTGCTGATACATTTCCTTGATAGCTGCACATGCTCCATTAACATGCCTGAGTAACTACTGGGTACTAATGCTTTACCCACTATGCTACTTTCGGGTGAAAGTTACAGCTATCTGCTACTGGGGGTTATTTACATTTTAGCTTTAGTTCTCCTTTAATTGGGTCCCAGGTGCAGGGGTGTTCCTAGGGTTTTTGACAACTGAAACAACTTTTAAATGATGTCTATTGGCAGACGGGTGGTGGCATGTGAAATGGGCGTGGCTTCATCTGGGAACATAGGCGTGGCTGGTGGTGGTGGGCTGACTAACACTGACTGGTGGACTGGAGGGCTATCTTAATACTGATTGATAGACTGGTGCTGAAATGCGGTATTGCAGCAAGGAAGATTTTTTTTTTTAACTGCCGCCTTTTAAGTGTTACCCAGAATTGTTTCAGTTTGCTTCATGGTAGGAGCACCCCTGCCCGGGGGATGCAGAAGGAATGTGTGGTGTAGAATCAGGACTATATGGATCATGGGTCGATTTTGGGATTCTTAGTGGCTGTTGGTAAGCGCGTTAGTAGCTGGGTTGGATCTTTCTCCAGACTTAAAATGGAGGCATTACGCATGGTCTGCGGTGTCCTGCGTTCAGAGCTGTAGAATCTTTTGGAAAGTCTTGATTATAGACAGATTCTGATTACAAACACTTGTTGTTTTTTTGTTTGTTTTTTTCCCTTAATATCTGCTGCGCTTTTTTAAAAAGTGTTTTTTCTTTATTTTCTCTTCCAAACCGCTTACGGGTTTTCAGAATTTCCTTTTCGCTGCATTGTTTATTCGCAAAATAACCTGGCACATTCAGTCCGATGGTGAGGAGTGTTAGAGAATTGCCTGACACATTCGCAAATGATAAAAGCAGAAGCGGGGAGAGAGAGAGTGTTTTTCTATCCGAGACACAAAGAACATTCAGATAAAAAAAACATTTTAAAATGAAACACGCGAGAATTTATCCCTTCATTCTTGTCTGTAGAGCCTCTTGGTTTATCTTTCCTTTATAACACGATAAAAGTGTCTCTCCTTGATATTATATTTAAGTTAAAGTGCTTTGAAATCTAATCAGGACTTTATTTTACGAACTAACTGATCGGTAATCTAATTCTTTATGAAACTAAATAGTGCATTAAAGAATCTAATTCAGACGGAGATCTGTGATCTGTCAATGGACTTCACGGCCAAAGTCTAGAAAGTGCAAAGCTTTAAGGCTCCTTGTAGCAACTTACTTGAGTTATTATCGATTTTTGCTGATAGAAAAAGCCTAAAGTCGGGATCATAATTAAAGTGCTTTATTTGGGCTATACTGAGACAAACTGCCTTTAAAGTGTTGGAAGCTTATACTTAGAGATGTTCGAAACTGTTGAGTTCCGTTTTCGAATTTTCAAAATTTTTGGAAAGTTCTAAAGTTCGAGTTTCGATTTTCGAAAATAGTCTACTTTCGATTTTCAATGATTGTCTACTTTCGATTTTCAATGATTGTCTACTTTCGATTTTCGATGATTGTCTACTTTCGATTTTCAATGATTGTCTACTTTCGATTTTCGATGATTGTCTACTTTCGATTTTCAATGATTGTCTACTTTAGATTTTCAATGATTGTCTACTTTTGATTTTTGATAAGTTTGAAAATTTTCATCGGAACTTCGAAACCCTCAGATTCGATTCGAAACTGGGTTCTATTCGAACCCACATTACATCTCTACTTATACTGAGCCAAATGCTTTCTAAAGGGGTAGCTTGTTTGAGCGTATTACTTGGACAACACTTTATACAAATATATTATTGGGCCATACAATAAACTCTCTGGTGCATTGTTCAGTAATAGGTCATATCAGAGGACACGTGGACATCCTTTAAGATTAAAAGAAAAGAAGTTTTATCCTCAGGTTAGGAAAGGTTTCTTTACAGTGAGAACGGTGAAACTGTGGAACTGTCTTCCAGCAGTTGTGGTAATGGCAAGTTCATTGAATAGCTTTAAAAATGGCCTGGATACGTTTCTAAAACAAAATAATATTGAGAGTTTCTTTTATTAATACATATACTGTAGTTCGTTCTGGTTGATCCAGGGATCCTTTCCAATAAAAATTCCAATTTTCTTTTTGCCTTCCGCTGGATCAACTGTTAGGGTTAAAGAGGAGGGGACAAAGGTTGGACTAGATGGACATATGTCTTTATTCAACATCAATTACTATGTTATGTTACTATGGGTTATATGGAGCCAAAAACGTTCTCTCACTGGTCCGGTAAAGCTTCACCCTCTTCTTTAGCCTGGTGGAGGGGTGAAGACGGACTGGTAGAACAAATGGAAAATTTAGGTTAGTATTAAAGGTGGTTACATTAACCCTTTTAATGTTCACACGCTTCTATCCAAACTGTTTTGGACTCTTTAATCCACTCTAGATTGGTCTCAATCGGCATGTTTTATGCAGGTGGGAGTAGAAGGGAGTCTGCTATTTAAATGCAGAAATTCGCTTCCAGAAATAAGTGGTAAAAAAGAACTTGTAATATCGTGGAACACCTGTTGTGGTTTGGTTTCGTAGTGGGGGAGCTGAATCCATTATTCCCTCTCACATTTTTTTTTGTACCCATCACATCTATCTAGATTACAGCAAGTGGCCAACACACAGCAGAATTATTTTTTATTGAAATGTATAAATGATTTTGATAATATGCTCAGTACTGTAGAGATGGAACCAGGGGTGCTCCTGCCATGAAGCAAGCTGAAACATTTACTCAGGGAGCACCCCTGTCGTCAACTTAAAAGGCGGCAATTAAAAAAATCCTGCTCCCTACAGTACCGCATTTCAGCACCAGTCCACCAATCAGTGTTAGTCAGCCCACCATACCCACCTCCACAAGCCACACCTATGTTCCCTGATGAAGCCACGCCCTGCTTCATTTGCTGACCCTCTCTTCCAATAGGCACCATTTAAAAGTTGTTTTAGGTGTCAAAAACCATAGGAACACCCCTGGACGGAACTATAAAATAATTTGCATAATTGTTCCTATTAAAAAAATGTGATCTGGTCGGGTCCACCAAACTGTAATAAATCTTCCCCCACCTACACTGTTGTAAATCTTTTTCATTCTCTTTAGACTATATAGGAACAGCGTAAATTGACATAGTTTCCCTGCACTATTAATCTGCTGCACCCATTCAGATCTTATCGAATTGAAGTTTCCCAGTAAAAAGCCAACATCTGATTGGCTATTGCAAATTAATAGCCGAGACAAATGATTTATAGCGAGAAACTGGCATTCAAGGGATTGGAGCCAAACTGCAATGTTAGAAACTGGTTATTTCAATGGTTTTAAAGAAAAGGTAAAGTTCGAGGGTGTGTACAAGAGTCACCATAAGAATATAGTAGAAAGCAATTTTATTTCATTACATCAATGGCGGCAGTTCCACCAATTTAATGATTGCTTTCATTAAACTAGGCATCATTATATCAAGCAGGATCTCCGCAGGCAGCCGGAGTTGGCCAATAAAAATTTTTTATATTACAGTATAAATCATTTGTAGAGCAAATCTTATGGCCGTACTGTGCATAATGTTGTGAAATTCCCATTAAAGGAACAAGCAAGCGAAATCTATAGTAGAGCACATACAGGGAGATTCAATAAAAGTTCTTATCGTTTAAAATGGTGCCAATTTTGCCCCAACCAATCAGAACTTATTTAACATTTGAAAGCTAACATCTGATTTGTTGGGGCAAAATTAGCACCATTTTTAACGATAAGAACTTTTATTGAATAACCCTGATAATTTCCAAACATCTGGAGATCTACTGGTTGCCTATTTAAGTGCAAAAAATGTTGGGAATTGCATAAGTCTTAACTTGAATTATGTGCCTTCTGGTTCACATACGAGGCAATTGGTTCTACAGGCAATGCGAAGACGCCTGGGAGATCCTCCAACATCTTGTCTGTGTTTCTTCTTGACACTCATTGTTGAGACAGAATGGATCACTAACCATGACAAAAGGAGCCAACAAATTGTCAATTGTCGTCTGACAAGGTTGCCTTTTAACACTTATTTTGTCTCCCAAAACCGTACATGACTATGAAGCCTTTGGTTGAAAAGATTGCAGCACCTTTAGGGTTCGCTGTGATGTAAATTCCTGTAGCAACAGCGCCTCTAGTGGGGGTTTTGCTATAACGGTATAGAAATAAAAACTCCAAGCTCCTAAAACCTTTTACTTTGGAAATATGCAAAGAAAGAAAGTCCTGTCCTGTGCTCACTCATAGGTATTGTTATGGAAAAAACATTCTCCAATTAAACGGAAAGTGTCCTTTTTGACCTCAAAACTGCCTGTTGTCGTCTTGTTGGTTTTCGAAGTGGAGAACAGGCTGGATGTATATACTCCACTGTGCTCTGGCATGCAGATACGGTAAAGAGCCTTATTCCTGGGGATAGCACAGGATCTGGGCCAGATGAGAAGGAGAGCAGAATATCTAATGACCTGTTACAAGCCTCACACGGCGCAGTTCAGGATTCGCCGTTAAATTACAAATTCCTGTGCCATTAATTAGTGATTCATGTTGATCCCGATGAATGCCAAGTTTCTAGGGTAACACGTAGCAGAGCAGTTTGCAATAACGATGGAAGTTCCTGCGATTCGTTAATGTCCTGTTAATTAGACCGGAAAGGAGATAACTTTAAAAATAAAACAGACCTTTAAACGAAGAGCCGTAGCAGTTGGAAACCATTAATATTCTTTACCCCGATGAAGGAGTCTTTAGTATAAAAGTCAAGGCATAGAAATGATTTGAATGATTCGATCTGATAGGGAATAAAAGAGGAAAAGGGACCAAGGCTGATCGGGTATAAATCTTTGGAAAGGTCTCTATCACAGGCTATGGTAGATGGAAAGGTCTCTATCACAGGCTATGGTAGATGGAAAGGTCTCTATCACAGGCTATGGTAGATGGAAAGGTCTCTATCACAGGCTATGGTAGATGGAACCTTTCTAATGTCGCTTTTCCAAGGCATATTACATTCTAATGCGCGTTCGCCTTTCTAATGTCGCTTTTCCAAGGCATATTACACTCTAATGCACGATCGCCCTTCTAATGCTCGTTCGCTTTTTCAAGGCATATTACCCATTAGAATGCCTTTTCGCTCAAACAATGACTTTTCACCACCTTCAGGGTCGCGCTAATCTTTCGCTCTTTTTAACGCAAAAACCACCTTTCGCTCTTTTATAAATCGCGTTATGCCTTTTTGCTCCTTTTTCGCTAAAATTACCATTGCGAAGTTAGGCGAAAAGGTTTTAGCGATAGCTCGCGGAAACGGTTTCGCCATTCGTTAACGCTACCTTTATAAATAGCGTTAACTGTCTTTTTGGCGAAAACCCATGCGAAAAGCGAATGCGAAAACATTTCGCTACTTTTCGCTCTTTTATAAATATGCCCCAATGGCTTCTCTTCCTCAGAGTATACATCGTGCAAGGGAAAGTGGGCAAAACACCCCACAAGGCACCTGTGGAGCTGCCGTTGATACCCAGGGGGTGGGCACTGCTAAAAATAGCTGTCATTGATGACTTTAGGACATGTTGCAAGATCATTTCCACTAATTCTATACATTTCGAAAAGTCAAATTTTATTGAAAATGTATTATTTGAAAAGTCAGAAAAGTCTGAGTTCATTCAAACTCTTAAAATCCGATTCAAAATCAGGTTAGAGTTCTAGTCCATCTCTAGTAATAAGCTTATAGAGCTAGGCCATACTAATACTAGGCCATACTAATCTGTTTATCTGATTGCAATCCGTTTGTGTGTTCAAAAGCACACAATATTGTTGGCCAATTTGTCTGGCCTCTCTAGGTGCACTGTACAATGGGCACGCCAATGCCCCTCCTGGAAACACGCACGTAATTGCGGCCTCACTCTTAAGGTACATACACCATGCTGATATAACACAAATATTATCAGTGTATGGGTACAAAACAGATGCTGACGAGCTACCACCAACAGAAAAATTCTATCGGTCATATTGGCTCCTTTTACTTTAAGTAGAGGAAGCTGATATGATTATTAAGTATACCAAGACTTGACCGACAATTGATTGGGGTTGGCCTGGTTCATGTATGAGGCCACCACATGGGCCTCCTTTCCTCTTGTGGCAAAGCTCTAGAACTTCTATTTATATCATTTATATATTTATGTACTGAATTATCTTGTATGACTTTATTGTATTTTGTTACTGTACATCGCTGCGTCCCCTAGTGGCGCTTTATGAATAAACTATACGTACATATTGTAAGCTAAGCTGTGTACACACATTAATGATATAGGGACGATTCCACCGACTCTGACAGAATCACCGCTTTATCGGCAATGTGTGTACAGTGTAAATGATCTTTCCATACATTGCCAAATGTACACCTTCGGCTTCAGGAACGAAAGTAAGCTTCCAAAAATTCCCATCGGCCGCAGTGGCCCCCATATAACGAAGTATAGGAAGTTTTGCCGGGGCCTTTGGAATGTGCCAGTCCTGAATGTTCTCTCTATACTTTATATAGGGAGAATGCACGGGTACTGTGTGTAACCTTATATTTCAAAGATTGGTACTGTCTGTACCCTTCTTTAGCGGCTGTCTACTTGAGAAGGTTTCTTTTCCAGACCAACAAATGGGAAACCTCCAAAGATCATTAAAGGTCCTGAATGAGCATTTACTGCCATGAATATCAATCAATGAGGGCCCATCCCCTACCTTATCAAACCAGCTTTCTAGTTAAATAAGTAAGGTAAGCAAGTGAGCTATAAAGCCAATAGGAAATATAGAATTATTACTTTTTGTCCTTCTTAAATTCCTTATCCATCTAAATGGATATACTGTAAATATATCTCAAATGTGCAAAAACACAAATATTTTGGGGCAACCATCCTAAATATGGAAATATCGGTCGGTCAGCCCTAAATATCTTCTTGTGTGTACTTAAAACTGGCTAATCCTAATAAACATCAGTGCAGGCTTGCATCCATCTCTCAGTAGTAAGTTTAGCAGTAGCAAGGTAGCATCCATTTACTTGAATTATTACAACTGGTGACCTGTCAAATGTGAAGGTCACCACCAGGGGATATGCACCTTACATGGATGAAGGATTAAGGTGAGTAGTCTCCCATAACAACCTTAGTTTCCATATGAATTAATGTTTTCCATTGCACAGTGGTACTCAAGAATGCAGCTTGTTTGCAGCAAAACCATCATGGTACAGAGTGTGATACAGAGATCCCACACTGTGAAAACTTATTTCAGGGAGGTACCACCACTGCCCAGCCAAAACATATAAAGCTGGCTATATTAGAACAATATTTCTGATTCATCTACTTACTTAGAAGATCAAATCAGTATGCTTGCTCCAAACGGTCTCTAGTACTATCTTTAGTACCGGTACTCTCTCATTACCATGCATAGAGCAAGAGTGCTGATGATCCCTAAAGGTTTGTACACATGTGCGATCACGGGTGCTGACCAGGGATGCACGATGTGTACGAACGTCTGAAATGTCCGTTCAGTCAGGGATTGTTGCCTGACCGGCTGGGCAGATCTTTGAACGAGTGTCCATTTCTTGCAATAAAGTGCCCATACATGGCCCAATTTTCGGCCTCAACGGGCATTCATACACATCGTGCGTCGCGGGTCCTTTGTACGAGTCTTGAGCTTATCTTTGAAAAAAGGAGAGAGACACTAGGATCACATAGCCATTACCTGAGTGTTTCATGTTACAATAAGATCTAGGAGACTGTATATATTTGTACTGTATATAATTTCAGGGATCTGCTATTAATATCAGAGAGTTATTGGGTACTAAGGTGCAGGGAGCTACAATTTAATAACAAACGGTTTGTCACAGGGTGGATAGGTTTGGTATAAATTGTGGTGTAAAGGGCAGAAAGAGCTGAAAATCAGGGTTTCATTTACAGGAAGTTAATAATCTAAAGGGAGTAATAAAATAAACATTAATTTAATAGAGGCTAGTGTTAAATTTTCACAAAAAGGGTAGCACATTTTCAATATTAAATTAAGTTGCAGCAGCCGTATTTCATGTTACCCTATTTTAAAGCTACTGTATATTCATTTGATAAACGAGGCTGAAAATCACTTGGAAGGTTGTTAAACTGGAAATATTGAAAGGCATTTAGAATAAATACAGTTTTGTTTTCCATTAAGCAGACAATGAATTTCCTCAGTGTGAATAAAATTAAATAAACTGCACCCTGAAAATGCTAAAAAATAAATTCTCCTGGTATTGGCATTAACAAGTGTCTAGGCCAGAGATGCTGAGAGTGATCTCCCCAGACTGTAGACAGCCACATACAATCAGCTAACACACATGTACTGTAATAATTAAGGTTGCTGAAACTATAAACTGATGGTTGTGTGATTTTCCCTTTTCATACAGTAGTACACTTTTCTTAGAAGCAGTATTATCCTTTATTTGTAAAGCAGTGGTATGTTCTGTAGAATAATAATCAAAAGGGGACAATGCATTCCTAAGATTTGTGTCACAGTTGACAATGTGTATGATACACATTCCCACAGACTGTTAAAACATGCAATAATGTGCCCAAGTATGCAAACATGAAAGGTACAGTATACATAAGATAAAGGAATGTCCTCCATTTAGTAGTTTGCCATCTGTTGTTACCATATAAATATTTCAACGCTCCTCTGTTCATTAACCCTGTCAGCACCAAGGAGAACTTCAGAACAAGCTAAATTGTGTGGATGTAATGCCCCTGCTGTTTTATTGCCATGGGACTAGTCCACTTAAGAGTAAGCAATCAGCTGATAATTAGCTTTAAACTAATTTCCTTTGGCCTGGTATCTTCCAAACAGTTTTCTGGTAAAGTATATATCATGATTTCAGTTTTCCACCTTGTTCATATTCATATGTTCCTAGAGATTCCTTCCTAAGGCTGAGGCCACACTGCAACGCACAGGAATCGCACACAAAATTGCGAGCATTATCGCACGCGATTGTGTGTGGGATTCTTGTGCGTTTTGCATGTGCGTTTTGCGCATGTGATCTTGGCGTTTTCCGTTACAGAAACGCATATGTTAATGCACAAAAAATGGTGAACGTATGCGTTACCAAAATGCGAACGGACACGCAATCGCATTTGCATTGTAAATCGCTGGAATTTTCGTGTTCCTGCAATTTCCATTTAAAAAAAAAATCGCGGGCGCAATCTCGAACGCAAAACGTGCGTGCGAACCCGTGAAAAACACGCTACTGTGGCCTAGCCCTAAGGAATGGAATATTTTCCCCTGGATCAACTGTTAGATAAGTATCACCTGTATGCAGACAATACACAAATTTACATCTCCGCCTCAGATCTCCCTACACTGACATCCCAGGTCCCCAACTGCCTAAGTGCCATCTCTGCCTTCATGTCCTCCCACTTCCTCAAACTAAACATGGACAAGACTGAACTTGTCTTCTTCCCACCTTCACGATCTGTTCCCCTCCCTAGTTTTACAATTAAAGGGCATGTCTACCCTCAAAACTAAAATTTAACCCCTTACTGGCCACATCAAGTCGTTTAAAACAAGCCTTACCTTACATTTCTGCTCAAAATAGTTCCCTTGCTGTGCCCCTCCAAAGTCCAGAAAACTGCTGTGTAGGAGCAGTGTGTGACTCATGCTGTGCCTGAGACTTCCTCAACCTCGTCAAGTTTGAGGCATGCTCAGTGCAGCCGTCCCCCCTCCCTCTCCGGTTTTTCTCTGCCTCCCCCTAACATTAAACCCTTTGGGTATGCGGTAGGGCATGCTCCCCCAGCCCCAACCGCATTAATATTATTGTTACAAAGTCCCCCGATTCTTACTTACCTTCCCTCTCTCCTCCGCTGTTCAGAACTCCCGGCAGCCGCGACCGTGATTGGCTGCCTCTTAGCCAATCACAGACGCGGCTGCCGGTCCCGCCCCCTGCTTGCAATTCCATGCAAGCAGAGGCCGGAACACTGCGGCGGAGAAGAGAGGGAAGGTAAGTAAGTATCGGGGGACTTTCTAACAATTTATATTATGTGTGGGGCTTGGGGAGCATGCCCTACCGCATATCAAAAGTTTTTGTAAGGGGTGGACATGCCCTTTAATATTAACAACACACCCATATCCCCATCTCCTCATGTCCACTGCCTGTGAATAACGCTAGATTCCGATCTTTCCTTCAAACCTCATGTCAATTTGCTTGCCAACTCCTGTCGGCTCCAACTCAAAAACATCTCCCGCATTCGACCCTTCCTCTCGAATGAAGCTACAAAAATCCTAGTCCATGCCCTAATCATATCCCGGCTAGACTACTGCAACACACTCCTGTGTGGTTTTCTGCCTTGCACTGCTTTAATCCATTCTCAATCAATCCATTCTGCTGCCTGGCTCATTCATTTCTGTTCTCGCTTCTCTAATGCCTCTCCTCTCTGTCAGTCCCTCCACTGGTTGCCCATCACGCAAAGGACCCAATTCAAACTGCTTACCTTATCCTATAAAGCACTATCCAACACAACCCCTTCATATATCTCAGAGATGATCCAGCGATACCGTTCCAGGCGCAACCTCCGCTCCGCAAACGATACACTCCACTCATCCACCTTTGTCACCTCTTCCCATGCCCGCATTCAGGACTTTACTCGTGCTGCCCCTCTGCTCTGGAACTCCCTCCGTCTGTCCATCACTCACCATCCCTCAACACTTGTTAAGGTTACAAGTTCTGAACAGCATATAACCTGGCTTAAACAATACCCTTCTTACTACCCAATATGATCCAACTGCCTTTCACACTACACTGCCAATCTATTTACAGCCTACCCATTCCCGCAACCTAATGACTCACCCCCATAGCCTCTAGTCTGTAAGCTCTTTGGGCAGGGTCCTATTGTATCACGGTATTGCTGTAAGAAACTCATCAAGTAAACTCTGTTTACTTATATTATGCATTACCTGTGTATGTAATGTATGACTATGTAATTGTAAAGCGCCACGGAAGATGTTGGCGCTATATTAATCAATAATAATAATAATAAATAATAATAAGGATTGGTTAAGCTACAAAGGTTAAACTAGTTGGACGAATGTATTTATTCAACCTCCAATACAATGTAATTACCACTATGGTAATTCACTGTTGCTTGCAAAATTGAAAAGTAGCGTATAACACCAGTTATGCTCCAGCTGTGCAGGTATCGCAAAAGACACCTGTGCAGCCAGCGCAAACGTAATAAGCCGGTAATAAATGAAAAAGAAAAAAATGGAAAGAATATGATTTTCGTCATCATTATACAAACAAAAAGGAGGCAGAGGAGAGCAACTAATTAAATCAGGATAATGGATGAGTGCAGCTATGGAGATTTGGGCCCTTGCGGCAGTGATAAGTGCCTTTGTTGGGGGTCCCGCAGCTCGAACCGAGACCCCTGGCTGCTATTAAAAGAGCCCTTGAGCGGCTTCTTCTGTCTTTCATCTGGTGACACCAGCTATGCTGAGGCCACCGACCCCGAGAAGTACCTCTGTGCCCCCCCCCATGACCCCGAGAAGTACCCCCTTAAGCCCCAAAGGGCCCTTGTCAGGGCTGCAAGGGCCCTAATAGGGCCGGGGAGGGGGGTCCTGGTTTTGAGCTGCGGGACCCCCGAACGTCAGGCTGGCAATCCGCGAGCGGCCATTTTTGGGAATCTCCGGCCGTTCGAGGCCTGCCGAACGTTCGAAAATCAAGAATTTTCGAATGTTCAAGGATGTTCTGAAATAGTCCTGCAAGTCCAGAAAATCAAACTAGTTTGAACCCAAACTAGTTTGAATAGTTCTAGTCCATCCCTATTTGTAATCTGGGGTTTTAACTTGTAACTGTCAGGTGCAAACTGCCCCAGCCACTTTCCTTACAGAGTTTGAAATCTGGCTCCCATAGCACCCATAAGGATGCTCACTTCCTGAACTTGGTCTTTACTAAAAATCTTTCTGTCTCTCAATTTGCTAGCAACTCCTTCCCACTCTCTGATCACAATCTAATTACTTTTTCTACCACCTACTCTCCCCTCTCCTCTGACGCTCCATTTACTGTCCTTGTTCGCTACACCCGTGCAATAGACCTTCCGGCTCTATCCTCCTCTCTCAGTTCTAGCCTCACTGCCCTCATATCTGACTCTAACCTTGATTCCCTAATACATTCGTATACGCCATTGTATTCGTGCAGCAGAGCAGCTGTGGAAAAAGTCACGCAGTCAGGCGGACTTTAACCACTACAAGCTCATGTTGTTGTTGTGTCTTTATTCAGCTCTTTTAGCAGCTAAACACTCCTACTTTAACACACTTATAAACAATAACAAAAATAACCCACATCGTCTATTTTTACTATTTAACACTCTTGCAGCCCTCCTCTCTGGCCTCTCATCTCTTCCATTAAAGGGCATGTCCACCCCTAAATTCGTTTTTTAATATTCTGCTCCCCCATGTCCCCCAGCCCCAACCGCATGTTTCTTTTTTTCCAAAAGCTCCCCAAACTCTTACTTACCTCCCCTCGATCCTCCGCCGCACTGCCGGCCCTCTGCTTGCGAGAATGCAAGCAGAGGGGCGGGACCGGCAGTCGCGTCTGTCGGTCATTCAGTGCAGCGGAGGAAAGCGGAGAGGTAAGTAAGAGTTTGGGGAGCATTTTTAAAAAAAGAAACATGCGGTTGGGGGACATGGGGGAAGCAGAAATTATAGGGGTTTAACGCTAGGGGGAGGGATAGTAGAACGGGAGGGAGAGGGGAGAGGGAGGGGGAGGGAGGGGGGAGAAGGGCTGCATGCGCATGGCAAATATCTACACCGGAGGCTAGATAGCAGGCAGAGACCTGCTATCCTCCTGGTGGTTAGTTTGAGACTTGGGGGGGGGGTTTACAGGAGAACCCTATGGAGCTGGGATGTGAGGTAAGGATTAAACTACACTACATGGTGGGGCCAGTAGTTGGGGGGATTATAGTTTTGGGGGTGGACATGCCCTTTAACGCTCCTCAGGATTTTGCAGACTACTTTAGAATAGATGATATCCGCACTCTAATCCCCTCACTCCAGGATAACTCTCGCCTTCTTTTGCCTGCCCCACCGCCTGCAGTTCTGGAATCTTTCAAAATCTTTCACCCCTGTCACCCATTCTGAAGTCTTCGACCTCCTGTTGTCCTCGCCGCTTACAATGTGTACCCTTGATCCCATGCCCTCCTCCCTACTCAGACACTTTTCTAAAATCCTTTCCACCGTTCTTTTTCATATTTTTCATTCCTCCCTGACCTCTGAGATTTTTCCTGCTGCCTTTAAACATGCGTGTCAAACCACTTCTTAAAAAACCCTCTCTGGACCCCACCTATCTCTCAAACTACCGCCCTGTCTCCCTTTTACCGTTTGCATCAAAACTCCTTCAACGTCTTGTCTCTACATGCATTACTAAATGCCTCCATGCTAATAACTTATTGGACCCGTTGCAATCAGGATTTCGACCGAGTCATTCAACTGAAACGGCCCTCTGCAAAGTCTCAAATGACCTACAAGCTGCCAAAGCCAAAGGACAGTTCTCGGTCCTCATTCTCCTTGACCTATCGGCTGCCTTTGATACTGTGGACCACTCTATATTCTAGACTATATTCTTTGGGCATCCGAAATCAAGCTGCGGCGTGGTGGTCTTCATATCTCTCTAACAGATCTTTCTCTGTCTCTTTTGTTAATAAGACTTCCTATCCTGTTCCACTTAGTGTGGGGGTCCCTTAGGGCTCGGTTTTAGGACCCTTGCTGTTTTCCCTCTATACTATCTCTCTGGGAGAAATAAGTTCTTTCAGTTTTAAGTATCTCTTATATGCTGATGATACCCTAATTTACTTGTCCACCCCCGCGCTAACTCCTGAAGTTCAATCCCAAATCTCTTAAGTTAGGTACACACCTAGCGATTTTTCCTCCTGACCAACCGTTCGATACTTTTGACCGGTCGGCCAGGAGGAAGGACTGTAGGTTGTGGCAAAAGCAGTCGCGTCCGACAGTTACCATGACTGATCGTGCGGTCCATAGAGGACAACACGATCGGACAAGGTTTTCCACCATGACCGATCGCCCTTTCATCCGATTCGGATGAACGATCGGTCAGACATGGCCGCATTCGTATGCGATAACTTTAGTCCGATCGACCGATACACTGAACTACTAGGTCGATCGGACCTAAATATCTCATCGTGTGTACCCAGCTTAAATGTCTGCTCTCTATCTTTTCCTGGATGGCGCACCGATGCCTTACAAACGGAATTATTTCCCCCCCTAAATTGGGACCTAGTCCACCCTTCTCCATCTCTATTGACAATATGGTCACTAACCCAGTTGAATCTGCACGCTGCCTTGGAGCAATCTTTGACTCCTCTCTTTCCTTCCATCATCACATTAACAATGTCGTTAGGACCTGTCCTTTTCTCCTTCGCAAGATTGCCAAGATCCATCCTTTTCTCTTTCTTTCTCTCTCTCTCCACTACTAAAATGCTCATCCATGCCCTTATAGTCTCCCATCTTGACTACTGTAATATTCTAATACTAATACTTAGCACTAATACTAATACTCCTGGCCTCTCATCTCTCTCCTCTCCAGTTTATCTTAAACTCGGCAGCTTGGATCATCTCTCTCCTCCAAAAGAGAACCCGCAACCCCGATACTGTCCATCGGGTGGCTTCCCATCAAACAAAGAATCATATTCAATACCCTACTTGTAACCTTTAAATCCCTTCGCTCTACCGCACCTCCCTACTTATCTTCTCTCTTGGTCCCTTATGTTCCAGGCTGTGCCCTTTGTTCCTCGCATGGGAATCTTCTCCGCAGACCCCAAGCTAACACTGCTGCCTCCCCCTTAAAACAATTCTCTTGTTGCTCCCTACCTCTCTCACTTCGCCGGGTGACATCCATTAATACTTTCAAATTTAGACTGTTATCCTACCTTTCTGAGCATCAGCACAACAAATGATTGTTAGCACTTTTAAGGACTTTGTACCCATACCCCCACTGTATGTATATTGTCCCTCCCACTTAGATTGTAAGCTCTTCGGGGCAGGGATCTCATTCCTAATGTGTCAAGGCTTGTTGTACTAATGTGTCAAGGCTTGTTCAATTTATACATAATTTATATATATGCTTTCTTAACCGATGTATGAAATTGTATTTAATTTAATTTTTATCTATCTGTATAATGGCTTGCACTTATCCCCTTGTTTGTATATTTTTAATGTATAGCGCTGCGTACCCAAGTGGCGCTTTCTAAATAAAATTATACATACATTAAAGGGCATGTCCACCATGAAAATATTTTTTTTTCTGTAAAGTATATCTGTTGTATTCAATTAGATCAACTGGACTTGAAGTTTAGTTCTTGAAGACGTTTCGCTAGTCATCCGACTGGCTTTCTCAATTCAGAATGACTTGTACAAGAATCTTTGGCAATTATGTACCGTGGAAAATCCCAATTAGCATATGACAGTGAAGGGGAAAAGCAAGACAGGAGAAAGAACATGGTCATCCCATATGTAGCAGGGGTCTCCGAGAAATTAAGAAGAATTTTTAAAAAACACTGTATCCCTGTCTGCTTTAAACCGAACAACACACTGAGGCAGCAATTGGTACATCCAAAGACCCAATACCCAAACACAAGAAAAGCGACATCATATACGCAGTGCAGTGAAGAATGCTCTGATTTGTATGTGGGGGAGACCAAACAGCAGCTGCATCAACCTATGGCCCAGCACAGAAGAGCCAATTCCTCAGGTCAGGACTCAGCCGTGTACCTGCATCTTAAGGATAAAGGACATACCTTTGAAGATTGTAATGTTAACAAATTGGCAAAGGAACATGACTGGTTCAAGAGAGGTGTTAAGGAGGCCATTTATGTGAAAATAAAGAAACCAAGCCTAAATAGAGGTGGGGAGGTTCGACACCAACTGTCTGCCATGTACAATGCTGTTTTGACACCTTACTCTGGGTGTTCCTATAACACCTTTTAGCCACTATCCAATCACGCCATTAACACTTGGCTGTGATATGCTAATTGGTATTTTCCAGGGTACATAATTGCCACAGATTCTTGTACAAGTCATTCTGAATTGAGAAAGCCAGTCAGATGACTAGCGAAACGTCTTCACGAACTAAACTTCAAGTCCAGTTGATCTAATTGAATACAACAGATATACCATGACCTGGATAAATGAGAACCTTCACAAGCATATTTCTGTAAAGTAGTTTCCCCCCTCCCAAAACTCCCGAGAACATTACTTACCAGCCAGGAATTCCGCGGCCTCAGCCTCCAATGCAAATTCCAGGAACGGAGTTGTCTGAGAGTCAGCCAATCACAGACGTGGCTGCCGGCTATTAAGTTGGCCGGGGGATGCCGGGCTGTTAAATAATATTCTGAGTAGTTTTTTAAAAAAATGGACAGTGCAGTTCAGGTTAGGAGGAGGAAAGCTATATTACAGAAAAAGGTTTTAATGGAACACTAAAATGGCAACCCGATGGATCTAGATGGTGGGAAGGAAGGAGGAATTGTCTCCACAGTCACTTTTCTCCCGGAGGCTACAGGTGAGGCAGAAACCTTTACATAGGAAGACAGGCTCCTACTATTCAGTTTGCTGGACTTTGGGCAGGTAGTGCAGAGGAACCATGTGGAGCAAAGCTGTAAGGTAAGGATATTTTTTAACACTAAACACTGGGGGCAGTAGTGGGTTAAATTATAGTTTTGGGGGGTGGACATGCCCTTTAAAATACAGACACACAATTTCTAATTCACCTTGACTATTGATGTAAGTAAGTCATGGTAGCAGCCTAACTCATTATAGTATTGTATTTACAAACTGTATGATTTGTAATACCCGATTGCCCCACTTGGCATGGCTAACTAGATTACTGCTACGTGTGGGTGCCAGCTGCGGATAATGTTAATGCTCTTTTGGATGACATTCTGGCATGATTTGGGTAAACAGAGTTAAGATTGTACATGACACTATGTCAAACTGCTATATTTACTTCTTGATTCGGTGCATTTAATATTGTACCTTAACCCCTTGAATTACAAAGGAAGGGAAACAGACAAATAAGAACAAAACATTAAACCTTTTCCCTACAGTTCATGTTTTATTTCCATATATTATATTCTTACAACCCCCCCCCCCTCCCATTTATAAGGAGGAAGTATTCACTCACATTTTGCTTTCATTTGAAAGTAATAAGATTTAAAAGTTTTTCCTTTTTTTGTTGTTGAAAATTTAACCTCCTGGCTTTAATGTAAAACATTGTTAGAAATATTGTTAGAAGTCAGGCAGGGTAATGACTTCCCTCACTGTTTTCATTAAAGTCAGATAGGCAGTCAGAAAGCTGCAAACACTTGTGGCTGAACTTGTAAAGCTAATTACTTTTTAATTAAATCAAAAGAGGAGGTAGTAGTAAATCAAAAGAGGAGGTAGTAACCCCCCCAATTACAGATTTAACTAAAAAGTTTGTTAAGAGATGATCAGTAACAGCTTTCAGAACAATAATAAGAAAGAATCATTTTCTTTCTAAGATACTGCTGTTTACTTTGCGTGAAAGATTATATGAGGAATATTAAAAGGCCATTGCCCTGGGATGCCCTATTAGAATATAAATACAAAGCTTTTGCAGGTTGCACAAGCCTTGAAAGCAAAGACACGCGCATGACAGATGTGTAAACGAGCAGCAGGTTGAAGGGAAGATCCTTTGTTTTCTGAAAGGGGCCTACAGTCTGATACACACTTTCCAATTCACTGCTGAGAGGAGACTCAATAATCAGCATCCCCTCCTCCTGCTTATCTTTCATCCCCTCACCCTCCACATCAGCTTCTATATACCTCAGCTGTTCTCCTTGCCATGCAGTCAGAGATCTTGAAATCATATTGTTTACTTTTGGGTTTACAACTAATGCTAGAGTGCACCTCACATCCAACCGACTGAACATGTGGCTTAATGTCAAATGTCAGAATAGAAATTCAACAATATTACATGATAATATAGCAGGGATCCCTAACATGTATCTTGTTTGGTGGTCACATCTCAAATATTCTTTATGTCTCTGTTGATTAAAGAATTAGAGGCTTTTTTCTCTGGTACTTGCACCCAGTGTGGGTTGTTTATTAGATTACTGCAGCACTATGGGTATTCACCTAAACACAAAAAAAAATTTATTCAGTCGTATTCAATAAGAGAAGCAAAAATTAGCATCAGCTGTTAATTTGCCTCAACCAATCAGATGATACCTTTTTTTTTTTTTTTTTTGGTTGGGTACCAAAAACATTTGATAACATCTGATTGGTTGCGGCAGAAAAGGAACATGGTAAAAAAAATCTACCTCATTGATTAAGACTTGAAAAACACTAGAACCATCTAAATTATTTAATAATAGTTCTTATCGTTTAAAATGGTGCTAATTTTGCCCCAACCAATCAGATGTTAGCTTTCAAATGTTAAATAAGATCTGATTGCTTGGGGCTAAATTAGCACCGTTTTAAACGATAAGAACTTTTATTGAATCTCCCTGCATGTTTCTAGTCCCAAATGCTTGATATAGCGGTAAGCACATTTCTAACCTTCCTTGGTCTTGCAGCTATTTTTCAGCTGTGTGGTATGTATTTATTAAAATACATAAGACACAGCTAAAAAAATAGCTCATGAAAGTCATTTCCTGTAGCAATGTACCCAGTTCTAAACCTGTTCTCATTGTTAATCCATATTTTTAAAGTTACAGGCGATAACTTTTTTTGGTGATCGTTTGTACCAAATTTTTATTTTTTCATATCATAATTTACATAATGGTTTAAAATAATGGCCATTAAACATATTCTTACAGAAAAATGAAAACTATTTAGGCACAATGAGAAGGTCTATTCATCAGCTTAAAAGGTACAATGAATGCAGCTGGTCAGTGAACATCAATATAAAACAGGTATCATTTAAAAGACACATTAGAAAGGTAAACCAGTTTGATTGCACAATGGCAACTGTCTACTGTGGTGGCATTGTCCAGCCCATGCACACACCATACAGGCTGTTGTGAGAAACAGCTAGCAAGGCATATTGATATATGAGAACCAGTAAGCATGGGAACTCTTGCTTCTCAATACAGCAGTGATAATAAATAGTTGCCATATGCTGTGCACAGATGCTGCCATGAAAAGCGGTGCTGTGCAGCAGCTCAGGGTTTCCCAGAGTCAGGGCCTTTATTAAATGATTGGCTCACTGCAATCTGAGCCACAGCCTCGGGTTAGGTAGGCTGCTGACACTCTCTTGAAAGGAACTTCACAATGCTCAATGCATTTCAAAGAATGGACCAACTATTAACTTTGTTTCTTCTTTTTAGTTGTATTACTTTTTTCCGTTTTGAAATGCTAAACCACTTTATTAGTCAGTACATTATATTGGTTGTTGAAAGGTGATTTTTTTGTAGAGTTTATATACAGATGCATTTCAATGATCATTTAATGTACAATGACTTGGAACTCTTTAGATGTATACGATTCTGTATAAACCTGTAATGTACAAACTGATTCAAGCCTTTTTTTTCAATTTGATGTAAAAATTGAAAAAGGACCAATCAATAAAAGAATATTCCATGAGGATATTATATGCACGCTGTCATTTTATCTCACTTTATGACATTCATGGACATAAAGGTTAATCCAGCTGTAGAAATGAAGCTTTAGGTGCATTAGATTATAGACAGAGAAGATCCAAACTAAGGTTAAAAAAGAGACATGATCATGTTCAACTCTTCAAGCGCCCTGTTCTCCCTAAAAAAGATTGTTTTGATGTTATATTCAAATTACAAGTAGTAATGAATAAAATAGAATGAATTGAGAAAGTCAGTTGGATAACTAGTTCAGGACACTAATCACAAAGTTTAACCAAAAGCTTGCTTCCAAAGCTATTCTGGAAAAAAAACAGCATTAAAGAGGAACTAAAGTCTCCAGACAACATTGTCCCCAATGACAGAGCACATTCACAAACATACAACAAGCTGTGTCTCAACCTCTCCTTTGCTGTGGCCATTGGGGGATTTATGAAAATAACTGTGAGTACTAGGGGTCAGCTCCCACAATCCACCTTAGCTGGGTAACGCCCCCCAGCAAAGTGTCTGTGTACAGGCACATGCTCTGTAGAGCTCAACAGATCAAAACAAGGAAGTTGCAGCCTTGCTTCCTAGAAGCTGACAGCCAATCACAGTACAGCACAGAGATCCTCCCTCTCCCTGACACAGAACAGGGATTTCAGCTTTTTGTTTTTTAACACATTCAAGACTCCTGTCCTAACAATGATATAATCCTTTACTTTTCCAACACAAAAGAAAAGTAATCTTTGCAGTTGTATTTAATAGAAAGCATGAAAGTAAGAAACGGAATTCTAACATTTCAACAAAATAAAAGTCGGGGAATAGAAACTGCAACTTGTAATTTATTTGGGGCATATTTATAAAGTTCGTTAACTTTTCGCGGCCGTTTTCGCGGCCATTAACGCATAAATCGCGTTTACCGCGATTTATAAAGGCCCGAAACGGCCGCGAAAAGTTAACGAAGCGTTAACCTTTCGCGCCGATACTTACCCGTTACCGCCGCTTCTATTTATAAGCGGCGGGGTACTGGTTTCGCTCGGCTAGTATCGGCTGTTTTACTTCGCCACCTTGAAGGAGGCGAAGTCAGCCGATACTAACCTCCCGCGGCGGGATGGGCAGGCAACCCGGCGGGTGGTCGCACCGCCCGGGAGACACGCCCACCCCGCCCACACCCCCGCGGCGCAGCGGCGACCACCCGCCGCCGCCGCCGCCACTTCCAGCAGCCCCTCCCAACCCGTTCCCCGTTCGCGGCAATCTCGGAACGGGAGGCAGAAGGGGCTGCCGGGAAGGGGCCGCAGCAGGTGGTCGCGGACCACCCGCGCGCGCACCCCCTCCCCGGCAACCCCTCCAAGCCCCCCGCCCCGGCCGCTCCGGGGAGGGGAGGAGGGAGCGCTGGGGGGGTGGAGGCTCCCTCCAGCGGGGCCCTGAGAAGGGCCTTTTGGGCTTAGGGGGTCCCGAAGAACGACCGGACCCCCCTCCCCGGCCCTTATAAGGGCCCTTGCCGCACTGACAAGTGCCTTGGCGGGGGTCCCGCAGCTGAAACCGGGACCCCCAGTGCGGCTCTTAAAAGAGCCTTGGGCGAAGTCTCTTAGAAAGTTTCAGAACTTTCCAAGAAATCTGATTGGTTAATGTAAAGCAAGTATTAAAATTGACCAATCAGAAACGGATTATGGTTTCTGCAAACCTATATAAAGAGGAGCTTTCCGCCGCGGAACTCAGATGCCATCGCAGTAGATGGCTGAAGAAAGAAGAAAGAAGCGGCTGGCAACATCGGTCCGCTGAGGCCGCGGGTGCCAGCGGGCTCACTGGCGGCCGCAGTGAGTCTGCGGCATCGGCGACCTGAGTGGGGTTGGTGTCGCCAGCCGAAGACGTCGCGGCGATCAAGACGCCGGCAACATCGGCCTCGTTGAGGTCGCCGGCGCTCGCCGGGGTACCCCTGGCGGCGCAGGGGTGACCTCTCGGGGGTCGGCGCCTCGGCGGAGCTGGTGTCGCCGGGACTGGAAGAAAGAAGACGTCGCCCAAGGGCTCTTTTAAGAGCGCAATGGGGGTCCCGGTTTCAGTGCGGGACCCCCGCCAAAGGCACTTGTCAGTGCCGCAAGGGCCCTTATAAGGGCCGGGGAGGGGGTCCCGGTTCGGGCTGCGGGACCCCCTAAGCCCCAAAAGGCCTTTCAGGGCCGCTGGAGGGAGCTCCCACCCCCCCAGCGGCTCCCTCCGTCCCTCCCCGGGAGGGCCGGGGCGGGGGGCTTGGAGGGGTTGCGGGGAGGGGGTGCGCGGGGGGTGGTCGCGACCACTGCTGCGGCCCCTTCCCGGCAGCCCCTTCTAGCCTCCGTTCCGAGATTGCTGCGAACGGGGAACGGGTTGGGAGGGGCTGCTGGGAAGTGGCGGCGGGGCGGCGGTGGTCGCCGCTGCCGCCGCGGGGGGGGTGTGGCGGGGTGGGCGTATGCCCGCCCCTTAGGAGCGGCGTCGGGAAGGATTTTAAGTCCCTTCGCGGCGATACTATATAGTATCGCACGCAGGGGCTTAAAATACCGCAGCACATCGCGGCGCGATAGGTATCGCGGGAATAGCGCTCGCCGTATAAATACGGCGATAGCGCTATTTTCGCGGCCGCGATGTGCGGCGGTAATTTTTTTGCGCTAACATCGTTCCTTTATAAATATGCCCCTTGTCTTGCTAAAAGGAGAGCTTTTTAACTCTAGGCTAAGAGAGAAACTATATAAACCATTGGTATATGTAGAATATTGTACTAGGAACATAATGGAAACAAAAAATAAAGGTAAGTTTTGAAACTCATGACCTACTAAACTGTATGTGTCTAAATCTGGCATCTTACAAGGTGAGCCACCACTGAATAAGCTGAAAGACTGGATACAATTAGAAGCTTTATCTTTTGCATTGAACTTGTGACCTTCTGAACTGTTTATTTTTTAAACCTGGGTGCATTACACGCTGCGCCAACACTGAATATAATATTGGTTAGTTAGACCATTTTCAATCATGTACTGTAATATGATCGCTATTTTATTTCTCTAGTTTGCAGCAATACTGGACTGTATGAAATACATTTGTGTGTGCACAGGTAAAAGGCAAATACCTAATGTGCAGAGTTCCCAGATATGTGAAACAGGAATTAAACAACATCTTTCCTGATTCCTGGTCCCACTTTCACATCTTAAGCTGGGCACACACAGTAATAATTTGTAAATTACGTTTGACAGACAGAATCTGGCAATGTTTATAGTTTGTCTGGAAGAAGATCTGAAAAACAGACGTTTTTGCATTACTTACTATTTAATACTTCTATTCCATACAAAATATACCTTGCAAAGTCTAAAGCTGGGTACACACTACAAGCTGTTCAAAATTACACATTCCCAACCTGATTTCCCCATTCTCTGTAGAAGGAGAACTATTTAAATAGATTAGAGCACATTAGCCAATTAAATGAATACATTAATATTTTTTACACTACTGTACAGGAAAATTGTAAAACATGTATGCAAAGAAACTTTTTAAGTCTAGCCATAGCCATACATCTAACAGTTGCTATTGGCTCCCTGTACTAACGGTAGTTTGGTATCTGTCAGTCAATGTAATGGTCGATAACTGCCAAATCCTATTGGATCCAATGGGCTTTGTTTATTTTCCAACATAATCACTGTTGTGACACTCTTTGTCTCCCAGAATCATTTCAATCCCAGAAATTCCTTGGCATGGATTGATTTTTTGATTGATTTCAATCAGTTTATATTTAAAAGGCCATTGATAAGTACAGGGCAGGGGGCTGGGAGGGGCTGCTGGGAAGAGGTCATGCGGCGAGGTGGGCGTGCCTCCCGTGGTGGGTATAACCACCCGCTGCGAGTTGGGCGTATACCCCCGACCCCTGGCGATCTCGGGGGTTTTCGCCACCTTAAAGTTAGTGAAGTGAATATATAAATGGAAGCGAGCGGTACCTGGTGCAATGTTAACAAGGCATTAACATTTTCTCGGCTGGGTTTCGTTTTTGGTGAAAACAGCGGGGAAACTCAGCCGCAAAAATTTAACGGACGTTTATAAATATGCCCCTAAGATCTCGGGGATAATGCGATATGTGAATATTAAAGCTCATTATAACAGAATGTCTTAACACTGGAAAATGTCTGTGTTGCGTGCACATAGTCTGTCTTAAGCAATAAACAATAATTAGATTAATTCTAAAAGCAATAATTGTACTCTATTTTAGTGTCTAGGGCAACAAACTGCATTTCAATGGTTTGCAGCACCTGATTCTAAATATCAGTCTTTCCAGAGAAACCAATAACTTTCACTAAAAGACAACTTTAAAAGTCACAACATGCTGATAAGAGGGGTGTCAGAAATCATTCAGTAAATAAATTCCAAATGGCTGAATTATTTTCTTATGTAAAGCTGAACATATGATGCAGATGCTTTACAATTTACATCAGGCTGTGCCCAGGGATTTCTGCAATAAGAGGTACTCTTATACTTGCTATAAATCTGCAGTAGCCCATCAGATGATATCTAACTACAGTAAGCCAGTTAGAATATTTGATTGGTTATTGCTGATTAATATCATGGGCAAATTTCTATACCTCTTTTAACATAAGCCCCCAAGTACCCAATCACACTCAATATTTTCTGCTCTTTATCCAGCTTATTTTACCATCATAAAAAAAACATATTTTTTAAGGTGCAGTATCTGAAAATATGAATACCGAGCCATTACCGTTGTTGTAAAGTACAAACAATGTGCAGTATTTTAGACTGCATCAGTATTTTACAATTGTGGTGTAAAATGTAGAAATGTACGCGTGGTAATGCCCATTTTTCAGTGTAGGTGTAATGCAGCAGTCAGAAAACATTGTTTTTTTAGTGATATTTTACACTTGCAGCATTATTTTATGGTACCTTGTTACATTAATAGAATTTCTTGTTATACCTAAAATCAAGAGGAGGTCACTTGTATCAGCTACCTCTTATTTTTCCTTTTTTTAAGAGCCTTATTGATATAACCACCTATTATGTTTTAGTTCAAATGTAAATGTGTTGAAAAATATATGTTAAAATATGTTTTAAAAAATGGAACTGCCTCTCAGACAATGTGATATTGGTACCGTAGGTTACATAGTTACATAGGTATTTGGGTTTGGGAAAAAAAAACCACAATGTAAAACCCAACTCAACAAAAAACAATTGCCATTATTAGTCAGGAAGGACAATAATTTAAATTAGATATGGCTTTAGACAGGCTTTTAAAAAAATGTTTATTAACTCAAAATAACCTGTAAGGTAACCATCATTGGTAAGAAAAAACTTTGAACTACATACAGTACATAGTTATTTAGGGTTGAAAAGGGTTCATCATGTATAATCCCTCCCCACAAAACCCAGCATCTCCAATCTAACAAAAGGTTTAACTTCCACTCATCTGGACCATGCCCTCAGTAAACAAACAAGGAAACAGTAAGTTACACATGCACACACAAATACAATCAGCCGCTGTAACCCTAGATATTCTGCCTGTCCAAAAGACATCCAAACATATTTACTGTCAGCCCGAAATATTCAGGAAAAACATTCCACAATGTTACTGTCCTAACAGTGAAGTAACCCTTTATTTTGCTTAAATTCTTTCCCTGAAGTCTGTATGGGTGGCCTCTAGTATTTTATTATCATATTACTTCATAAATGCCTCTTTCAAGGGAATACAAACCCAATATCCTCATAACATCATTTCTCTTTTCAGTTTAAAGGAATTGTACACTAAAAAATTCTTTGCCTCATTTCACTCTATAAATAAAAACATGTAAGCAGAACATGCACTGATGTGTTTGTGTTGCTGCATGACTTTAATCCAGTACTTGTTTTGCTGAAGCAGTCCCCCAGCTCCCTGCCAGACTGTCTGACTCCCTATGAGGCAGCATTGGGAGAGGGAATTTCCCACCATGCAGTTCACATACCAACTGTCAACATTCCAGCTACTGCAAAACTATACATAACAGAAGAGATTATGATACTAAGGCACTTGATTGACACCTGAAATATAAGATGTTTAAGACTAGATATTTAAAGAAATAGGTGACAGATCAACAAAACAACTTTAAGGTAGTAGTTGGGAAGACTTATAGTTTCCAGTTATGGGCAAATTAAAAAAAATATTTCCCAGTGCACATATCCTTTAATTGCTCATCCTTTCCAGTTCATTGATATCCTTTCTGTGCACTGGTGCCCATAACTGAGCAGCATACTCAGGATGAACTAGATAGACCAATGTTATTATTTAACCGTGAGTACTAAATCAGAATAAGGTAGTTTAGAATAAAGGAAACCTCCGTCATTATTTCTTACTATATAAGCAGTAAAGGTACAGAATTACTTACCACAGAATTACTTACCACAACACCCTCATCAAGGGATCAGATATCTTTTTAAAGGGTATCTCCACTGGCAATTTTTTTTTTGCTATTTGGTTTTGTTGAAGAATGGGAGGTAAAGAAGCTGGGTCTTAATTCCCGTTCTTCAATAAAATGTTCAGGAGCCGGGAACGAAGATAAAGTACTTACCTGATCGCTCGCTCCTCCGCCGCATACTCTGACAGATCCCAATTGGCTTAGTACTCTATGCGTGATGCGCATAGAATACAGAGTCCTTCAGAACCTGTCAGAGGACATGGAGGAGGAGTGAGTGATCATTTAAATACCTTCGTTCCCACAGGGGAGGACTGGGACATTTTAGCCGAAGGCAAATACAACCAAGTGGCCCTTTCACATTAAAGCTTAACATTTTTGACCACACTGACTTTGCTTAGGTCACACCCACTTTGTTTAAGTTACGCCTAATTTTAAGACCACTATTAGTATTTTATGTTTTTAAAGTGTATGAAGTTATGAAGATAACAGTAATAGCTTAAACCTGGCTAATGAACTAGAAGGATCACATAACACTGGCTAATGAACTAGAGGGCAGACTTAACATGGGCTAATGAACTATTGGGCTTACTAACACCGGCTAATGAACTGGAGGGCTGATTACCACTGGCTAATGAACTGGAGGGCTGACAACACTAGCGAATAAGCTGGATGGCTGATAACATTGACTAATGAACTGGAGGGCTGACAACACAGGCCAATGAACTATATGACCAACAACACTTGCTAATGACCTAAAGGGCTGCCAGCACTGACTAATGAACTGGAGGGCTGACAACACAGGGATGACAGCACTGGCTAATGAACCGGAGGGCTGACAACACTGGGTAATGATCTTAAAGGCTGACAACACTGGATAATAAACTGGAGGGCTGACAACACTGGGTAATGATCTAAAGGGCTGACTAACACCAGCTAATAAACTGGAGGGCTGGAAAATACTGGCTAATGAGCTGGAGGGCTGACAACACTGGCTAATGGACTGGAGGGCTGACATCACTAGTTGTGGAGCTGAAGGGCTCACAACACTGGCTAATAAACTGGAGGGCTGACAACACTGGGCAATGATCTAAAGAGCTGACAACACTAGCTAATGAGCTTGAGGGTTGACAACACTGGCTAGTAAACCAGAGGGATGACAACATTGGATAATGATCTAAAAGTCTGACAACACTGGCTAATAAACTGGAGGGCTGAACACACTGAGTAATAATCTAAAGGTTTGACAACACTGGCTAATGAACTGGAGGACTGACAACATTGGGTAATGATCTAAAAGGCTGACAACAATGACTAATGAACTGGAGGGATAACTAACAATGGATTATAAACTGGAGGGCTGTCAAACACTGGCTAATGAACAAGGGGCTGACAACACTAGCTAATGAGTTTAAGGGTTGACGACACTGGCTAATATACTGGAGGGCTGACAACACGGCTAATAAACTGGAGGGCTGACAACACTGGCTAATGAACTGGAGGAACACTGGCAAATGATCTGGAGGGGGACTAATGAACAGGAGATCGGAAAATATTAGGAAATGAACTGGAGGGCTGACTAACACTGGCTAATGAACTGGAGGGTACTGGCAAAAGAACTGGAGGGATGGATAATGAATTAGAGGGCTGACAATAATAGCTAATGAACTGGAGGGCACCAGGCAATAAACTGGAACACTGACATGTAATGAACTTGTTTGCTGATTAATAATAAATGTGATTATATCCCATAAGCTAGGTACACACAGCACAGATTTCTGAAAGATGACAGACAGGATCCTGTCTGCCATCTTTCAAAGATCTGCATACACACAGTCCAGGTTCTCCCTATGAACTCTATAAGGAGAACGCTGGGACTGTGTGTTTCCAGCGGCCGATGGAAATTTCCGGCCTTTCCCGAACGAGAGTACGGCCGACCCGATGTTCGCGGCCGCGCGCTCGTTCGGGAAACGAGCGCACACACATAACGATAAGCCCCGAACCGTCGGATCCGACGCTATCGGGGCTTTATCGTTAGTGTGTGTACCCAGCTTAAGACCTCCATAGATTGCTCTGCTCTTAGCTTCCTTAAAAGTGCTGCCCAGACTGTCAGGAAGTAGTCTGCTAAACTTTAGACACTGCAAGCTGCTTCATTAATCTGAATGTTGGGCAGTTTGAAGCGTGCCAAGAGCAGAACAAATGTATGTAGTTTCATAGATAAGCACAGCCACTGCGCTTCTGTTTTCCCATCACTATAGAAAAGTAAAGTATTTGCGATCTGCATAATTGAAATGTGCACGTGTCTTTGGAGATGAAACACAATCAGTGGCGTAATTAGAAATCACTGGGCCACCGAGCAAAACTATTATAGGGCCCCCATCCTTGCTTTATTTACAGTGCTATATCTGTCATTGGAAAAATAAGAAGATGGGGCTCCCTTGGCTCCAGCCCCCTTGTGGTTGCTCCCCGTTCTCCTGGTAGTTACACCCCTGAACACAATGCAGTAGATCACACATGCTTGGGGAAAGGACCTGGCGTTTCTACGTGCTGTATTCTCGCTGGTTATATAATAGAAGTGGTTCGATAAACTGCATGAAGTTCACTGGGTCCTATCTCTCATCATAGATTCACTTGGAGAAACTAACTGGACATTGTCCCAGATATTTTGAGCTGAAACTAGGAAAATAATACATCAAATAATAATGTTCTTACCATTCTAAGTTTACTCTATATGTAGTTAATTGGCAGATTATTGGGTTATTTTCTCTTGTCTAATCTTTCATTCCATATAATACAGAAATGTTAGAGTGTCATCAATCTGGCCCAATGTGTTTACCAGGTAAAATTACAGCCCCTCAACTCTTTCAGCATTTCGCATAATGCCAACCTATCTGCCTATTTGGTCTTTATTGCATCTCAGTGGGAAACACAGTATTTTAAAGAAGAAAGGTAACATATGCCTAGCTGAATGAAAGGTAATATTGGCAGAATCACTGCTTGGTCTCCTGTTTTCTGTGAAGTCAGGGAGTGCAGCTGCTGGAGTGTTAAATCAGGTAACAGCTGGGCTATAACACTGTTCTGCCTCGGCTGCTGTTGTGCTGCTGTCACTGCTGTTGTGATTCCAAATGCATTTCAATGGTCTTTGGACAGTGGCACCTCTATTGTGCATCTCTGAAGTGTGCTCAGTAGCTGACACATCAAAGGCAATGCTGGTCTCTGTGGAGGCTGGGCAGATCACATTGCCAGATTATAGATTACTAAACACTCCTTTTTCTACGTGGAAGAGACTTTCTTCTTTTGGTCTTAGTATTTTGTTGTCAACGAGAACTTTAAAGTCTATAAAACCTCTGATGCGTGATATTAAGGCATTCTGACTTTGAAAGGAAAAATGCCAGTTACATTTCCATGCACAGACCCTGACAAACATTTAATGAGCGGCATGTGTTTGATGTCAACATATCTAGGTCTGGTTTAAACTCATAATTTGCACTTTTTAGATTCAAAAGGAAAAGTTTCACTTAAACAAATACAAAATATATTCCAATGTCCTTTTCCTATTCTGTTTATGTATTTTCATTGTTAGTTTGCACAAATCATTTTACTAGATTAAGAAAGTTTTGCTTGTAAAATGTATAGCAGTTGATTGTGCAACCAAAATACAGGGTTGTGTGAACTGTGTGGTTGCACCGAGAACATCATGGGGGAGCACAACCAAACCTGTTACTTACAGTGGTGTACACCCGGAGACAGAATTACCAACACTGCCACTATTTATAGGTTTACTGTTCAATCTGTTTATAGAAATAAGGCCTGAATGGCAAAACTACTGTTAGAGGCTTTGTAAATTCTTATTACTTTTGTTGTCTGGGAATTCCAATTCATTGTTGAAATTTAAAATGTATTTGTTTTTTATGTTTTAAAACCCCTGTAACCAAGTTTAACTGAACTATATTAATTTATGGGAGTTGCTTGATAGAAAGCAAGAACACTGTTAAAACTGTGCCAGTCTCCACAGCAGGGAGTCTGGGCTGGGCCGTGGAGTAACGACCTTACTGAAACATTTTCTGGCAATTCTGTCAGCAGTCCCAATCCGGTGAATATTGAATAATTAAATTTAATAATTTCTATGGACAGACAGTTAAACAATATCATTCCCTAGAAAAAAAATCTCGATTATACAAACCTCTGTGTATGCATTTTAGCTGCTTACATTACAATTATAGCATCCTTTGATAAATATAAATTGCTTCTAAGGCTCCATACACAGGTTAAATAATTGTTGTCTGAATTGTATAATAACCATTTTGGCCAACAATCTGACCTTTGTTAAGTGATCCATCCTGATAGATCAATCAGCGATGCCAGTGGAATGCTCCTACATGGCACCTGTGAAGCAGGGTGATAATTCTTCCCAGGGTGAGACACTCAATTGTGGGAGTGTAACATTCTATAAAATGTTGGTTTGGAATAAAAAGGTCCAGAACTTAAGTAGGTTCATTGTGCTAAGGGGTCGCCAGTCCCTATATACTACATAGATCCAAGAAAATTCCACACAAGAGGCAGACAGCAGTGCTACCAGTGTGGTCTTTCCTCAGGTGCAATTTCCTGATCAAAGAGCACACTGGTCTGAAACATGCCGTGCTGTGTCTCCCAAAAAATAAATCACTGGTAGCACTGCTGTCTGCCTCTTGTGTGGAATTTTCTTGGATCTATGTAGTATATAGGGACTGGCGACCCCTTAGCACAATGAACCTACTTAAGTAACTCAAGGACCTGCTGCCTTGAGTGTCCAACAAACAAACCGTGTTAATAAAAAGGGAAATAACATATTTTGGAAATCATCAAAAATTCCACCACTGTATATCATGAGAAAACTTGTTTTTAGCCATGATGCCCAAAAAATACCGTTTCGCCACAATTAACGTGCGTTGCCATTCGTTCGGACGGCATTCATTGATTTGCCAGCTTGGCCACACACCTACGATTAGCAGTAAAATGGGGGGGTTAATCTTGTTTATTCTCTGGGAATCAAGCCTGTGTAATGGGTTAAGTGTGTAGAGCTGGGATTGGCCCATTACCGGTAAAGTGTGTACAGCTGAAACGATTGTTTCCTATGCCGACGAACGTTCTGTTTCTGACTAAAATTTCCTTCTTTCACGGTCGGCTCCCTGTTATAATGTATAGGGAGTCTGTCGCGATAGTAGGGAGTATGGTAGTCATGATCCTTCTCATTATTCTTTAAATAGGGAGCACAATTGTGACTGTGACCTTAATACTGTTGATTTTTGACTAATAAATGTGACACAAGTGAATAAAAGGAAAATGAAGATGAATAATAGCAGTCTACTGCTCCTTCCCCTCTTTTCCAATGTGCATTAGGTGATAAAGAATAAATTTCCTGTAAATTATAATAATTTGCTGGTTAATCCATCATGTAACAAATCAGTATCATTTGAGTTTCACTGTTTATATTTTATGGGGTATATTTATATTGGCATTGTATTCTATTTATTAAATACTCCTGATACCAAAAAAATGTATACACAACGATGGACAATTTATCAATTTTAATATTTTGGAGCAATGGACCGAAATTTTGTGGCAGTGGTTGATTGAACCGAAATAGCTAACTGTGTGTACCCAAATTAGCTTTTTGTAATACCCTGCATGCTTCCAATCCGTATACTAATGGATTTACATGGCATTAAAGGTGGCCTCAGTTTTATGCTAGATCAATGTTACCATGTAACAGCTGAAAAATTATTTCTAATAATGTTCCCCCAATCCAAAATTCAAAAGCAACATACAGTACCCTTTGTGTTTAAAAATTTTTAACATTTAATCACTACTACCACAAAAACAGTACACATGTACTTGCCATAGTTTAAAATACTTTTCTTTGTTTACATTTATAACTACCGTACCCAATTTTCTGTAAAATATTTGCAATGAGAATATTGTCATGTTGTTATGACTGATAAAGTAAAAAATCCCAATCCTCAGCCAGAGTGTATAAAGAAAGAATGCCAAATTTCTTATTTGCTGTAAATTTTTGCATTATGACTGACTGTACAAAGAATACAATTTAATACAAGTCTTAATAGGTAGGAGTAATCTTTGCTGACTTATACTAAAATAACCAGAGAACTAGGTGTGAAAAACAAGATGGCAGCTGGACCTCATCTCTGGTTCCATTCACTGCTCTGCACTGTTCTTCAATGTTTTTAGAAGGAAAATGGTCCTCTTAACCTTGCCAACATGACACACAAGTGTTTCCCCTGCTTTCACACCATTGAGTAGTACAGAGAACCTGCTGCTTCCAACTCTTACCATTAGTTTAACTGACAGTCTGTGGCCTGATAAGCCATATAAGTCACCAAGTCACTACACAATCTATTCATACATTTTATTGGAATTCTATCAGATATACTGATTAATCAGAAAATCTAAACACTCCAGACAGATTCATCCAAAGCTGCTATCACTCTGGATAGATTTTCCGCATCGGTTTCAATATCGTGTGGGTGAATCCCCAACATCCTTTGTACCTCGCGTGACTTTAACTAGTAACTGGCATTAAATTATCACGCAAAATTTGGCACACACACAATATTAAATCATTTGCACCAGCTGCGTGGGTGTCTCTTCTTGCAACACCCACACAAGAGGGCCATAAACTTGTCCTTTAGGCTATTTATTTTGTTGATAACACTTAACCTTCAGGTCTATCTCTTTGCCATAGTCTTTCACAAAGTAGTTACACTTTGTGGCTACTAGCCAAATAAAGTTTCAAGGTGCTACCCCAGTCTGTCCTCTACCAGGGACCAGCTATAGGACAAGCAATCAAAGAACTAGGGTGCACACTGTGATCAGGTGTGCACCTGATGAAGGGGGCATAGCATTCCCCGAAACGTTGTATTTTGTGTGATGCAGAAATAAAAGCAATCAGCTGATGACAGTGTGCACCCTAGTTCTTTGATTGCTTGTGCTATCTCTTGCCATACCCTGCATGCCATACCCTGCATGCTACCCCTCAATAAGTTTACATGACACATAAAATGAAAGTCACCTGGCACAGACAAATTAGTTATGTTAGATCAGCGTTACAAAGTGAAAGCTGAATTATTACTCCACATTAACTTAAATATCTCTGTAGCTCTGTAGTGTGGTCAATAATTTATACAAACAAAGAAAAGATAAAAAATGCAATTTTATATTATCTGCACACTTTATTAACGTTCATTATATGCATACTTTATAAACAATGGGTTTTAAAGGGCAATTATAACCTTCAACGTACCCTCTCCCCAGTATATTAATATACATTACTGTGATCACATGGGTAAAAATCCTTTCGAACTATGAAATTGCAATTTTGTAGTGTTTCCACAGTCCTTATACTGTATGTATTTATTAGGAAGATAGTTTCCATGTGGCAGTAGCACCCTCAACCTAGGCATTTAATTAGAGCTCCTATGCCTGCTACATTAATGTAATACACAAGTATTCGAAATGCAAAAGTTTGAGTAATAATTTTCCTAAGAAAAAGCAAAAGGTGAGAAAGGATAAAAGTTAGGACCCTTCAGACTGGGGTTACCTTGACGTGGTTGGAAGGGTTTTCATTCTTGTGATCACAATACTGTAAACTAAATCCCCTTTGTTTATAATGTATGCAAGTGCACAGATAGTATGATATTGTATGAGGTCTAGGAATGTGGAGTGATGACCAGACCCCTTCCCACTTCAGCTGCCCTAGTTTCCAGTACTATATATCTTTAGGACTTAAACAATCCAATGAAACTGTATTATGCCACTGCACATTAATGAAGAGGGGGCTCTATTCAAACTGTGATTGATCAAAGCCATCTGATAACTAAAAAGGACTGTGCACACAACACTGCAGTTTTAGTATCATGCTGTGCTTCCTGTGTATGGAAGAGAACTAGACTTAGTTGCATCTTTGTTTGCTAGAGAAAAATAGAAAGTCCAGGGTACTGCACACTTGGTTATAATGTTAAGAGCTTAAAAAGGAATGAGTATATTCAAAAGATTACAGGGCAGCAGACCTAATTAAAACTGGAAAAACAAACAAGACTTTTTTGAATGGGCAATAGTGATTTCAAATGTCAGCAAGGAAAACATCAGTAATCAAAAGCTGTGTTCTACCATGCTGTGTGAAAGGCGTCCCATCTGCTGGTTTAGGAGGCCGAAAACTTCAGTTGTCTCTAGCAACAGCGTAACGAGTACCTCAAATTATTAGAATTTAATTAGCTAATCGAGAGACATATCAGCCTAGCACCTGCATTGCTTCAAAGATGAATGGTTATAGACATGCCCAACTAATTAATTTTCGCTGAGCAATTGAGACATGAGATATGAGGCTCCTTCTTTCACACGCGCCCCTTGCCACGCGGTCCAGGCACCATTTCCTTAGCTAGCAGATGTTCCCTTTATCAAATCATTTTGGTAACAATCTGTTTAGAAGGATTGTTTTATTCCTAGGCATATGTTGTTTATTTTTCAGTTCTAGCTTGATACTGGCACGAGCTGTTGTAGTTGTGCTTACTGTGACACTCAGAACCATGGATATCTAGCTAAACAAGGGAAATGTGAAACTATGCAGAGCAGATCTATTACTGAATTTTATGGAACTCTCAACAGTTTCCTCATATCCTGCTAAATAGATTTATTCGCTTTTGAATAATGGCTGGTGGATTTTTGAGAAAATAAAACTGACAGTTTATTACATCTAATATATATTGAATTTGTTCACAGGAATTGTTTTATGTATTTTTATATTTAAGAGGTGCTTAAAGTAAGGTTAGGAATACACAGGTCAGAAAGGCTAGGAATACGCAGGTCAGTAAGGCTAGGAATACACAGGTCAGTAAGGCTAGGAATGCACAGGTCAGTAAGGCTAGAAATACACAGGTCAGTAAGTAAGGCTAGGAATACACAGGTCAGTAAGTAAGGCTAGGAATACACAGGTCAGTAAGTAAGGCTAGGAATACGCATGTCAGTAAGGCTTGGAATATACAGGTCAGTAAGGCTTGGAATACACAGGTCAGTAAGGCTAGGAATACACAGGTCAGTAAGGCTAGGAATATACAAGTCAGTGAGGCTAGGAATACACTGGTCAGTGAGGCTAGGAATATACAAGTCAGTGAGGCTAGGAATACACAGGTCAGTGAGGCTAGGAATACACAGGTCAGTGAGGCTACGAATACACAGGTCAGAAAAGCTAGGAATACACAGGTCAGTAAGGCTACGAATACACAGGTCAGAAAAGCTAGGAATACACAGGTCAGTAAGGCTAGGAATACAGAGGTCAGTAGGGCTAGGAATACACAGGTCAGTAAGGCTAGGAATATACAAGTCAGTGAGGCTAGGAATACACAGGTCAGTGAGGCTACGAATACACAGGTCAGAAAAGCTAGGAATACACAGGTCAGTAAGGCTAGGAATACACAGGTCAGTAAGGCTAGGAATACACAGGTCAGAAGGCATAGGAATACACAGGTCAGTAAGGTAGGATACACAGTCAGGTAAGGTAGGAATACACAGGTCAGTAAGGCGTAGGAATACAAAAGGCTGTTCATCGCGTGCAGTCTACGCGCAGTAAAGGCAGCCGGACAGGGAACTGTCTGCACGCTAATGTTTTGGTTTTTTCTTCTCTCCAGTCAGTTCAGTATCCAGTCTGTAAGTAAGGAGGATTACAAGGTCAGTAAGGACTAGGAATACACAGGTCAGTAAGGCTAGGAATACACAGGTCAAAGATTCAGCCCAATCAACTGCCAGGCAACATTTTTGTTGATTAGGGAGAAATATCATAAAATTAGTTGGTCCGAGCGATTAGATATGTGTTAAAATCATAGCCACACAATTAGTCAGGTCAATCGATTGGGTGTTATGATGTCATACCCTTTGTTATGCTTTGCTGTGTTCAGTAGTGAGCTGCTATTTCAGGTTATGCAATGGTCATTCTTTCTCCCAGGATGCACACTTAACTTTGCAGAGAGAAATCGCTTGATGGACATACTCCCTCCCCTGCCCCCTGTTAAGCACCAACTGCTGTACCTTCGGTTCCAATGCCACCGCCTCCAGACATTTTACAGACAGTAAAATAATAAGTAGTAAAATTATACAATTCTCACAATGAAGTTACTGTAATGGCAGACAAACTACATTTATGTGAATAAAGGTTTTTCAGTGGCCTTTAATAATAATATATTTAATGGCATGGAGGTTACTGATATTATTTAAGGGTTACAAATTTAGTGTAAAGTTTTTTAAAAATGTAAAAACAATTACAATGAAAAGTTGTTGGAACAGGGATATAGGACTGGTAATTCCTACCTCCCAATAGTCCAAAGAAAACCTATTTTTGACAGTCTTCCTCCTGGCTTTAGCATTATCATTAATATAGAAATGGTCGAGGACTAACCTTAATGAACAGTATTGTGAGGTAGGAATAATCAATCCTACCTCTCTGCCTCAGGTACTTTCCATTTTTAAAAAGTAACAGGGTTATTCAATTAAAGTTCTTATCATTAAAAATGGTGATAATTTTGCCCCAACCAATCAGATGTTAGCATTCATATGTTAAATAATATCTGATTGGTTGGGGCAAAATAAGCACCGTTTTTAAAGATAAGAACTTTTATTTAATCTCTCTGTTAATTCTTAGTCATCCTTTAAAAATAAATAAAAGAATGGCAATGTTTTATTACTAGCTGCATGTCAAGCATTGTCTGACAACAGTTGGCTAAAAGGACACAGGCTTATTGGTTTTTTAGGATTATGTTTTCAGCTCTCCCTCCTCTCGTCCTGTGGTGCAATAAAAAAGGAATAACAACAACAATTTGATTAAATTTCAGTCAACAGTTGATCGTTTTATATAATTAGTCACAACAACTTTATCGTACGATCGGATGGCCCAACGGAATTTACCCCTCAACTGGCCCAATAGGAAGAAATATTAGACATGGGACAATAATTGTACGATCCGTGGATTGTACGACCGTGATCATGTATCGCCACCAAAACACAAGTTTACCCTTGGATAGCTAGCTTAAAAAGACGATTACCTGATATAAATGCTGAATTTCAACTTTTTAAACTGTATTTTTATTAATATTTAAAATAAAATTTAAAATTACCGCTTTTTTGATTTCTTTGGCTGTCATACTGCTGTGTAGGTACGGGGGGTTACCCCGACCCCTGAGATGGGGGGGTTGCGCGGAGGCGCCCGTGTGTGTAATGCCATAACCCATACACTGACCTGCTAACCTTATTAACTGCTTGACCTGCTGCTTTTTGCTCTAGGACGCCACTGTTAGATTATTGCTACTTACCTGGGGACGCCCAGAGACGCACATATTGATATGGAATTTTTAATGTGTATGATGTTTAGGTATTTTTTAGAAATGTGAAATAAAATCTAGTTTTATACATTATATCTAGTTTGTTGGAAGGTTCTTATGCATACATCCTAGGACTTATTTTTACTCCCCTATCAATTTATATGTCTTTCGGGGAAGATGTATTTCCTTAGATATAGCTCTTTGAGTGCCTCCGGAATTTTCCGGAGTTTAGAGGGTTTCTTGGTAATTTGCCTAAATCACCACATTTGTTATGTTATATATTCCCTATTGTACCCACAGCACCAGCATTAATATATGTTTGAGCCTTAAGGGTTTGCTAAATTAGATATGATATCTAATAACCCTGAGCTTATTTTGGAGATGAAGGTAATGGTAAGCTTAGGGAATGGTGATCATGATATAGTGTCATTTAATATAGGTTGCAAAAAACAAAAGTGCGCTAGGTTAACAAAAACTTTTAACTCTAGGAAAGCAAATTTTATGTTGTAAAAGGAATCACTCCTGCTCATAGACTGGGGGGATATTAAACTATTACATTTCTAAATTCATACCTTTAGGGAACAAGTGTAAAAAAATTAGGCCCACTCCTGCATGGCTTACTGCTAAGTAAGGTAAGAAGAGAAATGGACAAAAATAAAAATGCTTTTAAAACTTTGAAATCAGAGTGAACAGAACAGGCTTATAGGGAGAATAAAAGCTGTAATAAGGAGCGCAAGAAATCTATTAAATTAGCTAAAATAGAAAATAAAAAACAGATAGCAGAACAAAGCAAGTCCAACCCCAAAATGTTTTTCAAGTAAATAATGGGGCTGAGCTGGTTATACAGGATATTCGCTCTGGCTGAGAGAGTAGGAACAATTAGACAAAGTTAATATCAATAAAGCTCCAGGACTGGATAAAATACATCCTCGGATCTTAGAAGAGCTTAGTCCAGTTTTATATAGACCACTGTTCTTATCTTTTCAGATTCACTTTTGTCTGGTGATGTGCTGTTGGATTGGAAAAAAAAACAATAAAATACCAATATTCAAAAAAGGTTGTCGTTCCCAGCATAGTAACTATAGACCTGTAAGCCTAATATCAGTGGTAGGGAAGATGCCGTTAGGGGAGACTTTGTCTCCAGAACTGATCTTATTAGTAGTAGTCAGCATGGATTAATGAGAAATAAATCGTGCCAGACTAATGTTCTTGTTAGTTATGAAGAAGTGAGTAAGAATTTAGATTCAGGCATGGCAGCGGATGTAGTATACTTGGATTTTGCTAAAGCTTTTGACACTGTGCCAAATGGGCGACTAATGTATAAACTGAGGACTGTTGGCCTAGAAAAAAACATTTGTACATGGATAGAGAATTGGTTATTGGATCACAAACAGAGAGTGGTGGTTAATGGAGCTACATCTATGTGGGCTAAATTTCTAAGTGGAGTGCATCAGGGTTCTGTACTGGGATTTCTATGGGAGGAACTGTAAGATTATAGCCTTATAATCTTACATAAGGCTAGGAATACACAGGTCAGTAAGGCTAGGAATACACAGGTCAAAGATTCAGCCCAATCAACTGCCAGGCAACATTTTTGTTGATTAGGGAGAAATATCATAAAATTAGTTGGTCCGAGCGATTAGATATGTGTTAAAATCATAGCCACACAATTAGTCAGGTCAATCGATTGGGTGTTATGATGTCATACCCTTTGTTATGCTTTGCTGTGTTCAGTAGTGAGCTGCTATTTCAGGTTATGCAATGGTCATTCTTTCTCCCAGGATGCACACTTAACTTTGCAGAGAGAAATCGCTTGATGGACATACTCCCTCCCCTGCCCCCTGTTAAGCACCAACTGCTGTACCTTCGGTTCCAATGCCACCGCCTCCAGACATTTTACAGACAGTAAAATAATAAGTAGTAAAATTATACAATTCTCACAATGAAGTTACTGTAATGGCAGACAAACTACATTTATGTGAATAAAGGTTTTTCAGTGGCCTTTAATAATAATATATTTAATGGCATGGAGGTTACTGATATTATTTAAGGGTTACAAATTTAGTGTAAAGTTTTTTAAAAATGTAAAAACAATTACAATGAAAAGTTGTTGGAACAGGGATATAGGACTGGTAATTCCTACCTCCCAATAGTCCAAAGAAAACCTATTTTTGACAGTCTTCCTCCTGGCTTTAGCATTATCATTAATATAGAAATGGTCGAGGACTAACCTTAATGAACAGTATTGTGAGGTAGGAATAATCAATCCTACCTCTCTGCCTCAGGTACTTTCCATTTTTAAAAAGTAACAGGGTTATTCAATTAAAGTTCTTATCATTAAAAATGGTGATAATTTTGCCCCAACCAATCAGATGTTAGCATTCATATGTTAAATAATATCTGATTGGTTGGGGCAAAATTAGCACCGTTTTTAAAGATAAGAACTTTTATTTAATCTCTCTGTTAATTCTTAGTCATCCTTTAAAAATAAATAAAAGAATGGCAATGTTTTATTACTAGCTGCATGTCAAGCATTGTCTGACAACAGTTGGCTAAAAGGACACAGGCTTATTGGTTTTTTAGGATTATGTTTTCAGCTCTCCCTCCTCTCGTCCTGTGGTGCAATAAAAAAGGAATAACAACAACAATTTGATTAAATTTCAGTCAACAGTTGATCGTTTTATATAATTAGTCACAACAACTTTATCGTACGATCGGATGGCCCAACGGAATTTACCCCTCAACTGGCCCAATAGGAAGAAATATTAGACATGGGACAATAATTGTACGATCCGTGGATTGTACGACCGTGATCATGTATCGCCACCAAAACACAAGTTTACCCTTGGATAGCTAGCTTAAAAAGACGATTACCTGATATAAATGCTGAATTTCAACTTTTTAAACTGTATTTTTATTAATATTTAAAATAAAATTTAAAATTACCGCTTTTTTGATTTCTTTGGCTGTCATACTGCTGTGTAGGTACGGGGGGTTACCCCGACCCCTGAGATGGGGGGGTTGCGCGGAGGCGCCCGTGTGTGTAATGCCATAACCCATACACTGACCTGCTAACCTTATTAACTGCTTGACCTGCTGCTTTTTGCTCTAGGACGCCACTGTTAGATTATTGCTACTTACCTGGGGACGCCCAGAGACGCACATATTGATATGGAATTTTTAATGTGTATGATGTTTAGGTATTTTTTAGAAATGTGAAATAAAATCTAGTTTTATACATTATATCTAGTTTGTTGGAAGGTTCTTATGCATACATCCTAGGACTTATTTTTACTCCCCTATCAATTTATATGTCTTTCGGGGAAGATGTATTTCCTTAGATATAGCTCTTTGAGTGCCTCCGGAATTTTCCGGAGTTTAGAGGGTTTCTTGGTAATTTGCCTAAATCACCACATTTGTTATGTTATATATTCCCTATTGTACCCACAGCACCAGCATTAATATATGTTTGAGCCTTAAGGGTTTGCTAAATTAGATATGATATCTAATAACCCTGAGCTTATTTTGGAGATGAAGGTAATGGTAAGCTTAGGGAATGGTGATCATGATATAGTGTCATTTAATATAGGTTGCAAAAAACAAAAGTGCGCTAGGTTAACAAAAACTTTTAACTCTAGGAAAGCAAATTTTATGTTGTAAAAGGAATCACTCCTGCTCATAGACTGGGGGGATATTAAACTATTACATTTCTAAATTCATACCTTTAGGGAACAAGTGTAAAAAAATTAGGCCCACTCCTGCATGGCTTACTGCTAAGTAAGGTAAGAAGAGAAATGGACAAAAATAAAAATGCTTTTAAAACTTTGAAATCAGAGTGAACAGAACAGGCTTATAGGGAGAATAAAAGCTGTAATAAGGAGCGCAAGAAATCTATTAAATTAGCTAAAATAGAAAATAAAAAACAGATAGCAGAACAAAGCAAGTCCAACCCCAAAATGTTTTTCAAGTAAATAATGGGGCTGAGCTGGTTATACAGGATATTCGCTCTGGCTGAGAGAGTAGGAACAATTAGACAAAGTTAATATCAATAAAGCTCCAGGACTGGATAAAATACATCCTCGGATCTTAGAAGAGCTTAGTCCAGTTTTATATAGACCACTGTTCTTATCTTTTCAGATTCACTTTTGTCTGGTGATGTGCTGTTGGATTGGAAAAAAAAACAATAAAATACCAATATTCAAAAAAGGTTGTCGTTCCCAGCATAGTAACTATAGACCTGTAAGCCTAATATCAGTGGTAGGGAAGATGCCGTTAGGGGAGACTTTGTCTCCAGAACTGATCTTATTAGTAGTAGTCAGCATGGATTAATGAGAAATAAATCGTGCCAGACTAATGTTCTTGTTAGTTATGAAGAAGTGAGTAAGAATTTAGATTCAGGCATGGCAGCGGATGTAGTATACTTGGATTTTGCTAAAGCTTTTGACACTGTGCCAAATGGGCGACTAATGTATAAACTGAGGACTGTTGGCCTAGAAAAAAACATTTGTACATGGATAGAGAATTGGTTATTGGATCACAAACAGAGAGTGGTGGTTAATGGAGCTACATCTATGTGGGCTAAATTTCTAAGTGGAGTGCATCAGGGTTCTGTACTGGGTCCACTTCTTTGTAATCTGGTTATAACCCCTGTAGTGGATTTCTATGGGAGGAACTGTAAGATTATAGCCTTATAATCTTACAGTGCCAGGGGGAGTAGGAAACCAGAAGCCACAAAGGGGTAAGTTATAATATATAATGCACCCCGAACTGTAAATTAAAAAGATATTAGAAGTCACCTTGGAGTTCCGTGCCCTGTATAAAAGGGACTCGGCCTGTGGCCTCGTACATTTATATGGTCACGGAACTCCTTGGTGACTTCTAAAATCCTTATAATTTACAGTTGGGGGTGCATTATCCACTATAAACATGACTTAGAAGGGGGCATTGTGTTTGCTGATGATACTAAACTATGCAGAGCATTGGAAACTTTAAATAATGTGCAATTGCTGCAAGCAATAGCAGCTGTAGCTGTTGCTGTCTGGCAATTCTGTTATCTACCAGGACCCCCAAATATTTTTTAATTAGAGATTCACTTAACACAGAGTTATTTATGGTGTAGGTGGCACAAGGATTGTTAAACCCCAAATGCATCACCTTTTATCACATTTATCAACATTGAATCTCATCTGCCGTTCTGCTGCCCATTTTGACAATCTATCTAGGTCTGCTTGCAGCAATTAATTAAACAATGATGGTATAGTGCTCCTCCCTAATTGCTACTGCTACCAATGACTCCTTGAATACAAGGGGGCCTACAGGGCAAGCTACACATATAGAAAACAGCAAAAAATCGAGGGTCGCACTCCAAAGTAAATTAACTTGAATTTATTTTAAACCACACATATATCACAACGTTTCGGGGGGAAACATGCCCCCTTCCTCAGGTGATCAAGCTACACATATAAACTATATCGTCTCCCAGCATCCTCCACAGAACTGGAGGATTGTCCAGAGGACTACACACAGGCCCTGTATATTAGGCACAATCATTATGGTAATAATAAGTGTCAGACAAGGTTCAAAGATCAATACAATGTTCCTTTATTCGCTCTGAGAAATGTTGCACATATCTTTCCCAAAATCAATCCCCAAAACCTGGGAATTACCCTTAATATTGCAATATTACATATACATAAACAAACACTACACTGGGGGAAAGGGCATACGGAGATGGGGATTGTAGGCTCCTCACTCACCACTTAGTGTGCCATATTATCCAATGTGATTCATCCAATTTAAAGCGAGATAAAAATCTCTCTTGCAAACACTGAAAATGATAGTATTCCAGATGGTACAGGTATTTCATACTGAAGGGTATCGGGACTTATATTTACTTGCAAACAAATTCACAGTCTCCCGGCAGCCACGTCAACCTTAGCACTAGGTATACGACACTTTTCGCCTGTCCCAAACTAGAACTGGTATCAGGTCTTATGCTGTTCTTTTATGGCTTAGGTATGTAGATGACATACCGATGCTGTGGAAGGGGAGCGCTGTTGAAATCAAGAACTTTGTAGATAGCCTCAATGTGAACTCGAGCAATATTAGATTAACTCTGGACTGGAGTACTGAAAGGATTAATTTTTTGGAAGGCAGGTAAATTGATAACTAAGGGTTATAGAAAAGCCACATCCGTAAATGCAGTCCTAAATGCGGATAGTCATCATCCCCCGAAGCAAATAAAAGCTATCCCAGTGGGAGAATTTCTAAGACTGCGCAGAAATTGTAGTTTGGATAGTGATTTCCTCAATCAGGCAGAGGAAATGAGTGAGAGATTTAGGGAAAGAGGTTACTCGAACTCTAGTATCAAAAAAGGATTTAGGAGGGCCTGGCACACCCCCAGAGAAAAACTGTTAGCAGACCAGAACAAGACTACAAGAGATTCCAAATTGAGAGTGATTACTAGGTACAATCAACAGTGGCAGGAAATACGAGAAATCTTAAAAACACTGGCACTGGCTAGCAAATGACAAAACATTGAAAATAAAAGTGGGACAGTACCCAAGCATAACGGCAAAAAGGGCAAGGAGTTTAAAAGATAAACTGAGTCCTAGCCATTATGTACAAGATAAACTGAGGCCTAGCCATTATGTACACAACAATAACTTGTTGGGAAAATGGCTGGGAGTCGGGGCTCTAAGAAAAGATAAGATTAAGAATGGGAATGGAGCATGTGGAAGATGTAGTATGTGTTCCTATATGTTAAAAACAGAGTCCATAACACTACCCAATGGGAAAATGTGGTCCTTAGGTTGTGCAACAAATTGTCAAACATGGGGTGTCGTATATCTAGCCATTTGTCATTGTGGAGCCCAATATGTAGGCAAGACAATAAGGAAATTGACGATAAGGATAGGAGAACATGTTAGAGCTTGTATCAAGGGTCGAATTCTGCGCAGCTCCATCGCCAAACATGTATATGAAAAACATCAGGGAAATTTTCAAGGTTTAAAGTTTGTGGGAATAGAAATTGTTAGGATGGGGGAACGAGGAGGTAATCTAAACAAAAGGTTGCTTCAGATGGAAACAAAATGGATTACTATGTTAAAAACATTAACTCCATTTGGATTAAATGATGATATCCAATTTTCATGTTTTTTGTGAATATATGTTAATGGGGTTATGTAGTGGGAGAGTAAGCTATGGTGTATAGAGTTGTATAAAGAACCAAGGTGTATTCTGGGAACGAAATTATAACAATGTTAATTAATGTGGATGGTATCTCTTTAAGAAAGGAGAATATAAGGAGGTACTGGGAGAGTGACGCAATACCCTGACGAAGCGTCTGGAAAGGGCGCGAAACGCGCGTCGGTGTTTCTTACTGGGCGGAAGGGCCAACAGAGTAGAGGAGCTCGCTACTGGGAATGCCGGAGACCATGATCAAACAGGAATCGGTATCAAGGTTGTGAGTATGAGAGGATCACACCAAATAGACTGTTTTGATAGAATCCTGGAAGTGTACACTGTTATGGTATAATGGAGGTGGGACGGGTGAAGATTAAGTGAAACTGGTTGTTGTTGATGTAACACAACATGAAGCGCCGCGAACGATGATATGGGAGCAGCATAAGACCTGATACCAGTTCTAGTTTGGGACAGGCGAAGAGTGTCGTATACTTAGTGCTAAGGGTGACATGGCTGCCGTGGCTGCCGGGAGACTGTGAATTTGTTTGCAAGTAAATATATTTGCAAGTCCCGATACCCTTCCGTATGAAATACCTGTACCATCTGGAATACTATCATTTTCCAATTGTGGTACAATGTGCAAGAGAGATTTTTATCTCGCTTTAAATTGGATAATCACATTGGATAATATGGCACACAAGTTGTGAGTGAGGAGCCTACAATTCCCATCATCCGTAGTGCCCTTCCGCCCAGTGTAGTGTTTGTTTATGTATATGTAATATTGTAATATTAAGGGAATTCCCAGGTTTTTGGGGATTGATTTTGGGAAAGATATTTACAACATTTCTCAGAGCGAATAAGGAACATTGTATTGATCTTTGAACCTGTCTGACGCTTATTATTACATCATAATTGATTGCCTAATATACAGGCCTGTGTGTAGTCCTCTGGACAATCCTCCAGTTCTGTGGAGGATGCTGGGAGACGATATAGTTTATATGTGTAGCTTGCCCTGTAGGCACCCTTGTATTCAAGGAGTCATTGGTAGCAGTAGCAATTAGGGAGGAGCACTATACCATCATTGTTTAATTAATTGCTGCAAGCAGACCTAGATAGATTGTCAAAATGGGCAGCAGTACGGCAGATGAGATTCAATGTTGATAAATGTGATAAAAGGTGATGCATTTGGGGTTTAACAATCCTTGTGCCACCTACACCATAAATAACTCTGTGTTAAGTGAATCTCTAATTAAAAAAGATTTGGGGGTCCTGGTAGATAACAGAATTGCCAGACAGCAACAGCTACAGCTAGCAAGATATTGTCTTGTATAAAGAGGGGAATATTATTCTCCTTCTTTACAAGGAACTGGTAAGGCCTTATATGGAATATGCGTTGCAGTTTTGGAATCTTATATACAAAAGGGACATCTTTGAAATAGAAGCAGTTAACTAAAAATAAAGGGAATGGAGGGTCTTAACTATGCAGGCAGATGAGACAAGTTAGGGCTGTTTACATTGGAGAAGTGAGGTTTGCGTGAGGATATTTTAACTTTACAGAAATATTTTAATGGGCCATACAATAAACTCTCTGGTGCATTGTTCACTAATAGGTCATATCAGAGGACTTGTGGATATCCTTTAAGAAAAGAAAAGAAGTTTTATCTTCAGGTTAGGAAAGGTTTCTTTACAGTGAGAACGGTGAAACCGTGGAACTGTCTTCCAGCAGATGTGGTAAAGGTAAGTTCATCGAATAGCTTTAAAAGTGGCCTGGATAATTTTCTAAAACTAAAAAATATTGCGACTAACTGGTATTAATACACATACTATAGTTCTGCTTGATCCATGGATACTTTCTGATTTTGGAGTCAGAAAGGAACCCTCCCCCACCTTTTAGCAGTTTTTTTCTTTTTCACCTTCCTCAGGATAAACAGTTAGGTAGGGTTAAACAGGAAGGTGAAAAGGTTGGACTTCATGGATGTATGTCTTTATTACACCTCAATTAGTAACTGTTTGATGGTTTAGGTATGGTTGTCATGGAAACTGATGGGTTGGTTGGGTTGTGAGGTTATATCAGTAGGTTTGTGTATTTGTGTCTGTGTGGTGTTAGGTTGTATGTTAAATTTAGACTTATGTTTTGGTCGTGTGGGATTGGTGGTATGATTTTGCATTTCAGACCATAAAACTAACTTTATTGATAATTTTGGTATGATTGCCATGGAAACAAAAAAGTGACAGTTGACATTTGATCCACATGACCCTGAAAACCCTTAATATTTGAGGATTGGACCCATTATAGTCAATGAGAACGGAGTAAAGCTTCCATGGATACCTTAGTAACATTCTGGGAGGAGATACAGTCCAAAAAAGTATTAGAATAGAAGAGAATTACAAATAGAAAGAAAAGTAATTTTGCTTTAAGACCACTATTTATTAACAATACAGTTCACATTTTTACTATAAAAATACTGCCCCGCCCGCCGAGTAGTGATGTCACTACTCGGCGCCAGGCAGTAAGTGAGACAGTCGTCACGTATGGACATCATCCTGCAGATCATCGCGCGGAGTCCAGGCGAAACACTTGCTTCTAAAGTTAGCTTCTACATAGCAATCGGCAGGCCAGTTGGGGGAGGGGGGGACCCGAGTGAGTACTTACCTTCTCTTACTTACCTTACTGAACTTGGGGGACCTCTCTTACTTAACTCTTACTTACCCCTCAACCACTCACTGACTTGGGGGGACCATCTCTCTCTACTTAACTCTTACTACTACTCTCACCTGAATACTTGGGGCGCCTTTCCAGGGGGGTGCAACTGTATGGGCTTAACTCTGCTTCCATTTTAAAGGGCAAATAATAGACAGTGTATTAAGACAGTAGTGGTCATCATTTTCATTCAACCCCTTGGCTTATACTCGAGTCAATCATGTTTCTTTTACTTTTTGAGGTAAAAGGGGTAACCGGTGTGGACCTCGCTTATACGACTTATTACTCGGTAGGCTTAACTCGAGTAATATTATTGTATGTAATAGTGATAAAAAACAGTAAGATGACTATGTATAATGCGATAAATAACAGTAAGATGACTATGTATAATAGCGATAATAACATAAGAGGACTATTATAATACGATAATAACATAAATGACTTTATATAATAGCAATAACAACAGTAAGATGACTATGTAATAATACGGATAATAACAGTAAGGATACTAGTATAACGTGATAAAACGTAGATGACTATGTATAATAGCGATAATAACAGTAAGATGACTATGTAATAATAGCGAATAACAGTAGATACTAAGTTAATCGTGATAATAAACAGTAAGATGACTATTATAATAGCGATAACAACAGTAAGATGACTATGTAAATAGCTATAATAACAGTAGGATAAACTAAGTATAAATCGTGATATAACAGTAAGATGACTATGTATAATCGTATAATAAAGATTAAGATGACTTTATATAATAGCGATAATAACAGTAAGATGACTATGTATAATCGCGATAATAACAGTAGATGAATATAATGTAATCATGCGATAATAATCAGTAGATGACTATAACGATAATAACAGTAAGGATGACTATGTATAAACGATAATAACAGTAGAGATTTATATAATAATAGCGATAATAACAGTAAGATGACTATGTATATATAGCGATAATAACAAAAAAGATATGTATATGCGTAATAACAGTAAGATACTATGTATAATAGCGATCATACAGTAAGATGCTATGTATAATAGCGATAAATAACAGTAGATGACTTTATATAATTAGCGATAATAACAGTAAGGATGACTATGTATATAGCGATAATAACAGTAAGATGACTGTATAATAGCGATAATAACAGTAAGATGACTATGTATAATCGCGATAATACAGTATGATGTACTTTATATAATAGCGATAATAACAGTATGATGACGAGGTATTAATAGCGATTAAACAGCAAGATGACTGTATAATAGCGATAACAACAGTAAGATGACTTTATATAATTAGAGCTATAATAACAGTAAGATGACTAAATGTATAATAGCGATAATAACTGTAAGATGACTATGTATAATTCGCTGTAAACTGTAAGCTGATCGTACCTACTACTCCGTATATACTGAGTATAAGCCGAGGTTTTCAGTCTTTAAATAATAGCCTGAAATCACCCGACCCTAAATATTTTGAACTCTCCTCGCTGCCGATCGCTATGTAGAAGCTATGGTAGCTTACAACATAGAAGCAAGTGTTCCGCCTGCATCGCGCTGATTGCAGGGAGACGCCATACTCGGCGCCTGTCTACTCACTTCCACTATGGCCGCGCCTTGCTCTCACTGACTGCCCGCGCCGATAGTGATGTCACTACTCGGCGCCAGGCAGTAAGTGAACAAGTCGTCAACTATGGACATCATCCTGCAGATCAGCGCGGAGTGCCAGGCGGAACACTTGCTTTAAGTTTATGCTTCTACATAGCAATCGGCACCAGATTGGGGGGGGACCCGAATGAGTACTTACCTCTCTTACTTAACTCTTACTTCCTTACTGAACTTGGGGGCTCTCTTCATAACTCTTACTTACCGGCTCACTTGAACTTGGGGACCTCTCTTACTTAACCTTAAACTCTACTTACTCTCACTGAACTGGGGGTTTCCTTTCCTCCCGGGGGGTGCACTGTAGGGCTACTGCTGTCCATTTAAAGGGGCAAATAAATACAGTAATATGAAGACAGTAGTTGGTCATCATTCATAACCCCTTTCAACCCCTTGGCTTATACTCGAGTCAATCATGGTTTCTTCCTGTCCTTTTTGAGGTAAAAAATGGGTACCTCGGTTATACTCGGGTAGGCTTATACTCGGTATATATGGTATGTATATATGGATAATAACAGTAAGAATGATATGTATAATAGCGATAATAACAGTAAAGATGACTATGGTATAATGGCGATATAACAGTAAGATATATTAAATAGCTATAATAACAGTAAAGAGGACTATGTATAATAGCGATAATAACAGTAAGATTGACTTTATATAATAGCAATAACAAACAGTAAGATGGACTAAGTATATATAGCGATAATAAACAGTAGGGGATAACTAAGTAATAACGTGATTAAATAACAGTAAGATGACTATGTATAATTAGCAATAATACCAGAATGAGACTAATGACTATGATTCTATACGATAATAAAAGTAGGCACTAACTAAGTAAACGTGTTATAACAGTTAAGATGACTATGTATAATAGCGATAACAACAGTAAAGATGACTAATGTATAAAATTGAGCGATAATAACAGTAGGATAACTAAGTATTCTATAAATAACATCGATGACATGAATAGAAACAGTAAGATGTACTATGTATAATAGCGATAATAACAGTAAGATGACTATGTATAATAGCGATAATAACAGTAAGATGACTGTATAATAGCGATAATAACAGTAGGATAACTAAGTATAATCGTGATAATAACAGTAAGATGACTGTATAATAGCGATAATAACAGTAAGATGACTTTATATAATAGCGATAATAACAGTAAGATGACTATGTATAATAGCGATAATAACAGCAAGATGACTGTATAATAGCTATAATAACAGTAAGATGACTTTATATAATTAGCGATAACAAAAGTAAGATGACTATGTTATTAACTCTTACTTACCTCACTGAACTTGGGGGCCTTTCCAGGGGGGTGCACTGTATGGGCTACTGCTGTCCATTTAAAGGGCAAATAAATACAGTAGTATGAAGACAGTAGTGGTCATCATTTCAACCCCTTGGCTTATACTCGAGTCAATCATGTTTCTTACTTTTTGAGGTAAAAATGGGTACCTCGGCTTATACTCGGGTAGGCTTATACTCGAGTATATATGGTATGTATAATAGTGATAATAACAGTAAGATGACTATGTATAATAGCGATAATAACAGTAAGATGACTGATAACTAGTATAATCGTGATAATAACAGTAAGATGACTATGTATAATAGCGATAACAACAGTAAGATGACTATGTATAATAGCGATAATAACAGTAGGATAACTAAGTATAATCGTGATAATAACAGTAAGATGACTATGTATAATAGCGATAATAACAGTAAGATGACTATGTATAATAGCGATAATACGTAGGATAACAGTTAGAATCGTGATAATAACAGTAAGATGACTATGTATATAGCGATAATACAGCGATGCTGTATATAGCATAATAACGTACTATGACTTTATATAATTAGCGATAATAACAGTAAGATGACTATGTATCATAGCGATAATAACAGTAAGATGACTATGTATCATAGCGATAATAACAGTAAGATGACTATGTATAATAGCGATAATAACAGTAAGATGACTGTATAATAGCGATAATAATCGTAAGATGACTATGTATAATAGCGATAATAACAGTAAGATGACTATGTATAATAGCGATAATAACCATATGATGATGACTTTATATATATAGCGATAATAACAGTAAATGACTATGTATAATAGCGATAATAACAGAATATACTATGTATAATAGCGATAATAACAGTAAGATAACTATTGTATAATGCGATAATAACATTATGATGACTTTAATAATAGCGATAATAACAGTAAGAGACTATGTATAATAGCGATTATAACGCCAAGATGACTGTTAATACGTATAATACGTAAGATGACTTTATATAATTAGCGATAATAACAGTAAGATGACTATGTAATAATAGCGATAATAATCTTAAGATGACTATGTATAATAGCGATAATAACTGAAGATGAAGGTCGTACTCATACGTATATACTCGAGTATAAGCCGAGTTTTTCAGTCTTTAATTAGCCTCAAATCCCGACCTAATAATTTTGAACTCTCGCTGCCGATCGCTATGTAGAAGCTATGGTAGCTTACATTAGAAGCAAGTGTTCTCCCTGGCACTCCGCGCTGATCTGCGGATGACGTCCATACGCGGCGCCTGTCTCACTTACTGCCTCCGCGGCCCGAGTAGTGATGTCACTACTCGGCGCCAGGCAGTAAGTGAGACAGTCGTCACTATGGACATCATCCTGCAGATCACGCGGAGTGCCAGGCGGAACACTTGCTTCTAAAGTTAGCTTCTACATAGCAATCGGCAGCCAGATTGGGGGCCCGAGTGAGTACTTACCTCTCTTACTTAACTCTTACTTACCTTACTGAACTTGGGGGACCTCTCTTACTTAACTCTTACTTACCTACTTGAACTTGGGGGACCTCTCTTACTTAACTCTTACTTACCTCACTGAACTTGGGGGCCTTTCCAGGGGGGTGCACTGTATGGGCTACTGCTGTCCATTTAAAGGGCAAATAAATACAGTAGTATGACTTAGTGGTCATCATTTCAACCCCTTGGCTTATACTCGAGTCAATCATGTTTCTTACTTTTTGAGGTAAAATGGGTACCCCGGCTTATACTCGGGTAGGCTTATACTCGAGTATATATGGTATGTATAATAGTGATAATAACAGTAAGAGGACTATGTATAATAGCGATAATAACAGTAAGATGACTATGTATAATAGCGATAATAACAGTAAGAAGACTATGTATAATAGCGATAATAACAGTAAGATGACTTTATATAATAGCGATAATAACAGTAAGATGACTATGTATGTAGGGACTGCAGATTTTTGCAAATATTTTATGAACAGTTTGTAAAAATTCAGACATGAATTCATTACAACAATGCATTATGTATTGCATACAATTAATAGATTACCGGTAAGTTACACATTAAGAGAAACTTTAGAGCAGTCATCTTCATTTCTATTATTTCATGATATACAAAAAACAATCATGGTTATTTAATAAAAGTTTTTACGTTTAAAATGGTGTCTAATTTGTCCCCAACCAATCAGATGTTAGCTTTCAATGTTAAATAAGTTTTGATTGGTTGGTGCAAAATTAGCACATTTTAAACGATAAGAAATTTTATTAAATCTCCCTGAAAGCATGCCACAATATTGCTTAATAATGAAAGGGAAGTACAGCACGAATGGTCCCAGGACATAAACATACTCAGTGTGTATCACCATTCCATAACATGAATCACACTGAAACCTAAGCAGAACATGTTTCTAGTGACTCCAACCACCCAGGTTCATGTTGTCCTGGTTACAGCAGCACTTCATAAGCTCAGCTAACAGATGGTCAGTGACAACAGGCAGCATGTTCCAATAAGCACTGACATCGGCACAGATGGAGGGTGGGCAGTGGGCTGCCCTGCAACACAACCTGACATTTCCTTGTCGTTTGGTGCTTCATTGTTACAGCTTACACAAAGAAGATTAGCAAGGAAAATGAGATGGTATTAGTTGAGCTAGTGAAGAACTGATTACTAACACTTCACTGTGCAATTTAAGAAGGATTTTTCCCTTAACTTCTTTTAACTTAACCCCTGTGCAACATTGTTTACAACTTCAACTCACAAAAGGAAGGCCCACGCTTGTATATCATTTTTATACAATGTCTGGGACATCTTTTGGGGACACTAATTATGCTGGTTGTTTACTGTGATTTTTTTTTTATATTATAATATCTCAGACAAACCCCCCAAAAAAACAAACTTATAACTCATCATTACATGAGCAAGGTGCATCTATTTTATCAAAAACTTTGTGTTGTTATCGTCGATAAAAATATGGGAACTAATTTTATACAATACAAGAATTGTGGAAGCACTCCAATTAGGCTAATTTACAACTACATTTAGCGGAGTGCTACTGATCTGGTCAAAACATTTATACAAACATAGAAAGATAATCAATGCACATTCCAGGCCCCTACAAATCATATTATCTCACACTGGCATACTTTATAAACAAAGGGTTTTAGTATACATTACTGTGATCACATGAATGAAAACCTTCCAACCACGTCAAGGTAACCCCAGTCTGGAAGGTCCTAAACGTCTAACCTTTTCAATTTCTTTTACTTCAATTACGATTAGCAAACTTTTGCATTTTCTCATTCTTACACACTGGATCCATATAACAGGCTCTCTCACTTCCCCCCAGCCCTTTGGCTTTTTAAAATGAGAAGATGCCATCCAGTGCTTTATATTAACACTATATATATTATTTAAGATCATATTATACTTTCCACATGAGCATAACTGGCAGTCACTTGAAAATTAGCTTGTAAAAGTAATATCAATATCGATCCTTTATGTAATATTTATGTGTATATAAGGTAAAGGCTTGATAAAGGTCCAAGACCAGGGACCAAAACGTCACCAAATGATTCACCTGTTTTCAAGTCCTTGGAGTGCTGATATCTTTTTTAGTGTATGTATGTAATATATATATATATATTATATATATTTATATGTATGTATATATATATATATATATACAAACACACTCCTGTGTGTAGGCTTGACAAGGCTCAGAATCAGAGCCGAAACGTTGCCTGTTGAAATGCACTATTAATAAAGAATTAAGTGTGCTTTAAAAGTTCCCTGAGTGCATTGGACTTTTCTCTTTTGTATGGATTTTAACCTCCCTTTGGCACCAGTTAATGAGATATTACTAACTACAATTAGTTTGCTATATAGTGAGTGCGGCTAAGGCATTAGCCGAAGGATGGCTAAGGCATTAGCCGAAATGCATTGATGTTGCACAAATAAAATAAGTTGAAGCAAAGACCGATGAGTGCTTTATCCATCGTTCCTGTTATGTTCTTTCGTGACCACTGGGGCAGTAGTACGTGACAGCGTGAGTGCGGGACAGCTTTGAGTTTCTTATAATATATATATCTAAAGAGATGACGTGGTCGGCTCCTCTCACAATCAAATGCCCTGGGCAGTCCCGTCAAGCAAGCATATGAGATAGGGTAAAAGGACGCACTCACGGGTCTTATAGAAGATTTTAAGCTTTAATGTTTTAATGTACGGTTAACAATGTTTCCGCCTGACACTCGGCCCGTTGTTCAGAACATTATATATATTATATATATATATATATATATATATATATATAAATTTTGTTGGCCTTGACACAGTACAGTATGTACTGGTGGGTGCAGGGCCATTTCTAGCCATCTTGTTGCCCTAGCGTAACAGATCGCAATCCCATTGTGCTTAAAGGCCAGTAGTGTGGCCTAGCTCTCCAAGAGTATTGGCATTAACACTTCAGTGCCAGCACTTCCCCAGAGTATTGCCATTAACACTTTCTGAAACTACAATTTGAGACAAGTAAAATGGTGGTACTCACATATTTATCTGTCTTGCTTTGACATAAATTATTAATGTTTAGGGAGTGCTCCTAATTCCCCCCCCACCCTCCTTACTCACTGCCTTCTTGTATTTCTGTGACACTTAGTTTTGCACAACCTCACCAGGAACACTGCTCTGTTTTCACAACTCCCCCTCCTCCCCCTTTTTTTCTTTTCTCTGCTGATTCTCTAAATGTTGCGAGTGTGGCTGGCAGGCAGGCAAAGAGGTCAGGCATATTTTATTTTATGCTTCTGGAGTGACAGGACTTGTCCCTGTAATCTTGGTTTCAAATGATGATTTCTCAGAATCTACGGCTCAGATTTAAAACTGAAAACGCTTTGGACAATGGGATCTTGATGTATCAAAGATTTGGAAATTTTAATTTTTTTACAGTAAAGATATGCTAAAGGGCATGTCCACCCGTTATTAAAAACTTTATATTGTGTAGGGCTTGCTCCTCCAGCCCCAATCACATTAATCTATGCAGAAACTCCCCCGGCCGGCGGACCGACAGCCGCGTCTGTGATTGGCTGAGAGGCAGCTAATCACGACGTGGCTGCCAGCAATCAGCGGTGGAAGGATGAAGAGGAGGTAAGTAAAGTAAATGGGAATTTCTGCAAATAAGATTAAGGTGGTTGGGTCTGGGGGAGCAAGCCCTATAATATGCTAGGGATTTACTCTAGGGGGAGGGAGACCAAAACGGGAGGAGAGGGGGGGGGTGTGAGGCTGCACTGAGCATGTGCCATACCTGTTGAGGCAGGAAATAGCAGGACCGCATGACTCAGTGACAGGCTCCTACACTGCACTTTCCTGGACTTAGAACAGGCACAGCAAGAAAACCATTTGGAGCTGGGATGTAAGTAATGATTTCATTACACTACAGAGTGGGGCCAGTAGTGGGGGAGATTATAGTTTTGGGGGTGGACATGCCCTTTATCATTCCCAGCTTACATGACAATACAGTTGATATAATGACCTGCTTCTCCGTCCCTCCATTGAATTGTTCCATCCTCACCTACTCTAATTGTCACAAGAGTCACTGTTATAAGTCTGCAGCAGCTTTTACCTGGCATTTTAGAACTGTTCTCCCCAGTACTATTAGCTGAGCTTATCCTCCCCCCTCCTTCCTTCACCTTCAGTTCATTTCCAACATTGTTTCCACCAAGCTCGAGTTTAGGCTTTCTACTCACCACAAGTTTGCAATGAAAGTAGCTAAACAAGGAAAGCAGTTCTAACACAGAAAGTAAAAGGTGGCCTTTGCCTAAAAATGGCCCTGGGTGGGATATACAGAATGCAGCAGGCCCAGATTTACCTTAGGCACACCCCTGAGGAGCACCATGGTTGGAGGAGAGCAGCTCAGTCTCGACAGACTTATCCACCCTCTTTATAGTCTATTTTTCCCCAATAAAGAAAATAGTGTGTCTTAGCGGTGTGGTCTGGTTTAGGGGTGGACTAAAGAACCAGTCTTTTTGTGCCCACAGGCCCCTGACTGGAAATCCTCCCCTGCTTGTCTGTAGTAACAAATCCCATTCTAAGTTCATCAAACCATTGTCGATAGCAATCATGGTAATGATCATTCTCTCCGAACAATTGATTCCGAAAGATAGTATGGTCAGTCATTAAAGTAGTTGTATATTTGAGTCATTGCATAACAGATTTCAGCGGAATATGCAATCAATGTCACATGTGTTAATATAGTAAATCCATCTGAAAAGGGGAAAAAATTCCTTCCTACTTCAAATCGTAATCGGAAAGGCACTCTGGATAAACAGATAAACCAATATTATTCCAGGAAACCCAATTAGGATAATCCTGGACGTCTGAGAATAGACCCAGGAAATCCTGCCACACTATGTGGTTAACTGAACTGCTATGTTCATACTAGTATTCATTAGTATTTACCACTGCAAGTGCCACATTTATTGCTGATTATGTTACAACTTGGGAGCACAGGATACTGATGGATCAGGTTTTTAAAAAAGGTTTGGCAATGGGCCTGGTAGCCTAATAGTCTAATTGGGGCGTTCATCACAGTACAAAGACAGGAGGATTTAAATCAATACTATCAGAAGCAGCCTCCCATATTAAAGGGCATGTCCACCCCAAACAAAAACTTTCACCCACTACTGGCACCATTGAGTAGTTAAAAAAAATCCTTACATCTCTGCTCCTTATGGTTCCCCTTTAGTGCTTGTCCAAAGTCCAGGAAAATAAGGAGTAGTAGCTGTCTTCCTTTTCAAAGGTTCTGCCTCCCTCCTGCCTTCTGAGAAGACAGTGGCAGCGCAGGGGAGCTCTTTCCAACCTCCTGATTCCTCCTTGGCTTCTGCAAGGGATCACTCCAAATAGATCAGACCCATCAGAAGCACACACACCACACACATCTACTTTCATGTTCTCTCCTCCTAGCCATAGAGATCAGGGATTCTTGTCTTTTATTACTCACTGATACCACCTGCAGACTGGAGGTGTTTATAAGGAGCTTGGTGTATATGTCCATTCAATACACATCACGTCCTGTGTAGCATACATAACATTTTTTGGATTGGCTATGACTGCTACATGTTTTAAAAATAGCTCAACATTGGATGCTACACTGACATTACCACTTCCTTTCAGTATCCACATGGAGACCCCTTAGCAGTCACAGGGGGTGTGGTTTACCCTCCATTTGACTATTCCATATTTAAAATAGGAATCTCAGCTCTGTAAGTAAGTTTCTTTGTACCTAAAATAAGTCAGTTCTATACTTTCTATACATTTATTGGTGGTCATTTAAATGGTAATAATGAGATAGCACACACATGCATATACACCTTTCCTATATGTAATATCCTATACCCCCCACCTCATTGGTAGCTCCTCAAAACTTAATTGCAATCTCCTATGGAGATATAAATTTATTTATATAATAAAAAGATATATATATCTTTTTGCCAATGCTTTTAAATTCAGCACCCAGGTACCCAGGTAGAGCAACTTGCAAACATGGTCTTAACAAGAGGATGTGGTGAGTTGGTCCTTCTTCCTCCAGCAGGTTAGGAAATTTCTACCAGCACTTGTTACAATTCCTTGTTCAAGAGAACTTTCAAACTCCAATCAACAAAATATAGATTCCTAGGGGAAAATTTCAACTACTGAGCTCAGTCAATCGTTCTCACAGACATGTCTAAACATTACTTTTAATCTTTACTTTCAATACACACAGTTATCAGCTATGCCCCCTCACTCTGCATAAATGCACAATGCTAGATTCAACTATTATTTAATTATTCATTTTTGAGTCCCTTTTCCAGTAGGCTCAGGTGAACCTGCTTAATTTTGTCCTCCTTTTCACCCTCTTCAACAGGAAAACTACTGTAGAGGAAGTATAAGGGGCTCAGCCAACAGATCCATGGGGCAGGGGAATAAAAATTGTTCCACTCTTGCTGCAACGAGGGAAAGCAATGCAAATGAGCCAGCAAGTGCACAGAAAGTGCGCAGGATAGGACCCGACCACAGCACTGGTTTAACATCTGTAAGGGCTCCTGACCAAAACATGATGCCAAGATACATTTATTATTGGGAAAATTACATTCTATTTAGGTAGTAGGCTGAAGCTGTGTGCTATATATTTGACATCACATGATGGATGGTCCCTCGGGTTACAATATACAGAAACACACTATTACAGATATCAGACTGATTGGATATTTGCCAGTGACACTAACTCATCCAAATGGGTTTGTAATGCATTGTTAACTCTTCCAAGGTTATAAGGGATGTATGTGTTGATGGTTATTCTTGGGATAGAGGAAATCAGTCTTTCTATCTACTATTAAGAGAAAACAAATCCTTTGGTATGGGAGAGACACCACCTCTCAGCACCTTATTGATGTTGACAATCCTTATCCTGAAGTTCTATAAACATTTAATCTACTTTCTGATCTCAGAGTTTAAGAGTGAGAATGACAGAAAGTTAAGCTGGGTACACACGATGAGACATTTCGGTCCGATCGACCATAGTTCATTGTATCGGTTGATCAGCCGAAATTATCGCATTCCGAATGCAGCCATGTCCGACCGATCGTTCGTCCGAATCGTGTTCTATGGACCGCACGATCGGTCGCGGTAACTGACGGACGCGGCTGCTTTTGCCGCGACCGCACCGTCCTCTCCTCTGGCCGACCATCCAAAGTATGAACGGTCGGTCAGGAGAAAAATCGCTAGTGTGTACCTAGCTTTAATCTGAACATTTTAATCTTCTTGTAAATCAATTCTGGTCGAAGAATCTCAAGTCACTTATTTGACTATTCATTAGTTTCAATAATGTGAACAGTTAGCACTAATTTATTACTAATCTAGTTCCCTGTAGCCTACTTGTCTGTAGCCAAATGCAGTATGATTTCTCTTCTATATAGAGAATAATGCAAGAGGTGGTTGGGGGGGAAGAATGAGTTGTAAGGGGGCACTAGTGGAGACTTGCTTTTGGAACCAAATCAATGCTCATGAAACAGGCCAAATTCTAAAAGAATACAACACATCAAAGCTTGCCATCAATTTTATATTAAACAGAGAGAGTTCTACATTTGGAAAGTTACCCGTTTCCCTAGATTTTAAAGTCACCCCTATATCTTGCTGTGGCACAAGCCCCCAAAATAGTGGCATGGCTATGGACGTTGTGTGGCGTGTGTCGTGATATGTGTCGCTATCATGTCACTGGATGGAATACAGCGTGACCTAAGCTGACTGTATGAATACAGACTAGGTAGCAATGAGGGACACGTTTGTTTCGAAGCTGGTATAGTTAGGACTGATAGGCTAATGCTACTGAAGAGTCACAGGGCGTACCTTGAGGGCGGAGATCAATCGTAAAGAAATATGAGATGACCACACCCACACAGATTTAAATTCAATATGCACAGCATAGGTAAACACAGACTTTGATAAAAATGTACAGAACTTTAAAATAAATCTCAGTCCCACACAGACCTGTAATCATAAAGAACATGGTCCACAACAGACTGTAATAAGAGTGCCCAACCCACATAAAATTGTAAATTAAAGTTGTGTCCACACGAGTTTTAAATATATGATGTACCCACACGACTAGTAAATATACGTTGCCCAGCCCACACAGAATTGTAAATATAGATGTGCCCACACAGACTAGTGAATATAAGTTGCCCAGCCCACATACAATTGTAATATAAGATGTGACTAACAGACTGGTAAATATAAAATTGTGCCCACACAGGCTTGTAAATATAAGATGCCCTCATGCCCAACAGATCTTTTATAATTAAATTCATGCACTCATGCCCAGGCCCCATGGCTTGTAATATAAGAGTGCCCTCAAGGCTAGCCCACACAAACTTGAAAATATAAGATGCCCCTATGGCATCTTTTTCTCTTTGTCTTCAAGTGGAATTAGCGTGCCACAGGGGCACGAGCTGTGAGCAAACTTTGCTTTATGGGAGGTATGCCCTAGATGCACAAGAGGTGCAAAGCTCCTGTGTAGAGTTAAATTCACGCTAACCCGTGTGATGTTATGTACGATAGCAGCTAACCTTGCGGTACTGTAATGGTTAACAGTGATTGGGTAGAGGTGCTATCAGTATTTAACATGGTCGTTTCTCGCCTTGTACGTAATTATGAATCCACGTTATTTACCATAGGTTTAAATACCAGTTTGCAAACAACACCAGAATTACTACCTACATTCAAATATTGGCCCAAGCAGTCTCCAAGCAGACCAAAAGCAGAATGTAGTTAATACTCTCACAACTGGGAAGCTAAATGGATATGTTTGCCAGCTCAAATGAATACAGTTATCATACAAAGTTACTGTATTTTTTTATTGTGTCCTGCCCATTTGAAATTGCTAATTGTGCAGGCTGTGCCTTGAACATTTTAGGCACCCCCATTGGTCTTTGTACGCTATAATAAATACATTTTTAAAGCACTTGAATTTAACAAACAGTCCTGTCAGTTATGTTGTTTTTGTTGTCAGTGAATGCCTAGACATAAACTTAGTACAAACGTCATTGCGTACCTAATGGGTGATGAATGAGCAGGCCCATGCATAGGAGTGCATACACAATGGATCGCAAAGGTGAACATAAATGCACGAGAAACATGCTAGTGTGGCCTAGCTCTTAATGGGCATAAATTCTATGTGATCATTTTTCAAATAAATTTGGCCATAAGGATAATTCATTTTACCAATGTCTGTCTCTCTAAAGAGCAGCTATAGTGGAATTTGTCAAAGAATCAGAATTCACCTCATTCAGTAGTTGTTTCTGGTAAAATTTGACTGCTATCTCTAGACAAAATATTACAATACATACTATATCCTCTTACAAAACTTTTCACTTTTTTTAGCTAAGTAGTGTGGCCTATGCAAAATGCAGCTGAAGTGCTAAGCTTTTCATATGCTTCATCCCACAGGTTTTCAAGATATGCTGGAGTCGTATTGTATTCTTTAATTGGCCACTTCCTGTGTTTTGTTTTGGTCACTTAGCCCTGAAAAGGTCAGATTTACAGAATAAAAGATTTCGTCACCAAAGGTTTAAAATAACATCAGAAATCTAAACAGAATATTTGGCATCCACATGCAACTTTATTTTGCCAGAGCACCTTGCAAGTTTTCTGTTTCGAGGGGTTACCTCCCTTTGTCAGGATAATCTGTGTGGGTAGACAGAAATATATAAAGAAATACACATGTCGGTAAGGTTCTCATTCATCCGGTCATTGTACATCTTTGGTTTCAATTAGATCAACTGGTCTAGAAGTTTAATTCTAATTCTTGAAAATGATTTGCTAGTAAGATGACTAGCAAATCTCCTTATTCCTTAAGAACAAAAACTCACTATAAAACATCTAATATTCTGCTGATTATTTTCTTAAAAATGGCTTACTTATCATTAGATTTTCTTAATGGTTATAAAAACATTGAATAAGTTACACTTGTGTTTTAGGAAATAATGTACCCCCAACCATAAAATATTCTGGAATTAAAGTTACTTGGGAATTTATGACCTGTATACAGCCACGTATATTCTACTGCCTATACTGGAAAGCAAATGCACAGGAAAAAAATTACTTCTACTAATTAGGCAAATATAGAGAGCATGGACATGCAACATAGTTTTAGGAAACTAGTTGGAAGGGTGTAAAATAAGGTCCATGTGATTTGCCAGTTTTTCCTTAGTTATCTCTGTTGTCTAAGTCCTATAAAGCATGGACTAACATTGCTCCAATATGCTGAATGACAGATCTACCTACTGATATACAATTCAGATTAAGCTATTTGGTCCATTAAGCAAAACATGCATAATAGCCTTGATTTTTTGACATGTATGATTGATCAAACATGAATATTCCCAGAAAATGGTTGGGGACAATTGGATGTGTCTGAATGTCATGTCATTGGTTAAAAAGGCCAAATAATCAGCTGTGTTTCAGGCCTTGCTAGTCATACACTACTAATTTTACCTCCTGATATTTCACGCGATGTTTTCAAACCACACCTGGCCCAATCACTAATATGATCCGGCATATGTCTTATGAACAATGTCAGTTATAACTGCTGCCCACTCGAAATTACAATCATTCAACATTCATCTCAGAAAAAATGGCCCACTTTGATGGAAATTATTTTTATTAATTGTGCTATAACACACACAAACAATGTTTCAGTAGACCTTAGACAAGGAAAGGGGCTTTAACTCTTAAACGTTGTGTGTGTGTTACACGTCTATTAAAAATATGAGTAGCTACCTATTGGTGCGTGGGATTGGAGTGCACCTCACACCTTACCTTCAGGGATTGGCTATATTTGTATGTCCAGCTTTAGCCTTGTACACAGGTTACGGTGGCCATATATATACACAATATTACTTACCCAACCGAGCGCTATGCAACGTTCGAGGGATCCTGCAGGAACTGCCTTTCTCCATTCTTATATGCGCACCAACATGCGATTGCAAAATCCATTCATTTTGCGATCACATGTCGGTCGCATATAAATTGGAGAACGGTCCTGCAGTATCGTTGAACGTTGCTTGAGCGCTTGGTTGGGTACAGTAATATCGTGTATATGTATAGGCCACCTTAGATAAAGCTAATTTGGATAGATTGTTAGGAGCAGCCCATACACTATGGTGCAGCCGGTCGGTACTTCCAGATGGAAACTTGATCGGGATATATCAGTTGAAACTACATGACATTGTGCCATCTATGTTGAACAGATTTTCAAAAAAAAGGATGATTACAATCTACTGCCATTAACTGCGCCCAACAATTTGCCTGACAAAGCATAGGGAGAACAGCAGTACTATGTGTAGCCAGATCTATAGTCAAAGACAGCTTTCAATGGAATCTGTTTTTCTGTTGGCTGGGTACACACTTAAAAGATTTTTGAAATATGACAGACAGGCTCTTGCAGATCCTGTCTGTCATCCTGTCTGTCATACCACAAGCCCGAGCATTCTCCATATAGGAGAATGCTCAGGACTGTGTGTTTCCCTTGGCCGCGGCAGACTCCCCTATAGGGAGTCTACCGCGGCTGAGGGAAATTTTCCCTTTGACGAACGCGCGTGGCTGCGCGCCGACCTGAACGTTCAGCCAGCACGAACTTGTTCAGAAAAGCAAGGTACACACAGTACCGATAAAGCCCAATACCATTGGATCCGATTTGCGTTTACTGGGGTTTTGTTACTGTGTGACTACGCCTAAAGTGCCCATACACTACTTAAGACATTAGACTGATGTCCAATCTCTCATAAGATAAATGTCTTTCATTGCGATTTGAGACACCAAATGAATGGGTCAGATAGAAAAATCTCAAGTAAAAAACGCTGCTTGTAAAATGTGGTCTTTAGACATTAAATATGTCAAATCTAATGTCTGCCTATTGTATGGGCAATTTAAGTGATAGTTGGGTTTCACTTTGTATTTTACTGAGATGTAAAAATGCAGTTTGATTTTTTTTTTGGGGGGGGGGGGGGTTTCAGGTGTTACCTAGGCCAGAAACCTTGTAAATTACATCTATTGATATGTTAAAGTGTATGTCCACCCCACAATTTTTTTTTAATGTGTGTCAGGAAATGGGCTCACACCTCGCAAGGTTTCTATATCTGAAAGCTATCTCCAAATGTACTTACCAGCCTTGTTCCCTCACTGCCCTCTGCTTGTCTTCTGTGCCTGCTTCCATGTCATGACCTTAGCCACAGGAGTGGATGCCGGTCAAGCTCTTCTGCTTGTCTTCAATGCATGAAAAGGGAACGGGGCTGGTACACAAAAACTGAACAACATTCATTTGATGATAAATAGAGAGCAGAGGACAAATAATTGAATAAATTAGTCCGTTCTTTTTCATTTTACCTGGTTCATGAAGGAAAAGTCTTGGATTATAAAGACTGACATGTTTCTACCCAAACATTCTTCTTGGGCTGCAATAAAGCACTCACTTTGATGGCTCCCTGACCTTCATCTATTGTTTAAATCCAGACATGCTTCTCCCCTACATTGTGATAAAAACCAAAGTGTCTTCTAAATCCTCATATAGCTCATGTCATTATTTAATTTCTTTCTTGGCATTAAATACTGTTTGTTTGGAGTTTTAAATATTTATAAATACACACATTAAGTCCCTTGGGTTTTGGTTTTTCATTTTTTTTATAACATTCAGTGCACAAACTACAGTGTACATTTAGTGCTGCCACACGTTAGAAAAGCTTGCATTAACTTCACAACACAACATAATTAGCAACCACCACCCCAGTAATACTCAGGTTGCAAAAAAAAAAAAAATATCAAATCAACACTTCCTCATAGTATTAATTAGTATACCATACATATCCCTGTAATCAATGTCACATCAAACAAAAAACAGACACACAAAGTGGGTGGTGTCCAGAACATCATGGGAATGTCTGCTGGCAAGCCTATAGTGTATGAGCATCCGCATTTAGTGATCCTCACATATCTATTTACTGAATGCCTGGTTTCTCCGAGAAGACTTCACTTGAACACTCAGTCCACATTCCTTCCTGCCATGTGATCACCTCAACATGTTTCATCAAACAGATTTTCCAAGTGGCCATTTAAAAAAATATACAGGGAGATTTCAATAAAGTTCTAATTTTTGCCCCAACCAAGTAATCTTATTAACATTGATAAAGCTTTAAGTAACATCTGATTTTGTTGGGCAAAATTAGCTCATATTTTAAACAATAAGAACTTTGTATTGAATCAGCCCTGATAATCCACGGCCATTGTCCCAGTTTCCAAATAGACTATTTTATACATGTTCCTAAACTATTTCAGGTTAAAAAGATGCTAAACACTAAAAGGGAAAAACACATAAACATATCATGGAGATTCAAAAAGTTCTTATCGTAAAATCGGTGCCTATTTTGCCCAAACCAATCAGTGTTTAGCTTTCAAATGTTAATATAATTTGATTGGTTTGGGGCAAACTTAGCACCATTTTTAACCTTTAAGAACTTTGATTGAATAACCCTGTATGTATATATCCCTAATTCCACCTTTAGAGGGCCATGATCTCCACTGAGATTTTAAGGAGAATTATGTGCTTACAGGCTGCAATGAAGCCAGTTAACTGGATTACCTTATCTGCGCTACTGAATGTACACGTGTTCCTTATGCTAGCCATACATCAAATAGATATTAACCCAATTGACTTTATTATCAAATCAATTTAATATCTATTACTACATACTAGTAGTAATATATACTACCACTACTAGTATATGTTTAACACATATCTGCAGTACTGGTTGATCCAGGGTACTTTCTCAATGCTTTGGAGTTAGAAGGAATCCCCCCCACACACACATTTTGCTTCTTTTTTTTACTTCTCTGGATCAACAGTTAGGTGGGGGTAAAGGAGTATGGTGCTAACAATTTTTCTGTGTTGCACATTCGATGACATTTGGTCTTTGTGTTTAAACTTAATCTAATGGATGTCGCCTATCGTGTATTAAGAGCAGAAATTATTGATTCTGACTTTCTAGCTCTGTCCCCTTCATTTTTTAGATTGATGGGAATCGCCATAGTGTTAGGCTCATAAATTATTATTATAATGCAGTAGTTGCCATCCTTTTTGAAAACTATTTTCATCCTTGCAGATTTTTTAGAACCCAGGACTTTAGTGCTGGTTAACAGTGAGCCACTTTGCTGCCTAAAGCTTCTTACAGATCACTTTCATATAATTTCTCTGGGAGGGGGATGTTCGGTCGTAAGGAGGGCGCTGCGGCTGCTGCGATCGTTAATCGTGTATAAAATATAGCATCGTCAAAAGATCCAACGAAACAACCGACTAGAGCGCGCGGGGCCCCGTTTAAGCCTCTCGGATGGTGGCCTGAACACACACGGTTTATTTTGTGGCAGCTACGTCAGCGCCTGTGGACGTGCTAGCAGCTCTGGCCCTAACGGCGGGTTATCGAAGTTTGAACCGCGACAAAAAAGAAGACAACAGCGCAGAGACACTGCTGGCTCAATCCAGACCGCCGGTACGCGTGACCGTCTATGTCACAGCCGACACAGCCTGTGACGCGACGGGCGCAGATCGAGACGGCGGCGCCGCACACCCAGAACCTAATCGGTCAATATCTGGAGTCGGGTTGCGACACGGGGGTTAAAAGATAGAGGAGGATCAAATTAATAGATAGGTAACCATGAATCTGGGCGGCTAAACGACTTCAACTACATCTACGTCAAAAAGGGGACAACTAGAAATGTCCACGATACACATCACCACTGCAATACGGGTAACGGTACCAGTGGTTACCACTGTGGGTTACAGAATAGGAAAATAAACTAGCGAAAAATAAGGAGGAAGGTGAGGAGAGAAAAGAACAAGGAGGGCCCAAATGAAAACTATCGACGGCAGACACAAGCCAGCAAGGAAAAAACGAGTAAACGAAACGAACTGAGATCATAAGAAAAAAAGAGACGTAAGATAGCATCACAATGCATACCATGTCAACAACTCTCAGAGCTGCTTCAGGGTGCGGCAGGTGTTTTTTTAATTTAATCTACCATTTAGAAATACAATTTGTATTAATTTTGGTCTGGCAGGAGAGTTGAGGTGACATACATGCTGTATTAGTGCCGGATACGTCAATAATGAACCCTATCTGCCATGGGGAGGTGGCTCACGCCTTAAAACGGAATGATTGTGAGCTCCAGTGAATGGCTTTCAGCCACCAATAGATCTACTGACCAGTAGTCTATTGGTGGCAATTAAAGTGCCTTGGTCATAGCTTGATAATAGGTTTGTACCAGCTTGTGTGAATAATGGTGAATAATACAGTTTAAAGCAGTGGTGCACACTGTTGACTTTGTCCTTAGAGAAGCAGATTATGCCTCATAGATGAGTTTAGATCTGGCAAATAAAACTTGTCACACTTTCTCACCCTTCTATATGATTTCAATATTTGGCTTTGGTTTTGACTAATTCTTGCTTTTTGATTTCAAATTTCTGACCCCTGTTTTCAACAAGTTTGGACTTTTGAAATCTGAAGTTCCATCAATTTTCAAACCAGCAATTCCAACGAACAATCCAGTTTTTTTTCTCCAATCAATGCGGACTCATTCGAGCACCTCCAAGCCAGGGCCACAAAGCTTATGCTGTTAAGTAAAAACGCACAAATGCTTCAACGGTAAAATAGGAATAAAAATATGTTTTATTGCATGATGTGTGCAAAGAACACTTTCCATTTCTCTTCCACCATCCTTTATTAGCGTTCAGGCTAAGTTTAAGCTCTGTAGAATACAACTGCAATCATGGGCAGTGGCCACACCTGTCCACAGCCATGACTGCAGTGGATACCCAGAAGAGCCAGTTCGCAGCCTAAAAGAATTGCATCATGTCGTCAAATCAAAATACAGCTGTACAGCATGAAACTTTCCTTACATATTTATCTCCTTTTAGCAACTGGATACCAATCCCATCCTAGTAGGAATCTTAGAAAAGTAGGTATAACATATTTTCATCAAAAACATGGGATGATACTTTAGATTTCCAAAGTTTTCTGTTTCACTGGGGGCTGAAAAATTAACTAAAAGTCAGTAGTTAAAGAAGAATGGGTGTTCTTTTTTCAATATATGTAGATAAAGAAGCAACGTATCAGGTGAGGTCATATAATTTTACGTGCCAGCGGTTAGAATACACCTAGAGAACCATTGATGTTCACTGTACATTATATATAGTGTTTCTCCCCTAATATTAAAAAAATAATACAAAATCTACATGTGATTAAACTGTTTCATGACGAAATGCGTCTGAGACAGAGTCTTATAAAAATAATGCAATAAGTTATGTAGCTTTAAAGGAAAGATGACATTTTTCATCATCAATTTTTAGTGATTGGGATATACACCATAAAGGAGCATGGGTAGTTTCTCGACAACAATGTCGAAAGTCGGTGTCGTCGATTGCTATGTGTGTCTCATAAAGGTACTGAACGTTGTGACAGTTATTGCATGGTGTAAATGGTACAGTATAATGTGGCTTGTTGTGGTGTTTTATGCCCTGAGAAAAGTTTTCCGTGCCAAAAAAATTTCATGGAACAAATTGAAACAGTTGCATCCATGCATCAAGAAAGATTCATCATGATGATGTTTGATGGGTTATGTCCACTATCTGTGTGTCACAATCAGCTATTACTGTCTCGACAAATGGACTGTGAAGAGAGAAGATCTGGAGTACTGATTATATAAAATACTTCTTCAAACATAAACATAAATCATATCATGCCTCAGCGCTTAAGTTTTGTGACGAAGTGTTATTGCTAGGTAGGTTCACGAATATTTCTTCCTGCTTGACACACCAGCCTAACTGCTTTGCGTCCGTTGCCTGTGGTGTATCGTGTGTGTGTATACATACTGCAAGCACTGCAGTTTGCACAAGAATTATGGCCTACAACCACTAGAGGGAGACTGATCCACCACCATAGAGGAACAAGACATCCGAAGTGGTTGTAATGGTTGCTGGGGACCAAAAGGGGGGGAACCTAGGGTTTCTGGGAACGAGGGGGGCCTGGATTTGGGACAGGGGGGGGGACTCGCCTTGGGACACTGTCGTGGTTACATGGCTGGCGATGGGGGTACTCTGGCCTTGCGGCCGAGTGGCTTGGCTACGGGGGGACCTTGACTAGGGGACTGGCATAGCATAGGTGACTGTGGCAGTCCACTGAGTGGGTTCCTGGCCTTGGGCACTCTGAGGGGGGACTCTGCCTTGGCTCTGGGGCTGGACCCTGATGGGGGACTCTGGCCTTGGGACACTGAGGGGGGACCTCTGGCCTTGGGACCCTGGAGGGGGGACTCGGCCTGTGGGACACGATGGGGAGGACTCTGGGTTGGCTTGGACCGGCTACGAGGTGGGGACCTGCGTTGGGACCTGTGGGGGGGGTTGACACTGAGGGGGACATGGCCTTGGGACACTGAGGGGGGACTCTGGCCTTGGGACACTGAGGGGGGACTCTGGCCTTGGGACACTGAGGGGGGACTCTGGTGGCCTGGGACATGAGGGGGGACTCTGGGCCTTGGACACTGAGGGGGGACTCTGGCTTGGTCACTGAGGGGTGTAGGACATACTGGCCTTGGACACTGAGGGGGGACTCTGGCCTTGGGACACTGAGGGGGGACTCTTTGGGACACTGGGGGGGGGACCTGTGGGGACACTGAGGGGGGACCTCTGGCCTGGGACACTGAGGGGGGACTCGGGCCTGTGACAACGAGGGGGACTCTGGCATTGGGACACTGAGGGGGACTGGCTGGGACCTGAGGGGACTCTGGCCTTGGGACACTGAGGGGGGACTCTGGCCATGGGACACTGAGGGGGGACTCTGGCCTTGGGACACTGAGGGGGACTCTGGCCTTGGGCACAGCTGAGGGGGGACTCTGGCCTTGGGACACTGGTTTTGCGCTTTGCGCACGTATTCCACTAAATGGAAATCATAGGAACCCGAAAAATCCGTGATCCTACCCGTGTGTTTCTGGCTGAGCGATTGCGTGTCCTGTTCGTTTGTGGTAATGCACGCTTTCAGCATTTTTGGTGTTAACGCAGGCGTTCCTATCGAGGACAGGAAAACGGGCAAAATCGAATGCGCAAAACACACAAGAATCGCGCACACAATCACATGCGATACACGCTCACGAGTGTGCACGATTATGTGCATTGTGTATGTGGCCTTTGGCCTGAAACCACAGTTGCCCTTTGAGCCTTTTGTCTACCCACCACATAAATATTACTAGCTTGAAATCAGTGAGCAGCAGAGGTTCATGTGGATGCAAGCATGGGTTTAAATCCAGCTACGTATTTGCTAACAATCAACACATTATGGTAATCAGATGGGGAATATTATATGATTAACATGGGAAATTCACATCAGGCCCTGCCGTGAAGCGCTTACAATATAAGCACCATTTATTTGACATATACAACCTATCATTATTCTCTGGCCTATCAATCATGTCTTTATGATTTGGGGGGAAACCGGAGTGCTAGAGGAAACTCCTTGCAGATGCACCCAGGGTGGATTTCGAACGCTGCAAGGTTCAGTGCATGTAACCACTAAGCCACCATGTGAATAAAGACATACATACATGCAATTTAGCCCTTTCCCCTACCCAACATCCACATTTTACACCATTTTATAAAAACAAATTATAAATTCCTATTTGGGGTCAGTTGCAAATTATATTTACCCTACCTTCACAGTAATCTTTCTAATAGGCATAGTCTAAATTTAGATTTAGCTTCCTTCACAGTAAGGTCTCTTATGTGCAGTCTTAATTTATATTTAGCCTACCTTCACAGTAAGCTCTTTATAGCACCGTCTAAATTTAGATTATAGCTTCCTTCACAGAAAGCTCCTCTATGGTGCAGTCTTAATTAGATTTACCCTACCTTCACAGTAGCTCTTCTATGTGCAGTTCCCAATTAAGATTTACCCAACCTTCACAGTAAGCTCTCTATGGTGCAGTCTCAATTAGATTTAGCCACCCTTCACAGAAAGCTCCTCTATGGTGCAGTCTCAATTTGATTTACCCTACTTCACAGTAAGCTCTTCTATGGTGCAGTCACAATTTTAGAGTATTTTTAGATTTAGCCTACTTTTCCAGTAACATCCTCTGGCCACAATGTCAATTTGGATTTAGCCTATCTTCACAGTAAGCTTCCTCTATGGCACAGTGTTCTTTAGATTTACCCTACTTCACAGTACCTCTTCTACTTTTTTTTTGTTTTTCTCTTATTATTTAGCAATGGTAGCCTGATTCTGAAATAGGCCACAGTAATTACTTGTTTAATAGGTGGATTTAAGGGCATGTCCACCCCCAAACTATAATCCCCCACTATACTGCCCCCACTGTGGTAGTGAATAAAAAATCCTTACCTTACATACCAAATCCAAATTGTTTCTCCTGTAATCCCCTCCCAAAGTAAAAAAAAAAAATGGCCACCAGGAGGATAGCAGAGTCCATATAGGACTCTGCCTCCTGTCTTCCCTCATGGAGAAGCTTTGGCATGCGCACTGCAGTCATCTCCCTCCCCTAGCTACAAACCCCATTGAACTTATAGAGCTCTTCCCCCACCCTAAAACTCCCCCGATAGTTACTTACCTTCCCTCTTCCACCCGGTCGTCCTGCCGGCCGGGTGCAGCGCCGCGTCGTGATGGCTGCCTCTCAGCCAATCAGGGACACGTTGCGTGCCGTCACCCCCTGCTTGCAGTTCTATGCAAGCAGAGGGGCCGGGATTGTGCAGCGGGGAAAGAGTAAAGTAAGTTACTATCGGGGCACTTTCTGAAAAATCAATTAATAATCGATTGGGGCTGGGGAAGGTGCCCTATCAGATATAAAAAAAAAATTAAAAGGTGGACATGCCCTTTAAAGAAATCAAACTGCTGTGTACATTTTAAAACAATATTTGGAACTTTGCAGAATAAAAATTAACCAAAACTAATAAACAATTCAAAACAAAAACACAAAAGCGTCCGTGAAAGCTTACGAAATTACGTTTTTGCCTTAAGGCTCCTTCAATGTAATTTTGTCTAACAAAGTCTTATTATCCTGCACAATAACATTTTACTGTAGACCAGCTCACTGACAATGACTTGTGTTTCTACCTCTAAGCAACAATGATTTGACAGCAGATGATTAGGGTGCTAATGCTGCACACTAGTAAAAAAACTCTTAAAATCTGTGCCATATCAAGCTCTGCAAAAAAATCAGTGCAATGTGATATGTTCTGAAGGATGAGAAGTACATGTTTGGGTTGCCTTTCATCTGTGCACAAGGACACGTTAGGCTGTGTGTCCATGGTCCGATAACACATAGGGCGATTTATAATGAATTGCTACATATTTCGCTAACTGCCGCTAATCCTTTTTGCCACAATGCGGTGTGTGCTTGTAGTATCGCCAATGTGTGCATGCCAACATTGCTGTATTCATGTGTTTAGGTTAGTCCGGTCATCGAGGCAAAAAGAGAAAAATGCTCTATTGCATTATACGCTGGCTGCCAATATCTGACCACACGAAGGATTTGCCAGCATTAAAGGAGGGGGGACTTTAGCTGAAAAAACACTCATGTATATAAAAAAAACAGGATTCCTATTTGACTTTAATGGAAAATAGAGAAAAATGGAACCTCGAAAAGCGATTAATCTAACTCTCGATATCGTTGGAAAAAATTGGTCATAAATGTAAGTGTGTCTAAAAATAGTCAAACCACCACCCCACATTCTCAATGTTCCCAATGTATTGGAACACACCCAAAATGTATGTATTTTTTATATATGTATTTCATATTAACTTATTTATGAGCATTAGCTAGCCAGATAGATTTTGATTGATTTATGAATTCTGATAGGGTATGTTTAATTTTAATTGTTTTCATACTGGATATTAAAGCGCTAAAGCACAGGTTATGTTTTTATTTGTAAATATGGCAATACATTATATAAATAACACATGTAAACCTTTAAATTGTTATTACAAATGTTTGCAAATGTTTTTATTGAACAAGCTGGAAATAAGTTTTCTTAGTTGATTGTCATGCTTGTATTAACTTATTTAAACACCAACACATGTGTATAAATCATAAATCATTGGCTGCAATGTAATTGTTACATCTATGAGTGACAGTTGCTAACTAAAAGAACCAGGAAGAAGAAAGAGTTAACAGAACATTAGGCAGCCTTCAGATTAGTCTGACATCTGTCATCTTTTTAACTATTGCAGTTTTGGGTTTGGCGTGGTGATTTAACCTTCATACAGTTTTTTCATTTGGTTTTTCCACAGTTTTTCAGTGGTGTGAACTTGATCCTTTAAATACTAAAGCGACAAGGCTGGGGTAGCGTCCAACGGTCCTAGCGATAGTGGAAGTAGGTTTCTCCTATTTCGTTTCACTATTGTTACATTTTATCAGTTTACTCATATAGTGGCTAAGGAAAACATCTATTTATTATTGCTGCTTAATGTGTAAAATGTGCTTTAACCAATGTGTCATTGCAGCATTTTTAATATGCCAGAATATGTTTTGCTTACTTTATAATAGCAAATATTTATAATAGCATAAATATTTTATAATAGTGTGCTGGTTTGATATATACTATGATTATTCTAACAATCAAATCAAAAATAATACATTTTTAAATATCTAAATAATATAGATATAAAAGTTATCCTTTTAAAAATATTTTAATCAAAAATCAATGAAATTACTAAAAAAAACATTATTTGTAACAATGCTTATTAAGCCATAGCAAAACTATATATAATGTTCCCTAGTTGTTTTACGGTTACACTTAAAACACTTTATTAAGACAATCAGTGGTAGAAGAATCCTGTAACTTAAGCCTTGTACACATGTGCGATTGCGGGTCCCGACCCGCAACGCACGATGTGCCCAAACATCATTTTGGGGATAATCGGCCCGTGTATGAGCTCTTTATCGGGGACGAATGGCCGGATCGCTCGGGATGCCCGGTCCCGGTCATCGGGGCAACGATCCCCAACCGAATGGCCTTTTCGGCCGATAAAGGGCCCATACACGGGGTGATTATCGGGCAAAACAAACATTCAGACACATCGTGCTGGCAGGTTAGGACCCACGATCGCACGTGTGTACGAACTTTTATATTACGAAATGCAAAAAAAAGAGAATCGTTAAAAGTGAAAGGGTTGTAAACAATTATATCCTTTGCAGGTGTTTTAGGATGCTTTTGTGTTGATTAATTAATACAGACTGACAGATTCAATTGTAATTGAGACAGGTGATAGCGCTATTTTGATATACAATACTTAACTCCTGATGAAATATGTTGGGGAGGGATTAAGATTACAGTACGTTGTGGCAAATTCTTCTGTTTATCTGTGAAATGCTTACGTTGTTTAAAAATACAAAATTACCTGTTAGAACTATTTAACTATCTTCCTGAATGTCCCCTTGTTGTGATGCTCGGCTTCCAGTATAATTAGGTCCTCCTCCTCTTTTCCCCTGTGTCGTGATGTCGCCTACAGAACTATTCTGATCCTCCTCTTTGCCCCCTGTGGCATGACTTTTTCTCTGTAGATCAATACAATAATATTTGTATTATAAATTACAACCTTTAACTTTAAAGACAACTAAACACTGTAGACAAATTTTACATAACTTAAATAGAGGGAACCAATATGATCAGGCCATATATGTGCACAGCTCACCGTTCCCCTCTACCACAAATGAGGTTCGGACGAGGCCTTGTATATGGTTGTCCGCATTTGGTATTTGTTGGCACATACAGCAAGCAGTTCCAGTCCTCATACATGGGAAATGCGATGTTGATTTTTTTTTTTATTAAACTTAAATGGGAAACTATATTCGCAGCCAAAGACTTGTAGGATGGCTGCATGAGATACATCAAGGTCTTCTTTCAGAAATGCCAGAAGAAAGGTATTATTGTAAAAAGTAGGGGTTTTTGGTGGGCCTGCTTGAGTGTAAAAATGTTTGTGAGGGGATGAAACATGTCCTTTAATTCAATCCCTCATTGATCGTTCTAGCAGCCATGGTTTCACAAAATCCGAAGCACTGAAGATTGAAGGTCAGTCTGCTCCTTCCTCCACCTCCTGATCATTTAATTAAGACATAGCTCCTTTACCACCCGTTCTTCAATTAAATGAAAAAAATATACCCTATTTTTGGGTGGATATACCCTTTAACTTTCCTTCAAACAAAGTAGAACTGGTGTTGCTGCAAAACAAATTGTATTTGTAATTATGTAACAAGCAGGAGCATGTACATAATCAAGATTGTAAAGTAATGGGGAAATGGGAAATGGTGACATAAAAATCAAAATAATCTGCAATTAATTGCAGAAGCCATGTGTATATGTAATTAACTAAAGAAAATAACACTGATATTGCTATATAATATAGTTTGAGTGAAAGTAATTGGAACAGGAATTTAGGCTAAAAGATTTTCAAAAGCGTGGACTGATAGCTTAAGTGTAGGTTAGGAATTAGGCATTAAAAAAAAAGGATTTTCTACAACATGTTTGCCTAGTGTTTGCTGTAAACACCACCTTTTGCAGAGCACACAATTTGCTAAAAATACTGAATTTTGACCCATGAAAAAATATGGCAACCTTTTGGGGGGGAATTAAACATGCACCCTTCCTCAGGTGTCACCTGAGGGGGGAAGGGGTATGTTAACTCCCCCTGAACGTTTTTGATTGAGTGTGGTCACTAATAAATAACTGGTTTGAAGTGTGACCTCTATTGTGCATGTGTCTTTTGTGATGCTTATTCTAAGTTCTCGTTCCTGTACCATGAATAGTGCGATGATCCTAGATTTTTTAAAGGAGAAGGGTAACCAAAGAGTTGGTAACACAAAGAATTATAGTTCCAGAGGGGGGGGGGGGGGGGTGTGTGACCATCTGTGTGACGCTGTGGATCAAGTGCGTCACAATGTTGTAATTGCGGGGCTGGACGATTGGTCTTAGGGGGGACGGTGCAGACGCGTCAAGTACCTGGAGCTGCGCAGAACAGGAACTGGCTCTTTGTCCCCCCATCTGTACTTGGCTGGCCCCAGTTTCGCCACGATGTGAAAGCGGAGGCAAGTCCATCTGCTGCCGGTGGAGGACCCATTGCGAACGGGGAACTCTTGAGCCTACTGACTAGCTGTCAGGTATGCGCCGTCGGGCGCACGAGGACCAGGCGGCAGCGGCTGAGCTCGACGCGTTCTGATCAGGGAAAGTAGTCTCACACCAGGGATCGGGGTTGCCACTAAACAGACGGGAAGCACAGAGTGCGGCCTGCTAGGGAATAAGACAATGGAGGTGTCTTAGAAAGGGCGAAAAGGTGGCCATACAGAGACAGGTATTACATAGTTACATGTATTATCCGACTGAGTGGATCATACGAGTTCGTTCGTCCGGGCCGAAACCGGATGGCTCCCGATGCATGCGAGGGGACCACGAGAGCAGGATATCATCAAAATGACAGATAGGTCGGTGAGGTCTGTGTGCTTCCGCAGGGCGGGAGTTGGCGGGCGCGAGGTGACCTCTCTCGTGCGTGAGTGAGTGAAGCATGGCATACATGCGAGAGATGTGCGCGTCGTTCCAGCAGGCAGTGCGGTGACGTAACCGTGCCAGCGTGAGCGCGCGGGGGGGGAAAGGAATATCGGGTATAGTAATGGGCCGCGTAACACGGTGCAAATAAATGTTTGAATCCCTGGTGGTAGGAGCCACAGAGTCAGGGAACTTGCCTTTCTGTGTTGAGTTTGGGCGTTTGGGAATCAAAACCGAGAGGTCCGAGGAAGAGGAGTATCGGGTGAAGAAGTATGCGGCGGACGACCTGAAGTATTACTGCCCAGGACAAGCAATCCAATGAACTTATAAACCGCTAGTATTTCATACGGAGAGGGGTAATCGGGACTTATATGTGTCTTGGCAAACAAGTTCACAGTCTCCAACGGCAAGGGACCACGTCACTGCGTATAGCAGCAATAAAGTTACGAACACTTGTAAAATTCGCTGGTCCCGAACGTAGACACGAAAGGGGTAGTCAAAAATGTCCATTAATAAACTGTATCTTGTTTATGCTTTAAGGTAGGAAGTGACATACCGATGCTGTGGAGGGGAGCTCGTGTGATGAAAAAAAGGGTGCAAAAAATAGACAAAATGAATAGTAAGATAATGGGCCAACAATGTGACAACATCGAGGCAAATCGTTAGAAAAATTAACTCTGGTACTGGAGTACTGAAGGGATGTATCAATTTTTATGGACAGGAGGGCAGTAAGATGTGAAGTAACAAAGGGGGTATAGAAAAGCCACAAATAACCGTAAATGGGCAGTCCTAAATTCGGATAGTCAGGTCATCCCCCTGGAAGAATAACAAAATGACAAATACTATCCCAGGGGGGGGGAATTTCTAATACATGCCGAGGAAGGTATGTATTTTGATATTGAGAAAACTTCCTCATACAGAAGCAGATGGAAATGGGAGCGTGAAAAGAGAATAATTTACAAGTGTAGGAGAGGAGTGTTACTAAAAGGGAACGAAGACTCGATGAAGAGTATCAAAAAGATTTAGAAAGGGGCCTGGCACAAGCGGCGCCACAGGAGAAAAACATTAGTGAGTCATACCAGAAAGCAAAGGGAAAAGAGACTACAAATAACAAGAGATTCCAAATTGAGAGTGCTTACTGGTAGCCAAGTCAAACGAAAAAGATGGGTCAAGAAATAGGAACAGAGAAATCTTAACAACGAACTGAGACAACTGAAGGCTAATAACACTGACAAAACATTACAATCAAATGGGTGAGGAAAGCAAGTAAGCCCAAAAGCAAATAACGGCAGGAAAAAGAGTCAAGGAGAATATAAAGAAAGCAGAAACCGAGTACTAGACCATTAATGTTACAAAAAAGATACCACATAGAGATGGGCCATGGCGCTATGTTCGCACCACAACAAAATAACAACTTGTAGTAGGAAACAAGGTGGCTGGGCGTCGGGGGGCTCTAAGAAGATAAGTATAACCAATGGGAAGGGGCATGTTGGGTAAGATGTGAGTATGTGTTTCCTATATGTAAAAACGAGTTGGCCCTAAAAAAAACACAGCTGGGGGACCCGGGGGGCACATGGGAAAATGTGGTCCTTAGGTGTGGCAACAAATTGGTCAAACAGGGGTATAGGTCGTAGTATCTAGCCATTTGTCCATTGTGGAGCCCCATTATGTCGGCAAGACAAAGGAAATTGACGATAAGGGGGGATAGGAGAACATGTTAGATTGTGATCAAGGGTCCGAATTCTGCGCAGCTCCATTGCCAAAACATGGTGGGGGGTGGATTGAAAAACATCAGGGAAATTTTTTCAGGAGGTTTTAAAGTGTTGTGGGAATAGCAATTTGTTTAAGATGGGGAACGAGGAGTAATCTAAACAAAAGTTTTGCTTTCAGATGGGAAACAAAATGGATTACTATGTTAAAAACATTAACTGCATTTGGATTAAATGATGATATTCCAATGTTCATGTTTTTTTGTGAATATATGTTAATGGGGGAGTTATAATAGTGGAGCAGATACGCCAATGAGTGTATAGAAGTTGTATAAAGAACCAAGGTTATTCTGGGAACGAATTCATAACGAGAACGGCTATATTACTTGAATGAAATGAGATGGGGTAGAGTCAGGATGGCAGTTAAATCAAGAAAGAGACTCGATGAAATGAGTTGTAAATACGGTGAAAGGGAGATTGCAACGGCAGAAATACCCTGACGAAGCGTCTGGGAAAGGACACGAAACGCGTCGTCGTTTTAATACATTCCTAGGGCAGAAGGGGGGAAGAAGTGGGAAAAACACAACAAGAGTGAAGAGGAGACCCGTCCGTGCACTAAGGGGGAGAGAAATGGGAAGGGGAAAAAAGGGAAAGAGGGGAGGGGGAAAAGGGGTGGAAAAAGGGGCCGGAGACCATAATAACATCCAACAGGAACGTATCAGAGTTTGAGGTAGGTAAGAGGATCACACGCAAAAAGGGAAAAATCGACTGTTATAATTGATAGAATCCTAGAGTGAAGTACACTAAGTTATGGTATATGGAAGTGGGATTGTGAAATTAAGTTAAACTGTTTGTTGTTTGATGTAACACCCATAAGCGCCCGCAACGATGATATGGGAGCAGCGTTAAGAACCTGATTACCCGTTCTAGTTTGAAAAAAGGTTCCCAGGACCGAGAGTTCGATAAGACTTGAGGTGTCAAATAACCAATTCAATTGTACAATGGACTGGGAATCCAGGCGTGGGGGTTGCGGTATGTCCGATTATACACATGTGAATTTGGTTTGCATAAATATAGGATTTGCAAGTGCCCGTAAATTAGCAACCTTAACCAGTATAGAACTGACCGTCAAGCAATCTGGCATACCTAAAATCAAAAGTTGTTCAGAATGTGACATTAGAATAACAAGAAGAGTGAGGAATATATTACTCGTAATCGCTTTAAATTGAATATGCAGTGGCAGCATTGATCAATGGGCAACACTAAGGTAATTGTTTGGTGAATTGCGGGGCCTACACAATGTAGCCGCGGAGTCATCCGGAAGGGTGCCCCTATCGGGCCCAAGTGGTAATAGTATTGGTAAAATTATTATATTACTAATGTGAGTATCATATACAGGGTAATATCCCAGGTTGTTGGGGGGGAAAAAGTTTGGGAAAAAGATATGTACAAAGAAAAGGACACTATAATCTCACAGAGCAGAACAATAAGGAAAAACGAGTGTATGATCGCTTTGAAAACACGAAAATGGGGTCTGGAAAGACGCTGTAAATGGGTATTAACCAGGAAAAAAAAAAAAAATGTGAAAATTAGTGCCAATGGATACCGGGCCTGTGTGTATCCTGGCAATCCTCTTCCAGTTCTGTGGAGATGCTGGGAGCGATATAGTTTGATAGTGTAGCTTGCCCTTTAGCACCCTGGTAGCTCAAGGAGTCATGGGTGCAAGTAGCCAATTATGGGAGGAGCACTATACCTCATTGTTTATGAATTGCTGCACAGCGAACCTAGATAGATTGTCAATGGGAGCAGCATACGGGGCGAGAGATCAATGTTGAAATGTTAATAAAAGGGTGCATTTGGGTTTAACATCCTTGTGCCACCGGGTAACCCATAAATAAAAACTCTGTTAAGTGAATCGCTAATTAAAACCGTAATTAAGAACGAATAGGGGGTTGTGAGTGAGGGGGTGCAACTGTTAGAATAAAGAAACAGGAAGGATATGGGTGGCCAGACAGGGCAACCGCATACGGAAAAGCTCAAAGGAAAATACAAGAAATAAGGTATGGTCTTAGGGTATAACGATGGGATAATTATTTCTGCGCGTGGGGGTTGCCCTTTTTTGAAAAAAAAAACAAAAAAAAGAAAAAACATATGTAAGGCCTTATATGAATATGCTTTGCAGTTTTTGGATCCTTATATCAAACGGGACATCTTTGAAATAAGAAGCCGTTAGATACCAAATAAGGGAAAAAAAGAGGAAAAAAAAATTCTTGAACTGGGGGACACTTCGAAATATACACAAAAGGAGAGATTTAGTGGAAGCAAGTGTGATTTACATAGGAGAAAAGTGGGGAAGAAACAGGAAGTAATATGCCGTGGAGGGATATTTTGACAACTTTACAGAACTTTATTAAGTGGGCCATAACAGTAAAGGGCGTCTCTGGTGCAAATTTTGATTGCACGGTACAAATCAGGGGGTCCAATAAAAATCCCTCGGGGACGGGTGTGGGATATCCTTGTACAAAGAAAAGAAAAAAAGAAAAGACAAAAATGTTTATCTTCGAGGGTGTAGGAAAAAAGTCAAGTAAAATGGAATCAAATTTACCGTGAAGAAGGTGAAAGCGCGTGAACGGTGGCTTCCCCAGCTTAATAGTGAGGGTAAATTAAGTTCATACGAAGATCGGCTTAAACTTGGCACTGGATATTTTCTAGGCAACTAAAAAATATAAAATGCGACGTAACTAAAGTGAGGTAGAGTACACAGGGATCGGCGAGTAGTGATTCTGCTTGATCACCTTGGGGTAACTTTCTGGAAGTAATTTAGACTCTCATAAAATGGAACCCATCCGCGCCACCGGTGGTATTATCAGGTGGGAAGGTTGTTATTGGTTACATTAAGGTTTCAGCCTAAGTCCCAGGAGTGGCAACGTAGTTAGGTAGGGTTAAACAGGAAGGTGAAAAGGTTGGACTTCATGGATGTATGTCTTTATTCAACCTCAATTAGTAACTGTTTTGATGGTTTAGGTATGGTTGTCATGGAAACTGATGGGTTGGTTGGGTTGTGAGGTTATATCAGTAGGTTTGTGTATTTGTGTCTGTGTGGTGTTAGGTTGTATGTTAAATTTAGACTTATGTTTTGGTCTGTGTGGGATTTGGTGGTATGATTTTGCATTTCAGACCATAAAACTAACTTATATTGTAATTTTGGTATGATTGCCATGGAAACAGAAAGTGCAGTTGACATTTGATCCACATGACCCTGAAAAACCCTTAATATTTGAGGATTTGGACCCATTATAGTCATGAGAACGGAGTAAAGCTTCCAGTGATACCTTAGTAACTTCTGGGAGGAGATACAGTCCAAAAAAGTATTAGAATAGAAGAGAATTACAAATAGAAAGAAAAGTAATTTTGCTTTTAAGACACAACTAATTATTAACAATAACAGTCACATTTATTACTATAAAAATACTGCCCGGCGCCGAGTAGTGATGTCACTACTCGGCGCCAGGCAGTAAGTGAGACAGTCGTCACGTATGTGGACATCATCCTGCAGATCAGCGCGGAGTGCCAGGAACACTTGCTTCTAAAGTGCTTCTCATAGCAATCGGCAGCCAGATTGGGGGGACCGCAGTGAGTACTTACCTCTCTCTACTTACCTTACTGAACTTGGGGGACCTCTCTTACTTAACTCTTACTTACTCACTGAACTGGGGGACCTCTCTTACTAACTCTTACTTACCTCACTGAACTTGGGGGCCTTTCCAGGGGGGTGCACTGTATGGGCTTACTGCTGTCCATTTAAAGGGCAAATAAATACAGTAGTATGAAGACAGTAGTGGTCATCATTTCAACCCTTGGCTTACTCGAGTCAATCATGTTTCTTACTTTTTGAGGTAAAAATGGGTACCCTCGCTTATACTAGGTAGGCTTATACTCGGTATATATGTATGTAATAGTGTAATCATAATGACTATTTAATAGCGATAATAACAGTAAATGACTATGTTAATACGATATAACGTAAGGACTTTATAATAGCGATAATAACAGTAAGATGACTTTATATAATAGCAATAACAACAGTAATATACTATGTATAATAGCGATAATAACAGTAGGATAACTAGTATAATCGTGATAATAACATAAGATGACTATGTAATAGCAATAACAACAGTAAGATGACTATGTATAATAGCGATAATAACAGTAGGATAACTAAGTATAATCGTGATAATAACAGTAAGATGACTATGTATAATAGCAATAATAACAGTAAGATGACTATGTATAATAACGATAATAACAGTAGGATAACTAAGTATAATCGTGATAATAACAGTAAGATGACTATGTATAATAGCGATAACAACAGTAAGATGACTATGTATAATAGCGATAATAACATAGGATAACTAAGTATAATCGTGATAATAACAGTAAGATGACTATGTATATAGCGATAATAACAGTAATGACTATGTTAATAGCGTAATACATAAGATGACTGTATAATAGCGATAATCAGTAGGATAACTAAGTATAATCGTGATAATAACAGTAAGATGACTGTAAATGGATAATAACGTAAGATGACTTTATAAATAGCGATAATAATAGATGACTATGTAAATAGCGATATACAGTAGATGACTTGTATAATACGATAATAACAGCAAGATGACTGTATAATAGCTATATAACAGTAATGACTTTATATAATTAGATAAAACAAATAGATACTATGTTATTAACTCTTACTTACCTCATGAACTTGGGGGCCTTTCCAGGGGTGCTTATGGCTACTGCTGTCACATTTAAAGGGAAAAAATACAGTATATGAAGAAGTATGGTCATCATTCAACCCTTGGCTTATACGAGTCAATCATGTTTCTTACTTTTTGAGGTAAAATGGGTACCCCGTCTTATCTCGGGTAGGCTTATACTCGAGTATATATGTTATGTATATAGCGATAATAACAGTAGGATAACTAAGTATAATCGTGATAATAACAGTAAGATAATATGTATAATGGATACAAAGCAGAATAATGACTATGTATAATAGCGATAATAACAGTAGGATAACTAAGTATAATCGTGATAATAACAGTAAGATGACTATGTATAATAGCGATAACAACAGTAAGATGACTATGTATAATAGCGATAATAACAGTAGGATAACTAAGTATAATCGTGATAATAACAGTAAGATGACTTTGTATAATAGCGATAATAACAGTAAGAGTGACTATGTATAATAGCGATAATAAGTGGAACTAAGTAATAATCGTGATAAAACAGTAAGATGACTGATGTTATATAGCGATAATAACAGCAATGACTGTATATATAATAACAGTAAGATGACTTTATATAATTAGCGTAATAACAGTAAGATGACTATGTATCATAGCGATATAATACAGTAAGATGACTATGTATCATAGCGATAATAACATAAATATAATGTATTAGCATAATCAGTAAGATGACTGTATAATAGCGATAATAATCGTAAGATGACTTGTATAAATAGCGATAATAACAGTAAGATGACTATGTATAATAGCGATAATAACAGTATGATGACTTTATATAATAGCGATAATAACAGTAAGATGACTATGTATAATAGCGATAATAACAGTAAGATGACTATGTATAATAGGAAATAACAGTAAGATGACTATGTATAATAGCGATAATAACAGTAAGATGACTTTATATAATAGCGATAATAACAGTAAGATGACTATGTATAATAGCGATAATAACAGCAAGATGACTGTATAATAGCGATAATAACAGTAAGATGACTTTATATAATTAGCGATAATAACAGTAAGATGACTATGTATAATAGCGATAATAACTGTAAGATGACTATGTAAATAGCGATAATAACTGTAAGATGACTACCGTATATACTCGAGTATAAGCCGAGGTTTTCAGTCTTTAAAATTAGCCTGAAATCCCGACCTAAATAATTTTGAACTCTCCGCTGCCGATCGCTATGTAGAAGCTATGGTAGCTTACATTAGAAGCAAGTGTTCCGCCTGGCACTCCGCGCTGATCTGCAGATGACGTCCATACGCGGCGCCTGTCTCACTTACTGCCGCGCGGCCGAGTAGTGATGTCACTACTCGGCCGCCAGGCAGTAAGTGAGACAGTCGTCACGTATGGACATCATCCTGCAGATCAGCGCGGAGTGCCAGGCGGAACACTTGCTTCTAAAGTTAGCTTCTTCATAGCAATCGGCAGCCAGATTGGGGGGACCCGAGTGAGTACTTACCTCTCTTACTTACCTTACTGAACTTGGGGGACCTCTCTTACTTAACTCTTACTTACCTCACTGAACTTGGGGGACCTCTCTTACTTAACTCTTACTTACCTCACTGAACTTGGGCCTTTCCAGGGGGGTGCACTGTATGGGCTACTGCTGTCCATTTAAAGGGCAAATAAATACAGTAGTATGAAGACAGTAGTGTCATCATTTCAACCCCTTGGCTTATACTCGAGTCAATCATGTTTCTACTTTTTGAGGTAAAAATGGGTACCCCGCTTATATACTCGGTAGGCTTATACTCGAGTATATATGTTATGTATAATAGTGATAATAACAGTAAGATGACTATGTATAATAGCGATAATAACAGTAAGATGACTATGTATAATAGCGATAATAACAGTAAGAGGACTATGTATAATAGCGATAATAACAGTAAGATGACTTTATATAATAGCGATAATAACAGTAAGATGACTATGTATGTAGGGACTGCAGATTTTTGCAAATATTTTATGAACAGTTTGTAAAAATTCAGACATGAATTCATTACAACAATGCATTATGTATTGCATACAATTAATAGATTACCGGTAAGTTACACATTAAGAGAAACTTTAGAGCAGTCATCTTCATTTCTATTATTTCATGATATACAAAAAACAATCATGGTTATTTAATAAAAGTTTTTATCGTTTAAAATGGTGCTAATTTTGCCCCAACCAATCAGATGTTAGCTTTCAAATGTTAAATAAGTTTTGATTGGTTGGTGCAAAATTAGCAGCATTTTAAACGATAAGAAATTTTATTAAATCTCCCTGAAAGCATGCACAATATTGCTTAATAATGAAAGGGAAGTACAGCACGGAATGGTCCCAGGACATAAACATACTCAGTGTGTATCACCATTCCATAACATGAATACCACTGAAACCTAAGCAGAACATGTTTCTAGTGACTCCAACCACCCAGGTTCATGTTGTCCTGGTTACAGCAGCACTTCATAAGCTCAGCTAACAGATGGTCAGTGAGCAACAGGCAGCATATGTTCCAATAAGCACTGACATCGGCACAGATGGAGGGTGGGCAGTGGGCTGGCCCTGCAACACAACCTGACATTTCCTTGTCGTTTGGTGCTTCATTGTTACAGCTTACACAAAGAAGATTAGCAAGGAAAAGTGAATGGTATTAGTGAGCTAGTGAAGAACTGATTACTAACACTTCACTGTGCAAATTTAAGAAGGATTTTTCCCTTAACTTCTTTTTAACTTAACCAGCCTGTGCAACATTGTTTACAACATTCAGACTCACAAAAGGAAGGCCCACGCTTGTATATCATGTTATACAATGTCTGGGACATTCTTATTGGGGACACTAATTATGGCTGGTTGTTTAAACTGTGATTTTTTTTTTATATTATGAATATCTCAGACAAACCCCCCACAAAAAAACAAACTTATAACTCATCATTACATGAGCAAGGTGCATCTAATTTTATTCAAAACTTTGTGTTGTTATCGTCAGGATAAAAATATGGGAACTAATTTTATACAATACAAGAATTGTGGAAGCACTCCAATTAGGCTAATTTACAACTACATTTAGCGGAAGTGCTACTGATCTGGTCAAAACATTTATACAAACATAGAAAAGATAATCAATGCACATTCCTAGGCCCATACAATATCATATTACTGCACACGGCATACTTATAAACAAAGGGGTTTTAGTATACATTACTGTGATCACATGAATGAAAAGCCTTCCAACCACGTCAAGGTAACCCCAGTCTGGAAGGTCCTAACGTCTAACCTTTTCAATTTCTTTTACTTCAATTACGATTAGCAAACTTTTGCATTTCTCATTCTTACACACTGGATCCATATAACAGGCTCTCTCACTTCCCCCCAGCCCTTTGGCTTTTTAAAATGAGGGAAGATGCCATCCAGTGCTTTATATTAACTAATTTTATATATATATTTAAGGATCAGTATTAGGACTTTACCACATGAGCATAACTGGCAGTCACTTGAAAATTAGCTTGTAAAAGTAATTATCAATATCGATCCTTTATGTAATATTTATGTGTATATAGGTAAAGGCTTGATAAAGGTCCAAGACCAGGGACCAAAACGTCACCAAATAGATTCACCTGTTTTCAAGTCCTTGGAGTGCTGATATCTATTTTTAAGTGTATGTATGTATATATATATATATATATATATATATATTTATATGTATGTATATATATATATATATATATACACACATCCTGTGTGTAGGCTTGACAAAGGCTCAGAATCAGGAGCCGAAACGTTGCCTGTTGAAATGCACTATTAATAAAGAATTAAGTGTGCTTTAAAAGTTCCCTGAGTGCATTGGACTTTTCTCGGATTGTATGGATTTTAACCTCCCTTTGGCACCAGGGTAATGAGATATTACTAACTACAATTAGTTTGCTATATAGTGAGTGCGGCTAAGGCATTAGCCGAAGGATGGCTAAGGCATTAGCCGAAATGCATTGATGTTGCACAAATAAAAATAAGTTTGAAGCAAAGACCGATGAGTGCTCTTATCCATCGATTCCTGTTATGTTCTTTCGTGGACCACTGGGGCAGTAGATACGTGACAGCGTGAGTGCGGGACAGCTTTGAGTTTCTTATAATATATATATAGCTAAAGAGATGACGTGGTCGGCACTCCTCTCACAATCAAATGCCCTGGGGCAGTCCGTCAAGCAAGCATATGAGATAGGGTAAAAGGACGCACTCACGGGTCTTATAGAAGATTTTAAGCTTTAATGTTTTAATGTACGGTTAACAATGTTTCCGCCTGACACTCGGCCCGTTGTCAGAACATTATATATAATATATATATTAATATATATATTATATATATAAATTGTTGGCCTTGACACAAGTACAAGTATGTACTGGTGGGTGCAGGGCCATTTCTAGCCATCTTGTTGCCCTAGCGTAATCAGATCGCAATCCCATTGTGCTTAAAGGCCAGTAGTGTGGCCTAGCTCTCCAAGAGTATTGGCATTAACACTTCAGTGCCAGCACTTCCCCAGAGTATTGCCATTAACACTTTCTGAAACTACAATTTGAGACAAGTAAAATGGTGGTACTCACATATTTATCTGTGCTTGCTTTGACATTAAATTATTAATGTTTAGGGAGTGCTCCTAATTCCCCCCACCCTCCCTTACTCACTGCCTTCTTGTAGTGTCTGTGACACTTAGTTTTGCACAACCTCACCAGGAACACTGCTCTGTTTTCACAACTCCCCCTCCCTCCCCCTTTTTTTCTTTTCTCTGCTGATTCTCTTAAATGTTGCAGAAAGTGTGCTGGCAGGCAGGCAAAGAGGTCAGGCATATTTTAATTTATGCTTCTGGAGTGACAGGACTTTCCCTGTAAATGCTATGGTTTCAAATGATGATTTCTCAGAATCTACGGCTCAGATTTAAAATCTGAAAAACGCTTTGGAGCAATGGGATCTTGATGTATCTAAAGATTTGGAAATTTTAATTTTTTTACAGTAAAGATATGCTTTAAAGGGCATGTCCACCCGTTAAAAAACTTTTTATATGTTGTAGGGCTTGCTCCTCCAGCCCCAATCACATTAATCTTATTTGCAGAAACTCCCCCGGCCGGACCGACAGCCGCGTCTGTGATTGGCTGAGAGGCAGCTAATCACGGACGTGGCTGCCAGCAATCCAGAACGGTGGAGGATAGAGGGAAGGTAAGTAAAGATCGGGAGAGTTTCTGCAAATAAGATTAAGGTGGTTGGGTCTGGGGGAGCAAGCCCTATAATATGTACTAAGGGATTTACTCTAGGGGGAGGGAGACCAAAACGGGAGGGAGAGGGGGGGGGTGAGGCTGCACTGAGCATGTGCCATACCTTGTTGAGGCAAGGAAATAGCAGGGACCGCATGACTCAGTGACAGGCTCCTACACTGCACTTTCCTGGACTTAGAACAGGCACAGCAAGAAAACCATTTGGAGCTGGGATGTAAGGTAATGATTTCATTACACTACAGAGTGGGGCCAGTAGTGGGGGAGATTATAGTTTTGGGGGTGGACATGCCCTTTAATCCTTTCAGTTGCCAGCATTTACATGATGATATACAGTATGTACCTGCTTTCCATGTCTCCTCCATTGAATTGTTCACTCCTCACCTACTCTAATTGTCACAAGAGTCACTGTTATAAAGTCTGCAGCAGCTTTTACCTGGCATTTTAGAACTGTTCTCCCCAGTACTATTAGCTGAGCTTATCCTCCCCCCTCCTTCCTTCACCTTCAGTTCATTTCCAACATTGTTTCCACCAAGCTCGAGTTTAGGCTTTCTACTCACCACAATGTTGCAAATGAAAGTAGCTAAACAAGGAAAGCAGTTCTAACACAGAAAGTAAAAGGTGGCCTATGCCTAAAAATGGCCCTGGGTGGGTATATACATGAATGCAGGCCCAGATTTACCATTAGGCACACCCCTAGGAGCACCAGTGGTTGGAGGAGCAGCTGTCAGTCTCGACAGACTTATCCACCCTCTTTATAGTCTATTTTTCCCCAATAAAGAGAAATAAGTGTGTCTTAGCGGTGTGGTCTGTGTTTAGGGGTGGGACTAAAGAACCAGTCTTTTTGTGCCCACAGGCCCCTGACGTGGAAATCCTCCCCTGCTTGTCTGATAAGTAACAAATCCCATTCTAAGTTCATCAAACCATTGTCGATAGCAATCATGGTAATGATCATTCTTCCGAACAATTGATTCCGAAAGATAGTATGGTCAGGTCATTAAAGTAGTTGTATATTTGAGTCATTGCATAACAGATTTCAGCGGAATATGCAATCAATGTCACATGTGTGTAATATAGTAAATCCATCTGAAAAGGGGGAAAAATTCCTTCCTGACTTCAAATCGTAATCGGAAAGGCACTCTGGATAAACCAGATAAACCAATATTATTCCAGGAAACCCAATTAGGATAATCCTGGACGTCTGAGAATAGACCCAGGAAATCCTGCCACACTATGTGGTTCAAACTGAACATGCTATGTTCATACTTAGTATTCATTAGTATTTACCACTGCAAGTGCCACATTTATTGCTGATTATGTTACAACTTGGGAGCACAGGATACTGATTGGATCAGGTTTTTAAAAAAGGTTTGGCAATTGGGCCTGGTAGAGCTAATGAGTCTAATTGGGGCGTTTCATCAGCAGGTACAAAGACAGGAGGATTTAAATCAATACTATCAGAAGCAGCCTCCCTAGATTAAAGGGCATGTCCACCCCCCAAACAAAACTTTCACCCACTACTGGCACCATTGAGTAGTTAAAAAAAATCCTTACATCTCTGCTCCTTATTGTTCCCCTGTAGTGCTTGTCCAAAGTCCAGGAAAATAAGGAGTAGTAGCTGTCTTCCTTTTCAAAAGGTTTCTGCCTCCTCCTTGCCTTCTGAGAAGACAGTGGCATGCGCAGGGGAGCTCTTTCCCAACCTCCTGATTCCTCCTTGGCTTCTGCAAGGGATCACTCCAAATAGATCAGACCCATCAGAAGCACACACCACACACATCTACTTTCATGTTCTCTCCTCCTAGCCATAGAGATCAGGGATGTCTTGTCTTTTATTACTCACTGATACCACCTGCAGACTGGAGGTGTTATATAAGGAGTCTTGGTGTATATGTCCATTACAATACACATCACGTCCTGTGTAGCATACATAAACATTTTTTGGATTGGCTATGACTGCTACATGTTTTAAAAATAGCTCAACATTGGATGCTACACTGACATTACCACTTCCTTTCAGTATCCACATGGAGACCCCTTAGCAGTCACAGGGGGTGTGGTTTACCCTCCCATTTTGACTATTCCATATTTAAAATAGGAATCTCAGCTCTGTAAGTAAGTTGTCTTGTACCTAAAATAAGTCAGTTCTATACTTTCTATACATTTATTGGTGGTCATTTAAATGGTAATAATGAGATAGCACACACATGCATATACACCTTTCCTATATGTAATATCCTATACCCCCCACCTCATTGGTAGCTCCTCAAAACTTAATGCAATCTCCTATGGAGATATAAATTTATTTATATAATATAAAGATTATATATATCTTTTTGCCAATGGCTTTTAAATTCAGCACCCAGGTACCCAGGTAGAGCAACTTGCAAACATGGTCTTAACAGAGGGATGTGGTGAGTATGGGTCCTTCTTCCTGCCAGCAGGTTAGGAAATTTCTACCAGCACTTGTTACAATTCCTTGTTCAAGAGACACTTTCAAACTCCAATCAACAAAATGATAGATTCCTAGGGGAAAATTTCAACTACTGAGCTCAGTCAATCGTTCATCACAGACATGTCTAAAACATTACTTTTAATCTTTACTTTCAATACACACAGTTATCAGCTATGCCACCTCACTCCTGCATAAATGCACAATGCTAGATTCAACTATTATTTAATTATTCATTTTTGAGTCCCTTTTCCAGTAGGCTCAGGTGAACCTGCTTAATTTTGTCCTCCTTTTCACCCTCTGCTGCAACAGGAAAACTACTGTAGAGGAAGTATAAGGGGCTCAGCCAACTAGATCCATGGGGCAGGGGAATAAAAATTGTTCCACTCTTGCTGCAACGAGGGAAAGCAATGCAAATGAGCCAGCAAGTGCACAGAAAGTGCGCAGGATAGGACCCGACCACAGCACTGGTTTAACATCTGTAAGGGCTCCTGACCAAAACATGATGCCAAGATACATGTATTTATTGGGAAAATTACATTCTTATTTAGGTAGTAGGCTGAAGCTGTGTGCTATATATTATGACATCACATGAATGGATGGTCCCTTCAGGGTTACAATATACAGAAACAAAACATATTACAGATATCAGACTGATTGGATATTTGCCAGCTACACTAACTCATCCAAATGGGTTTGTAATGCAGTTGTAAACTCTTCCAGAGGTTATAAGGGCATAGTGTTGATGGTTATTCTTTGGGATAGAGGAAATCAGTCTTTCTATCTACTATTAAGAGAAAACAAATCTCTTTGGTATGGGAGAGACACCACCTCTCAGCACCTTAATTGATGTTGACAATCCTTATCCTGAAGTTCTATAAACATTTAATCTACTTTCTGATCTCAGAGTTTAAAGAGTGAAGAATGACAGAAAAGTTAACCTGGGTACACACGATGAGACATTTCGGTCCGATCGACCATAGTTCATTGTATCGGTTGATCAGACCGAAATTATCGCATTCCGAATGCAGCCATGTCCGACCGATCGTTCGTCCGAATCGTGTTCTATGGACCGCACGATCGGTCGCGGTAACTGACGGACGCGGCTGCTTTTGCCGCGACCGACAGTCCTTCCTCCTGGCCGACCAGTCAAAAGTATCGAACGGTCGGTCAGGAGGAAAAATCGCTAGGTGTGTACCTAGCTTTAATCTGAACATTTTAATCTTCTTGTAAATCAATTCATGGTCAGAAGAATCTCAAGTCACTTATTTGACTATTCATGTATTTCAATAATGTGAACAGTTAGCACTAATTTATTACTAATCTAGTTCCCTGTAGCCTACTTGTCTGTAGCCAAATGCAGTATGATTTCTAATCTATATAGAGAATAATGCAAGAGGTGGTTGGGGGGGAAGAATGAGTTGTAAAGGGGGCACTAGTGGAGACTTGCTTTTGGGAACCAAAATTCAATGCCTCATGAAACAGGCCAAATTCTAAAAGAATACAACACAATGCAAAGCTTGCCATCAATTTTATATTAAACATGAGAGAGTTCTACATTTGGAAAAGTTACCTGTTTCCCTAGATTTTAAAGTCACCCCTATATCTTGCTGTGGCACAAAGCCCCCAAAATAAGTGGGCATGGCTTGTGGAGGTGTGTGTGGTTGTCTGACTAACACTGGCTGCTGGATTGCAGGGCTGGCTTAACACTGACTGGTAGACTAGAGGGCTGATTTGACACTGACTAGTTAACTGGAGGGCTGACTTTACACTGGCTGGTGAACTAGAGGGCTGACTAGTAAACAAAAGATGCCTACACAGACTTGTAAATATAAGATGCCCAGCCCACACAGACTTGTAAATTCAAGATGCCCAGCCAACACAGACTTGTAAAAATGTACAGACTTGTAAAAATAAGATGCTCAGTCCACACAGACCTGTAAATATAAGACATGGCCACACAGACTGGTAAATATAAGATGCCCAACCCACATAAAATTGTAAATATAAGTTGTGTCCACACAGAGTTTTAAATATATGATGTACCCACACAGACTAGTAAATATACGTTGCCCAGCCCACACAGAATTGTAAATATAAGATGTGCCCACACAGACTAGTGAATATAAGTTGCCCAGCCCACATACAATTGTAAATATAAGATGTGACTACACAGACTGGTAAATATAAAATGTGCCCACACAGGCTTGTAAATATAAGATGCCCTCATGCCCAACATAGACTTATAATTAAATTATGCACTCATGCCCAGCCCACATGGGCTTGTAAATATAAGATGCCCTCAAGGCTAGCCCACACAAACTTGAAAATATAAGATGCCCCTATGGCATCTTTTTCTCTTTGTCTTTCAAGTGGAATTAGCGTGCCACAGGGGCACGAGCTGTGAGCAAACTTTGCTTTATGGGAGGTATGCCCCTAGATGCACAAGAGGTGCAAAGCTCCTGTGTAGAGTTAAATTCACGCTAACCACGTGTGATGTTATGTACTGATAGCAGCTAACCATTGCGGTACTGTAATGGTTAACAGTGATTGGGTGAGAGGTGCTATCAGTATTTAACATGGTCGTTTCTCGCCCTTGTACGTAATTATGAATCCACGTTATTTACCATAGGTTTAAATACCAGTTTGCAAACAACAACAGAATTACTACCTACATTCAAATATTGGCCCAAGCAGTCTCCAAGCAGACTCAAAAGCAGAATGTAGTTAATACTCTCACAACTAGGGAAGCTAAATGGATATGTTTGCCAGCTCAAATGAATTACAGTTATCATAACAAAGTTACTGTATTTTTTTTATTGTGTCCTGCCCCATTTGAAAATTGCTAATTGTGCAGGCTGTGCCTTGAACATTTTTAGACTCCCCATTGGTCTTTGTACGCTATATAAATACATTTTTAAAGCACTTGAATTTAACAAACAGTCCTGTCAGTTATGTTTTGTTTTTGTCAGTGAATGCCTAGACATAAACTTAGTACAAACGTCATTGCGTACCTAATGGGTGATGAATGAGCAGGCCCATGCAATAGGAGTGCATACAAATGGATCGCAAAAGGTGAACATAAATGCACGAGAAACATGCTAGTGTGGCCTAGCTCTTAATGGGCATAAAATTCTATGTGATCATTTTTCAAATAAATTTGGCCAATAAGGATAATTCATTTTACCAAGTGTCTGTCTCTTAAAGAGCAGCTATAGTGGAATTTGTCAAAGATCAGAATGTCACCTCATTCAGTAGTGTTTCTGGTAAAATTTGACTGCTATCTCTAGACAAAATATTACAATACATACTATATCCTCTTAAAAAAACTTTTCACTTTTTTTAAGCTAAGTAGGTGTGGCCTATGCAAAATGCAGCTGAAGTGCTAAGCTTTTCATATGCTTCACAGAGTTTTCAAGATATGCTGGAGTCGTATTGTATTCTTTAATTGGCCACTTCCTGTGTTTTGTTTTGGTCACTTAGCCCTGAAAAGGTCAGATTTACAGAATAAAAGATTTCGTCACCAAAGGTTTAAAATAACATCAGAAATCTAAAACAGAATATTTGGCATCACACATGCAACTTTATTTTGCCAGAAGCACCTTGCAGAGTTCTGTTTCGAGGGGTTACCTCCCTTTGTCAGGATAATCTGTAGTGGTAGACAGAAATATATAAAAGAAATACACATGTCTGTGAAGGTTCTCATTCATCCAGGTCATTGTACATCTTTGGTTTTCAATTAGATCAACTGGTCTAGAAGTTTAATTCTAATTCTTGAAAATGATTTGCTAGTAAGATGACTAGCAAAATCTCCTTATTCCTTAAGAACAAAAATCTACATATAACATCTAATATTCTGCTGATTATTTTCTTTAAAATGGCTTACTTATCATTAGATTTTCTTAATGGTTATAAAAACATTGAATAAGTTACACTTGTGTATTTTAGGAAATAATGTACCCCCAACCATAAAATATTTGGAAATTAAAGTTACCTTGGAATTTTATGACCTGTATACAGCCACGTATATTCTACTGCCTATACTGGAAAGCAAATGCACAGGAAAAAAATTACTTCTACTAATTAGGCAAATATAGAGAGCATGGACATGCAACATAGTTTAGGAAACTAGTTGGAAGGGTGTAAAATAAGGTCCATGTGATTTTGCCAGTTTTTCCTTAGTTATCTCTGTTGTCTAAGTCCTATAAAGCATGGACTAACATTGCTCCAATATGCTGAATGACAGATCTACCTACTGATATACCAATTCAGATTAAGCTATTTGGTCCATTAAGCAAAACATGCATAATAGGCCTTGATTTTTTGACATGTATGATTGATCAAACATGAATATTCCCAGAAAATGGTTGGGGACAATTGACTGTGTCTGAATGTCATGTCATTGGTTAAAAAGGCCAAAATATCAGCTTGTGTTTACCAGGCCTTGCTAGTCATACACTACTAATTTACCTCCTGATGTTTCAGCGATGTTTTCAAAACCACCTGGCCCAATCACTAATATGATCCGGCATATGTCTTATGAACAATGTCAGGTATAACTGCTGCTCCACTCGAAATTACAATCAATTCAACATTCATCTCAGAAAAAATGGCCCACTTTGATGGAAATTATTTTAGTAATTGTGCTAATAACACACACAAACAATGTTTCAGTAGACCTTAGACAAGGAAAGGGGCTTTAACTCTTAAAACGTTGTGTGTGTGTTAGCACGTCTATTAAAAATATGAGTAGCTACCTATTGGTGCGTGGGATTGGAGTGCACCTCACACCTATACCTTCAGGGATTGGCTATATATTGTATGTCCAGCTTTAGCCTTGTACACAGGTTACGGTGGCCATATATATACACAATATTACTTACCCAACCGAGCGCTCATGCAACGTTCGAGGGATCCTGCAGGAACTGCCTTTCCCATTCTTATATGCGACCAACATGCGATTGCAAAATCCCATTCATTTTGCGATCACATGTCGGTCGCATATAAAATTGGGAGAAGCGGTTCCTGCAGTATCGTTTGAACGTTGCTTGAGCGCTTGGTTGGGTAAGTAATATCGTGTATATGTATGGCCACCTTTAGATAAAGCTAATTTGGATAGATTGTTAGGCAGCCCATACACTATGGTGCAGCCGGTCGGTACTTCCAGATGGAAACTTGATCGGGATATATCAGTTGAACTACATGACATTGTGCCATCTATGTTGAACAGATTTTCAAAAAAAAGGATGATTACAATCTACTGCCATTAACTGCGCCCAAACAATTTCCCTGGACAAAGCATAGGGAGAACAGCAGTACTATGTGTAGCCAGATCTATAGTCAAAGACAGCTTTCAATGGAATCTGTTTTCTGTTGGCTGGGTACACACTTAAAAGATTTTTGAAAGATGACAGACAGGCTCTTGCAGATCCTGTCTGTCATCCTGTCTGTCATACACACAGCCCGAGCATTCTCCATATAGGAGAATGCTCAGGACTGTGTGTTTCCCTTGGCCGCGGCAGACTCCCCTATAGGGAGTCTACCGCGGCTGAGGGAAATTTTCCCTTTGACGAACGAGCGCTTGGCCGACCTGAACGTTCAGCCAGCACGAACTTGTTCAGAAAAGCAAGGTACACACAGTACCGATAAAGCCCAATACCATTGGATCCGATCGTTTGGGGCTTTACTGTTACTGTGTGTACCTAGCCTAAAGGTGCCCATACACTACTTAAGACATTAGACTGATGTCCAATCTCTCATAAGATAAATGTCTTTCATTTCGATTTGAGAACACAAAATGAATGGGTCAGATAGAAAAATCTCAAGATAAAAAACGCTGCTTGTAAAATGTGGTCTTTAGACATTAAATAGATATCTCAAATCTATCTAATGTCTGCCTAGTGTATGGAAGTTAAGTGATAGTTGGGTTTCACTTTGTATTTTACTGAGATATAAAAATGCAGTTTGATTTTTTTTGGGGGGGGGGGGGGGTTTCAGGTGTTACCTGTAGGCCAGAAACCTTGTAAATTACATCTATTGATATGTTAAAGTGTATGTCCACCCCACAATTTTTTTTTAATGTGTGTCAGGAAATGGGCTCACACCTCGCAAGGTTTCTATATCTGAAAGCTATCTCCAAATGTACTTACCAGCCTTTGTTCCCTCACTGCCCTCTGCTTGTCTTCTGTGCCTGCTTCCATGCATGACCTTAGCCACAGGAGTGGATGCCGGTCAAGCTCCTTCTGCTTGTCTTCAATGCATGAAAAAGGGAACGAGGGCTGGTACACAAAACTTGAACAACATTCATTTTGATGATAAATAGAGAGCAGAGGACAAATAATTGAATAAAATTAGTCCGTTCTTTTTCATTTTACCTGGTTCATGAAGGAAAAGTCTTGGATTATAAAGACTGACATGTTTCTACCCAGAACATGTTCTTTGGACTGCAATAAAGCACTCACTTTGATGGCTCCCTGACCTTCATCTATTGTTTAAATCCAGACATGCTTCTCCCCTACATTTGTGATAAAAACCAAAGATGTCTTCTAAATCCTCATATAGCTCATGTTAATTATGCTTTCTTGGCATTAATACTGTTTAGTTTGGAGTTTTAAATATTTATAAATACACACATTAAGTCCATGGGTTGTCATTTTTTATTATACAGTTTGCACAAACTACAGTGTACATTTTAGTGCTTGCCACACAGTTAGAAAAGCTGCATTAACTTTCACAACACAACATAAATTAGCAACCACCACCCCAGTAATACCTCAGGTGCAAAAAAAAAAAAAATATCAATCAACACTTCCTCATAGTATTAATTAGTATACCATACATATCCCAGGTATCAATGTCAAAATCAAACAAAAAAACAGACACACAAAGCTGGGTGGTTGTCCAGAACATCATGGGAATGTCTGCTGGCAAGCTCTAGTGTATGGGCATCCTGCATTTAAGTGAGTCCTCACATATCTAATTTACTGAATGCCTGGTTTCTCCGAGAAGACTTCACTTGGCCACTCAGTCCACATTCCTGCCATGTGATCACCTCAACATGTTTCATCAAACAGATTTTTCAAGTGCCATTTTAAAAAATATACAGGGAGATTCAATAAAAGTTCTAATTTTGCCCCAACCAATGAGATCTTATTTAACATTTGAAAGCTAACATCTGATTGGTTGGGGCAAAATTAGCACCATTTTAAACAATAAGAACTTTTATTGAATAACCCTGATAATCCACGGCCATTGTCCCAGTTCCAAAATAAGAATATTTTATACATGTTCCTAATACTATTTCATGTTAAAAAGATGCTAAACACTAAAAGGGAAAAACACATAAACATTATCATGGAGATTCAATAAAAGTTCTTATCGTTAAAAATGGTGCCTATTTTGCCCAAACCAATCAGGTGTTAGCTTTCAAATGTTAAATAATATCTGATTGGTTGGGGCAAAATTAGCACCATTTTTAACTTTAAGAACTTTTATTGAATAACCCTGTATGTATATATCCCTAATTCCACCTTTAGAGGGCCATGATCTCCACTGAGATTTTAAGGGAGAATTATGTGCTATACAGGCTGCAATGAAGCCAGTTAACTGGATTACTTATCTAGCTACTGAATGTACACTGTTCCTTATGCTAGCCATACATCAAATAGATATTAACCCAATTTGACTTTTATTATCAAATCAATTTAATATCTATTACTACATACTAGTAGTAATATATACTACCACTACTAGTATATGTATTAACACATATACTGCAGTACTGGTTGATCCAGGGATACTTTCCAATTGCCATTTGGAGTTAGAAAGGAATCCCCCCCACACACACATTTTTAGCTTCTTTTTTTTTTACCTTTCTCTGGATCAACAGTTAGGTGGGGTTAAAGAGTAGGGTGTAAAGGTTGGACTAGATGGACATATGTCTTTATTTAACCTTAATTAATATGTTACTATGTACTGTATTAGAGCAGAATTATTGATTCCTGACATTTCTAGCTCTGTCCCATTCATTTTTAGATTGAATGGGAATCGCCATAGTGTTTAGGCTTCATAAATTATTATTATAATGCAGTGTTGCTCATCCTTTTTGAAACTATTTTCATGCCTTGCAGATTTTTTAGAACCCAGGACTTTAGTGCTGGTTAACAGTGAGCCACTTTGCTGCCTAAAGCTTCTTACACACGTTGCATAATTGTTGTACAATGCAGCCGACGAACGAGCAATCGCACGATATTCGTATAAAAATATAGCATCGTCAAAGACCAACAAACGTCGACTATTGGCGGCTCTTTCCGACAATCAGCCTGGCGGATTTGTTCTGCCGATTATCGTATATTTGTGCATGGTCGGAAGATTATCGTTAACGTTCTACAAAAAAATATATAAAAGGCGCATGCGCTGCTTTTGGAATTGCGAGACAATACGAACATCACATACGAATGTCTATATCTAACGACTATCGTGGTGACTATTGTTGCTGTGTGTACAGATGTTGTTTCAATTATGAGGTTAACGATAATGTCATTAAACGTTAACATCGGCTGCATCGTAGGAAAATTATCCAACATGTGTACGAGGCTTAACTTGTGTATGATACAATGATTTTTCCCAGAGACTAATAACTTCATAAAAAACAGCTGCTTTCAGGGTCGGGCAGGTTGTTTTGTTTCTAATCTACACAATTTAGGAAATACAATTGTATTTTGTGTTGGCAGGAAAAGGGACATGACAGCTGATTAGCCTGATTAGCTCAATTAATGACCCTATCTGCCATTGGATCAGCCTTAAAAAATGATTGTGAGCTACCAATGGAATGGCTTTCATGACCAATAGATCTACTGACAAGTAGTCTATTGGTTGGCAATTAAAGTGCCTTGGTCAATATCTTGATAATAGGTTGTACACATGTGTGTGAATAATAGTTAATAATATAGTTTAAAGGCAGTGGTGCACATCTGTTTGACTTTTCTTAGAGAAGCAGATTAGTGGCCTCTAGATGAGTTTAGATCTGCAAAACTTGTCACATTTCTCACCCTCTGATATGATTTTCAATTATTTGGCTTTGGTTTTGACTAAGATTTTCAAATTTCTGACCCTGATTTTCAACAAGTTTGGACTTTTGAAATTCTGAAAGTTCCATCAGATTTTCAAACCAGCAATTCCAAATCGAAACCAGTTTTTTTTCCAACAATGGGACTCATCTCTAGCACCTCAAGCCAGGCCACAAAGCTTATGCTGTCTAAATGTAAAACGCACAAATGCTTCAACAGGGTACAAATAGGAATAAAAATCTGTTTTATTGCATAGATGTGTGCAAAGCAACATTTCCATTTCTCTTCCACCATCCTTTATTAGCGTTCAGGAATGTAAGCTCTGAGAATACACTGCAATCACTGGCAGTGCCATCACCTGTCACAGCCATGACTGCAGTGTATACCCAGAAGAGCCAGTAGCAGCCTAAAAGAAATTGCTCATTCAAATCAAAATACGCTACACATGAAACATTTTCCTTAACATATTTATCTTTTAGCAACTGGATACACATCCCATCCTTAGAATCTTAGAAATAGTAGATAACATATTTTCACAAAACATGGATGATCTTTAGATTTCCAAAAGGTTTCTGTTTCACCATGGGTGCCTGAAAAAATTAAACCTAAAATCAGTAGTTAAAAGAGAATGGTGTTCTTTTTTCAATAATGGTAGATAAAGAAGAAGATGATACAATATAATTTTAAGTAGCAAGTTAAGAAACCTAGAGAACATACTGTTCACTGTACATATATATAGTGTTTTCCTAATTAAAAAAATAAATAAACATACATTGATTAAACTGTTTCATGACAAAGCAGACAGAGTCTTATTAAAAATAATTCAATAAGTTTAGCTTTAAAGGAAAGATGAATTTTTCATCACAATATTTTAGTGATAATAACACAAAAAAGAGCAGATATTCTCTGAAAATAAAGAGGAGCTATGTTGTCCCTAAAATGTACTGTAACGTCTGTGACAGTTATTGCATTGTAAAAACAGATAAATGTGCTTGTTGTGGTGGTTTTATGCCCTGATGAAATAGTTTCCTGCCAATAAAATTTCATGGAACAAATGAACAGTTGCATCCATGCACTAAGAAAGATCATCATGATGATGTGCCAAGGTACAATAGCATATGTCTACAATGCTGGAAGAAGAGTGGAATTGATTATATAAAAATACCTTCAAAATAAAACCTAAATCACATCTCTAGACAAAGTTTGTGAGAAGTTATTGCTAGGTAGGTTCAGCAATAATTCTTCCTGCTTGAACACAGCCTAACTGCTGCGTCCGTGCTGTGGTCCGTGTGTGTGTATACATCACTGCAGCACTGCAGTTCCTATGGACTCACCACTAGAGGGAGAGTCTCTGCAGTTCCTAATGACTCTCTGGCCTTGGGACACTGAGGGGGACTCTGGCCTTGGGACACTGAGGGGGACTCTGGCCTTGGGACACTGAGGGGGGACTCTGAGCTTCTAGACCCCGTTTATGTAACGCACTAACATGGAGATCCAATATGGCCCAATTCCATCTAAAACCCATGTTAACCCGAAGAAAGTTTAGAGCACAGCTCCATGTTTTTGGAAATAGCGCTGTGCTATCGATTCAAACCCCGGCTTGTTATGTTTTGCGCTACTTACCATGAAACTTAACGGGACGGACTGTGGAGCTTTAAAGTCGCGTTACTTACCTTAGCCCGATCCGGTGATGCAATACCTGACGTAATCTCATTTATGTTAGTTATTGTATCGTGGGATCGGGCTAAGCTAAGTAACGTGAGCTGCCTTATTGAATCTCCCTATATATCTAGTTGCTAAATAAAGATTTACCTGTCCAATATTTCCCTATAGAAATCCCTCTAATTACTTTCAGTTTCATTCTCCCTTTAGCACTGGGAGTATCTGATTGATGAATTCCTTTCTCTCTGATTCTCACTGAGCATGTCTGATGTCACTGAACTATGGGAGGGGGAGGGGTGTAAGATTTTACTGTATATCCTATATGGTTCTTTTAAGAATCGGGGGTTTGCTGGTATTTGAGGGGTTACGTAGAAAGGATAAATTGTTTTTATCAGCAGCATTGGGCTTATTAATCAGAGTAATGTGTTATAGGGTTGAAAGAAGCTAAGTACCAAATAAAGTGGGTATTTCCTTACAGAGTATCATTCCATTTAAAAAATGAGCCATTATTTAAGGTGAATGTATCCTTTAATCTACCCAGTCATTCTGTGACATACTGACATACTAACATACTGACATACTGACATACTACATACTGACATACTAACATACCGCCCCTTTGTATGTTCTAGGTTGGCTGCAAGGTGTCCGTCTCTCTGACCAGCATTCCGGTTGGTTCCCTCAGTCACATGTCCAGTCCATAAGCCGTCAGGCCTGTCTGCGTAATCTACAAGAAGAACATAGGCTACAGACTGCTAGAGCCAAACTACATATACCAGCAGCCAACTGAAAATGATATTAAATGATATGGACATAGCTCTTTATATATCCAGTTGTTTCTTCTCTGTATATTTGTATTTATGCATATAGGTGGGAGCTGCCATATTGCTATATCTGTTGCCTCAGCAGAGCTGAGCTTTGGGATTGTCATTGGGAAAACACGGCACCCCTAGTGGTAATAAAGAGGTAGTGCGTTCTTTGTCTACGGAGAGTTTCTAAATTGCTGTGTAAAGTTGGCTCCGATGATTGTATTTGCCAGTATTTTTATATCTACATTGTTTGTTATTTTGCTTCATTCTCATTGCACAGTATCACAGAATGTGTAGTCAGTTTACAATTATATGATGATAATCATTAATGAACATTTCTTATAAGTCGGATGTAGTTACCCTTTAATATATCACAGTCTGGGCTGCAGATTATCCTCCTGTCCGATTGCAGATTCCAAACACCAGAACAAAAGCATCAAACTCACCGCTATGGACAATGAATTTCTCTCTCTCATTAGATCTGAAAATCTCTATTTATATTTTTAATAAAATAACAAACTATCCAGAGAGTCTCTGTCCCTCTCTCCAAAGCGGCACACAAAACATGTGAATGACTTATTCAGGAATCGGGGTATCAAGGTGTCTGAGTATTGAGGTGTCTGGGTATTGAGGTGTTTGGGTATCGGGGTGTCTGGGTATCGAGGTGTCTGGGTATCGAGGTACCTGGGTATCGAGGTGTCTGGGTATCGAGGTGTCTGTACTGAGGGGGGACTCTGGCCTTGGGACACTGAGGGGGGACTCTGGCCTTGGGACACTGCGTTTTGCGCTAGCGATTTCCACTAAAATGGAAATCATAGGAACCCGAAAACTCCCGTGATTCCTAATGCGCATGCGATTGCGTGTCTGTTCGTGTTTTGGTAATGCACGCTTTCAGCATTTTTGGTGCGTTAACGCAGGCGTTTCCATAACGGAAAACGGCAAAATCGAATGCGCAAAACACACAAGAATCGCGCACACAATCACATGCGATAACGCTCACGAGTGTGCACGATTTGGTGCATTGTAGTGTGGCCTTGGCCTTAAACCACAGTTGCCCTTTGAGCCTTTTGTCTACCCACCACATAAATATTACTAGCTTGAAATCAGTGAGCAGCAGAGGTTCATGTGGATGCAAGTCATGGGTTTAAATCCAGCTACGTATTTGCTAACAATCAACACATTATGGTAATCAGATGGGAAGTATTATATGATTAACATGGGAAAATTCACATCAGGCCCTGCCGTGAAGCGCTTACAATATAAGCACATTTATTTGACATATACAACCTATCATTATGTCTCTGGCCTATCAATCATGTCTTTATGATTGTGGGGGAAACCGGAGTGCCTAGAGGAAACTCCTTGCAGATGCACCCAAGGGTGGATTTCGAACGCTGCAAGGCATCAGTGCTAACCACTAAGCCACCATGTGAATAAAGACATACATACATGCAATTTAGCCCTTTTCCCCTACCCAACATCCACATTTTACACCATTTTATAAAAACAAATTAAATTCCTATTTGGGTCAGTTGCAATTTATATTTACCCTACCTTCACAGTAAGCTCTTCTATAGCATAGTCTAAATTTAGATTTAGCTTCCTTCACAGTAAGCTCCTCTATGGTGCAGTCTTAATTTATATTTAGCCTACCTTCACAGTAAGCTCTTTTATAGCACAGTCTAAATTTAGATTTAGCTTCCTTCACAGAAAGCTCCTCTATGGTGCAGTCTTAATTTAGATTTACCCTACCTTCACAGTAAGCTCTTCTATGGTGCAGTCTCAATTAAGATTTACCCAACCTTCACAGTAAGCTCTTCTATGGTGCAGTCTCAATTTAGATTTAGCACCCTTCACAGAAAGCTCCTCTATGGTGCAGTCTCAATTTAGATTTACCCTACCTTCACAGTAAGCTCTTCTATGGTGCAGTCACAATTTTAGATTTTTAGATTTAGCCTACTTTTCCAGTAACATCCTCTGGCACAATGTCAATTTGGATTTAGCCTATCTTCACAGTAAGCTCCTCTATGGCACAGTGTTAATTTAGATTTACCCTACTTTCACAGTAACCTCTTCTACTTTTTTTTTTGTATTTTCTCTTATTTATTTAGCAATGGTAGCCTGATTCTGAAATAGGCACAGTAAATTACTTTAATAGGTGGATTTAAAGGGCATGTCCACCCCCAAAACTATAATCCCCCCACTACTGCCCCCACTGTGTAGTGAATAAAAATCCTTACCTTACATACCAAATCCAAATTGTTCTCCTGTAATCCCCTCCCAAAGTAAAAAAAAAACTGGCCACCAGGAGGATAGCAGAGTCCATATAGGACTCTGCCTCCTGTCTCCCCTCTGGGAGAAGTTTGGCATGCGCACTGCAGTCATCTCCCTCCCCCTAGCTACAAACCCCATTGATACTTGATAGAGCTCCTTCCCCCAGCCCTAAACTCCCCCGATAGTTACTTACCTTCCCTCTTTCCCCCCGGCGTCCTGCCAGCAGCCGCGTCCGTGATTGGCTGCCTCTCAGCCAATCAGGGACACGGCTGCCGGTCCCACCCCCTGCTTGCAGTTCTATGCAAGCAGAGGGCCGGGATTGTGCAGCGGGGAAAGAGGTAAAGTAAGTAACTATCGGGGCACTTTCTGAAAAATCTAATAATGCGATTGGGGCTGGGGGAAGGTGCCCTATCAGATATAAAAAAAAAATTAAAAGGTGGACATGCCCTTTAAAGGAAATCAAACTGCTGTGTACATTTTAAAACAAATATTTGGAACTTTGCAGAATAAAAATTAACCAAACTAAACTAATTCAAACAAAAACACAAAAGCGTCCGTGAAGCTTTAACAGAAATTACGTTTTTTGCCTTAAGGCTCCTTCAATGTAATTATGTCTAACAAAGTCATTATATCCTGCACAATAACATTTTACTTGTAGACCAGCTGACAATGACTTGTGTTTCTACCTCTAAGCACAATGATTTGACAGCAAGTTGAGGGTGCTTAATGCTGCACACTAGTAAAAAAATCTTAAAAATCTGTGCCATATCAGCTCTGCAAAAAAATAGTGCAAATGTGATATGTTCTGAAGGATGAGAATGTACAGTTTGGGTTGCCTTTCATCTGTGCACAAGGACACGTTAGGCTGTGTGTCCATGGTCCGCTAACACATAGGGGCATATTTATAATGAATTGCTAATATTTCGCTAACATGCCGCTAATCCTTTTTGCCACAGCGGTGTGTGGCGGTAGTATCGCCAATGTGCAATGCCAACATTGCTGTATTCATTGTGTTAAGTCCGGTATCGAGGCAAAAAGAGAAATTGCTCTATACTGCTGGCCAATATCTGACCAGCAACGAAGGATTTGCCAGCATTAAAGGAGGGGGGACTTTAGCTGAAAAAACACTCATGTATATAAAAAAAAACAGGATTCCTATTTGACTTTAATGGAAAATAGAGAAAAATGGAACCTCGAAAAGCGATTATCTAACTTCGAATATCGATCATTGGAAAAAATTGGTCATATTACAGTAAATGCTAAAAATAGTCAAACCACCCCCTACATGACTCATATTTGTATTGGAAATCACCCCAAAATGTATGTATTTTTTATATATGTATTTTCATATTAACTTATTTATGAGCTATTAGCTAGCCAGATAGGATTTTGATTGACTGTTTATGAATTCTGATAGGGTATTGTTTAAATTTTAATTGTTTTCTACTGGATTATTAAGCTGCATATATGCACAGGTTATGTTTTTATTTGTATAATTGGCAATAACATTATATAAATAACACATTTAAAACCTTTAAAGTTGTTATTACAAATGTTGCAGAAGTTTTTATTGAACAAGCTGGAAATAAGTTTTCTTAGTTGATTGTCACTGCTGTATTAACTTATTTAAACACAACACATGAGTATAAATCATAAATCATTGGCTGCAATGTAATCTGTTACATCTATGAGTGACAGTTGCTAACTAAAAGAACCAGGAAGAAGAAAGAGTTAACAGAACATTAGGCAGCATTTCAGATTAGTCTGACATCTGTCATCTTTTTAACTATTGCAGTTTTGGGGTTTGGCGGGTGATTTACCTTCATACAGTTTTTCATTGTTTTTTCACAGTTTTTCAGTGGTGAACTTGCCCTTTAAATACTAAAGCGACAAGGGCTGGGGTAGCGTCCAACCGGTCCTAGCGATAGTGGAAGTAGGTTTCTCCTAATTTCGTTTCACTATTGTTACATTTTATCAGTTTACTCATATAGTGGCTAAGAGATACATCTATTTATTATTGCTGCTTAATGTGTAAAATGTGCTTTAACAAATGTGTCATTGCAGCTTTTTAATATGCCAGAAATATGTTTTGCTTACTTTATAATAGCAAATATTTTATAATAGCATAAATATTTTATAATAGTGTGCTGGTTTGATATATACTATGATTATTCTAACATCAAATCAAAAATAATAACATTTTTAAATATCTAAATAATATATATATAAAAGTTATCCTTTTAAAAATATTTTAATCAAAAATCAATGAAATTACTAAAAAAAAAACATTATTTGTAACAATGCATATTTAAGCCATAGCAAAACTATATATAATGTTCCCTAGTTGTTTTAGGTTTACACTTAAAACACTTTATTAAGACAAATCAGTGGTAGAAGAATCCTGTAACTTAAGCCTTGTACACATGTGCGATTGCGGGTCCCGACCCGCAACGCACGATGTGCCCAAACATTCATTTTGGGCGATAATCGGCCCGTGTATGAGCTCTTTATTGGGCGAAATGGCCGGTCGCTCGGAGATCCGCCCGGTCAGTCGGGCAACGATCCCCAACCGAATGGCCATTTTCGGCCGATAAAGGGCCCATACACGGGGTGATTATCGGGCAAAACAAACGTTCAGACACATCGTGCTGGCAGGTTAGGACCCACGATCGCACGTGTGTACGAACTTTTATATTACGAAATGCAAAAAAAGAGAATCTGTTAAAAGTGAAAGGGTTAAACAATTATATCCTTTGCAGGTTTTAGGATGCTTTTGTGTTGATTAATTACATACAGACTGACAGATTCAATTGGTAATTGAGACAGGTGATAGCGCTATTTTGATACAATACTTTAACTCCTGATGAAATATGTTGGGGAGGGATTAAGATTACATAAAGCAGGTGGCAAATTCTTCTTTGTTATCTGTGAAATGCTTACTTGTGTTATAAAATACAAAATTACCTGTTAGAATATTTTAACTCTCTTCCTGAATGTCCCCTTTGTTGTGATGCTCGGCTTCCAGTATATTCAGGTCCTCCTCCTCTTTGCCCCCTGTGTCGTGATGTCTGCCCTACAGAATATTCTGATCCTCCTCTTTGCCCCCTGTGGCATGACATTTTCTCTGTAGATCAATACAATAATATTTGTATTATAAATTATCAACCTTTAACTTTAAAAGACAACTAAACACTGTAGACAAATTTTACATAACTTAAATAAGAGGGAACCAATATGATCAGGCCATATATGTGCACAGCTCACCGTTCCCCTTACCACAAATGAGAGTTCGGACGAGGCCTTGTATATGGTTGTCCGCATTTTGGTATTTGTTGGCACATACAGCAAGCAGTTCCAGTCCTCATTACATGGGAAATGCGATGTTGATTTTTTTTTTTATTAAACTTAAATGGGAACTATATTCGCAGCCAAAGACTTAGGATGGCTGCATGAGATGACATCAAGGTCTTCTTTCAGAAATGCCAGAGAGAAAGGTTATTATTGTAAAAGTAGGGTTTTGGTGGGTCCTGCTTGAGCTGTAAAAATGTTTGTGAGGGGATGAACATGTCCTTTAATTCAATCCCTCATTGATCGTTCTAGCAGCCATGGTTCACAAAATCCGAAGCACTGAAGATTGAAGGTCAGTCTGCTCCTTCCTCCACCTCCTGATCATTTAATTAAGACATAGCTCCTTTACCACCCGTTCTTCAATTAAAATGAAAAAAATATACCCTATTTTTTGGGTGGATATACCCTTTAACTTTCCTTCAAACAAAATAGAACTGGTGTTGCTGCTAAAACAAATTGTATTTGTAATTATGTACAAGCAGGAGCATGTACATAATCAAGATGTAAAGTAATGGGGAAATGGGAAATGTGACATAAAATCAAAATAATCTGCAATTAATTGCAGAAGCCATGTTTATATGTAATTAACTAAAGAAAATAACACTGATATTGCTATTATAAGATAGTTTGAGTGAAAATATGGAACAGGAATTTAGGCTAAAAGATTTTCAAAAGCTTGGACTGATAGCTTAAGTGTAGGCTTAGGAATTAGGCATTAAAAAAAAGGATTTCTTTACAACACTGTTTGCCTTAGTGTTTGCTGTAAACACCACCTTTTGCAGAGCACACAATTTGCTAAAAATTACTGACATTTCTGACCCATGAAAAATATGGCAACCTTTTGGGGGGGAATTAACATGCACCCTTCCTCAGGTGTCACCTGAGGAAGGGGGTATGTTAATTCCCCCCTGAAACGTTTTGATATGATGTGTGGTCACTAATAAATATACTATTGTTTGAAGTGTGACCCTCTACGTTGTTTTCTTTTGATGCTTTTTATTCTCAGTTCCTGTACCATGAATAGTGCGATGATCCTAGATTTTTAAAGGGAATGCAAAGGGTAAACCAAAGTTTAGTCCATTGCAGAGCTGTACTTTTAAATCTCACATTGTTACTCTTAATTTGTAAGCCATTGGCAAAGCTTTTCTTTCCCTCTGTACTTGCTGCCCCATGCTTCTCCACTGTAATCTTGTTCAATCCACTGCTCCTGGGAGACTTGCTAGATGTGAATCTTATCCAGTCAGTCAGTTAGGACTGCTCTGCTTGAGGTAAATTAAAACTTGGACTGGGACACAGACTGGAATAACAGAGTGCCGCTTCTATGTAAATAATACAATGATGTTTAAAGGGCTAAAAGGTGGCCATACATATACAGGATATTACATATTACATGTATTATCCGACTGAGTGATCATACGAAGTTCGTTCGATCCTGCCGGAAACCGATTCTCCCGATCTTCTATGTGACCAACATGCGATGGCAAAATGAATGGGATTTTTCCATCGCATGTCGGTCGCATAGAAGATCAGGAGAAGCAGTTCCAGCAGGATCGAACGAACGCCGCGTGAGCGCTCGGTTGGGTAAGTAATATCGGGTATATGTATGGCCATCTTAACACTGTGGCAAATAAATGTTTGGAATCCTGGTTTGTAGGAGCACAGTAGGAACTTGCCTTTCTGTTTGAGTTTGGAGTTGGGAATCAAAACCTAAAGAGTCCGAGGAGATTGAGTAGCGGGTGAAGAAGTGCGGCTGCCGACCTGTAAGTATTACTGCCGGACAAGCATTTGACAGGTATGGCTGGGCTGTGCACTATAGTCCTGCAGGGATGCTAAGAGGACGGTGTTTATTGTCTCCCCTGGCTAAACATCGGAATACACACCGGCTTCCTCATATGTATTTGGCTGACGCTGGAGTGCAGAGTTTTGAACTTTTGATAGCTGGACTCTGAACAGTCATCTCTTTTATGCTCATTGGAACATTGTACTCTGGATGGGTTCTTTTTCATTGGTGCCTGGGGACGCCTAGGCTTTTTATTGTGAGTACTTGGTGATGTCTAGTGCTTGATATGAGAGTACTGTCAGAGAAGTCTCTTGCTGGGATTTTTCTGGTTATTTTTGTGTAAATGAATGTTTGGAGCATTAAGCAGCAGTCATCTATAAATGTGTAACTATATATATGATTAATGTTTTGAAATGTTCCAATGCACTTCAAACACAATTCAAATAAAGTGTTTTTCTTTTACATTTTTAAGCACAAATTTTAGGTGAGTGTTGCATCTGAATTTAATTGTTTTCTGTGGACAGAAGACTCAATAAAAGATCTTACTGTTAAAAATGGGGCTAATTTTGCCCCAACCAATCAGATATTATTTAACATTTGAAATATAACATCTGATTGGTTGGGGCAAAATTAGCACCATTTTTAATGATAAGAAATTTTACTACATAACCCTAAATGTGTTAATAATTCATTTTGGTTGATTTCCAAATGTAGAGATTATTTTTTGCTACATAGTCCCAATTGATATATTGTAATAAGTCCAAATTTTGGAGCAAATTATGTTTGGGTGTTTAACCTAAAAAATAATATAATGTGAGACGATGTTGTATCCCATTGTTAAAGGGAAAGTAAATATGATACACTTCCTCTGTAACAATGGGGTACAACATCTTCTCACATGAAATTACTTTTTAGGGTAAACGCCCAAACTTAATTTACCCCAAAATTTGGACATATGGCAACAACCCCTTAATAGTGACTATGTTTAACAACAATAACCCTAACATTTAAAAGTACTGCAATCGACCAAAATGAATCATTGACATACAACGTCCCCCAAAAAACATAATTCAGATGCCACTCTCACCTAAAAATTATTCCTTGCAAAAACAAATAAAACACATGGAAAAGTGAAGTGTGCAAGAAGTTCCAGAATCATTTAAAAAGATTAACTACATATATAGTCGCACATTAATAGATGACTGCTTCTTAATGCCCCAAAAATGAATCTACCCTTTAAACAGTGGATTGAATGAGATTACAGTGGAAGAGGGGGGGCTGCAAGTAAGGAGGGAAATTGACACTTGAAGTAAAATGACAACGGCTTTGAAAAATAAGAGCAACGCATTGTGTGATTTAAAGGTAAAATGGACTGAACTTTGATTTACCCTGTACATTCCCTTTACAAGCCCTTTAAAAGCACATTCATTCAGTACACAACAGTATACAACATTGGTTTGGAATGTAAAGAATCTACTTTAGAAACTGCACATGGTCAGTGTAATGAGGTTTCCAGTTTTATCTCATTGGTTGCACAGGAATAAAAAATTTATGAGTAAAGGTGGCTATAAACATGCGATCCATATTGCATTGTGCCGACAGATCACATTAGTATCTGTCAGCACACATGTGGTGGGGGCCGCACTAACGGACCCGACAGATCGGCCAAACAAATTTACCTATTATCGGTAACAAGTACACTTTTAGGAAAGAGTGATCCTATCTCCCTTTCTGTTATGTAACATAAGCAGTAAGCTGGCAAAGAGATGCTTGTGCAATGGCCGACATCTTTTCCCAGACTCTGGCCTGAAATGCCCTTCCTCTATTTCTCTAAGGTAGTCACACATGCAGCTATGTTAGAGAGGGAGGGAAGGCAAATAGGGGAAAGTGGGAGAGTTGTCAGATGCTACATGTGCAGCTCTTTGAGACTTCATAATATGGGTTACATAGCAAAAATTAGAAATCTAATTCTAAATTTGAAAAAGTGGTTTTGGGCACTAGTTTAAGCTAATATTAGTCTTCAAACAAAGTACCCTGAGATACATTGAATTCTTAGCCACAGTGTATTGGTGTTTAATGGCATCATTCTTACTCTTTGTGTCTTGTAACAATCTGTTTTTGGCTGCACAAGAATCACAAATTATTTTCTTCATCTTCTTGAAAATAATAATCCGGGGTTCCTGAAATACAAAAATAAAATATCAGAGCTGATTCATGATAGGCTAAAGGCCAAGTTCATGGTAATTAATACTGGTTTAAATGGTAGTTGATTTATTGTAGCTTCACCGGAGAAAATCTTGCCCCAAAACACTGCAGGCTTTTTGCTCTGTTTAAATATAAGTTATACCTGCACAATACTAGTAAAAAAAACAATCAGGGTTATTCAATAAAAGGTCTTATCGTTTAAAATGGTGCTAATTTTGCCCCAACCAATCAGATGTTAGTTTTCAAATGTTAAATAAGATCTAATTAGTTGGAGCAAAATTAGCACCATTTTAAACGATAAGACCTTTTATTGAATATCCCTGAATGTTTGGCATAGTACAATACACTCAGCAATTTGTTTAAAGTTGACAAGAGTTATTTGAATAATATATGATTGGATTTTATGTGTTATTGGATTTCAGCAACCTTGAGAATGCTTTTGGATATTTAAAAAACACACACAAAAAAACCCTCCCCCCACTGCCAAAAAAAACATACTTAAAATCAAATATAATATACTGTAGAATGTCTATTTCCAATAAACTTATGGATACATTTGAAGATTGCTAGAAAATAATGAGTTGCAAAAACAGCCTCTGTCTTTCCCAACAATTAGTAAATCAGACAGGCACAGAGAACAAAATACACAACACACTAAAAATGGAACAAAATTTTTAAGGTATCATTAAAGTTCACTTAAAGGGTCACTATACTATAAGTTTAAACAAATTAACATTTTCTGAAACTACAATTTGAGAGTAAAGTAAAATAGTGGTACTCACATATTTATCTGTGCTTGCTTTGTCATTAAAGTATTACTATTTAGTGAGTGCTCTTAATTGCCCCCCTCACCTCCCTTACTCACTGCCTTTTTGTAGTGTCTGCAACACATAAGCTCTGCAGAGCCTCACCATGGACATTGATCTGCTTACACATCTCCCCCTCATTTCCTCTTCTTTCTTTTCTCTGTTGATTCTCTTAAATGTTGCAGAATGTGTGCTGGCAGGAAGGCAAAAATCTAAGTAAGAGGTCAGGGATAGGTAGCATAGTATAATTTCTGCTTCTGGAATGACAAATCTTTCCCTGTAAAGACACCCTATGCTCCCAATAAAAAGGTAAAACTGACTACCAAGGTTACACTGTATTGCAGGAATAAATGGTAAAAACTCAAAGAGCCTCAGTCTTGATAAGGATCCCCCTACCTTAGCTCTATTTCTTTGATAAATCCTTGCTAACAGGAGGTAAATGATCTACCTGCAAATGGATATTTAACTTTGAAGTAGGGTGGAGTCAAAGTTGAATATCTTGCTAAATGATTGACCTTTATGTATACTTTTTTCTGTACATGTTTGGGGATCTGCCTGCTGGCAAGAACTTTCTAATACTTATGTAATATGTACAAGGAGGCATATTATACCTGCTTTAGAGAAACAGGCAGGACCCTTTAAAAAATGTTCAGTGTAGTTAGGCATCTAACCTTTTGGATTTTGAAATACAAAATAGAGGAAAAATGGAAATTTTACGAGCGCGCCCAGCTAACGCCCACTTTGAAGAAACGCCTGTTTTAAAGACTCTATTGCCATTTTACATGGTTGATTCAACTAAAATGTGTAATGACAGACAGGCAAACTGACATTTAGACACTCACACAGACAGGCAAACACAAAGACTGGGACCCAATGGACCCACTACTGCAATGGGAATAAGGGTTTGACAGGGACAGGAAGCGTCCCCTCCCTTTCTTAGCAGAGGCAGTGTGCGAGGTGAAGCGTCAGGTTTGGGGCAGGCAGACTAGGAACCAAGAGGGCGGTCATGCAAGGACCGCATGTAGAGGTTTTTAAAGGATGTGGGACAAGTCACAAAGGGGTGGTACCATCTGCTGCAACAGAAACAGCTCAGCTCTCCTCCTACCCTTAACACCAGGAACAGACACTGGTGGCTGCTGGGCACTTACTCCAAACAAGCCGCAAGTCCAGAGGCAGTAGAGACAGAGCCCAACCAGGTGCGCGTGCGCAAATACACACCGCCTTCCTCCCGCAGATGCAGCAGAGAGTGACGGGAATGTAAAAAATACATTGTACTATAGAAGAGCCTGACATTAGGGTTGAAATCAGAAAATCCTGCCGGACACTGGATTTGTACCTTAAAAAGAGGACCAAACCCAGGAAAAAGAGGACATCTGGAATCCCTACCATAGAACAATCTCATCTGGAATCACACACATAGTATTTGCAGCCTAAAACCCTCTTTAGGATAAAATTATTGATTTGTGTTCATCTAACTTCATTTTAGTTGTTGGCAGGCCCCATGGCACTGACAAATATACTATGCTATAAATACATGCATGGTCAAGATTAAATCTCTGCCCCTATTCTTTGTCTCAAAATCTATTAGTATATATTGCTGTCTATTAAGGCTGAGGACACACTTTAAATGCACCAAATTGTGCACAAAATCGTGAGTGTTGTCGCACACAATTGCATGCGCGATTTCTTTGCACATGCGTTTCCTCTATTTTTAAAGAGAAAATGCATGCGATTATGCGAGAAAAAATTCTTGAATGCAAAACGCGAGCCGATGCTCAATCGAATACGCATAGTAAATTGCAGCAATGTTTGTGTTCCCGTGATTTCCATGTTATCGAAAACGTTTGCACTAAATTCTGGGTAGAAAACAGCTGTAATATTTGAAAATGAAGGTGTATGCACTGATAATATTCTATAAACTGTGTGTTAATTTCCACTTTTTCATAGAATATTAGAATTAATCAGTGTTTATGTTTAAGGAAGCAAAAGTTAAATGATCCAAACTGGATTTACCAGAATGCCCCTCCCTTGCTTAGCTTGAACGTGCCCCTGTTTATTCTCTGCTTTACATGTCTATCAGTATATGACAAGCACTTAGAATAACCCAAGACACCCTGAAAGGTCACATACAATGATATGCTATAAGGCATATATTATATTTTCATGCATTGCAGGGTGGACAGTCTTTGTGATGATAAACCATTAATAACAATGCCAAGGTGAAATGTATTTACACAGGTGCCTTTGGAATGCACAACCAATCCGGGCAACAAGTAAAAAGTAAATACTTTTTCTTGCAAGCAACAAATATATTTTGTATTTTTACGGATTTGAAAACTGAGCAGCTAAGTTATAAGACAGATAAAACGTGTAAACAGTTTTTAAACAAAAAGACAAATACACAACTTAAACTCTATTATTTCAACCCTAGTTAAAAACAAAGAACATAGGGGATACCAGTAACTACAAAAGAAATCACAGGGAAACCTACAGTATAGACAACTAAAGAAGAATTTATTTCTTTAGTTATCTCTCTTGGGAGAGCTAAATCCCCCCTTAAGCTGGGTACACACGATGAGATATTTCAGTCTGATCGACCGATAGTTCAGTGTATCGGTCGATCGGACCGAAATTATCGCATCCGAATGCAGCCATGTCCGACCGATCGTTCGTCCGAATCGGAAGAAAGGACGATCAGACATGGTGGAAACCCTCGTCCGATCGTGCGGTCCTCTATGGACCGCACGATCGGTCGCGGTAACTTCGGACGCGGCTGCTTTTGCGCGCCACAGTCCTTCCTCCTGGCCGACAGTATCGAATGGTCGGTCAGGAGGAAAAAAAAGCTAGGTACAAACCTAGCTTTACATATGGTTGATTTTTTTGAGCAATTTGGCAAATTCAACTGAATCACTCAAAATATCGAAAACCATTTCCCTTTTTCTGCTTGATAATATTGATCGGTTTATCAGAAAAATTAAGAACAGGCCAGGCGGAAAATTTTCTGGCAACCCCATCTTAACTCCCCATCTGTCCGCAGTTTTCCCCTTGAAAACATCAACAGCTAAAAATAGCCAGTTCTTCAAATCGGATTTCCGATTGTTGTACTTGATCGAAAATCCAGTCGGAAGACCATCTGACCGTGTATGGCTAGCTTTAAGGTGGCCCTACACATGCGATTTCCACAGCATGTGTGCTGACAGATCACACTGGTATCTGTCAGTACACATGCTGTAGGATCCGCACACACAGACCCGTGTCGGCCGTGCGGTCATACACAGCACGATCGGATCGGCTCCCTTTACTTTAAGCAAAGGGAGCTGATACCGACTGATGGAAATTTTCTATTGTTTCTGACCGACCCTAATGCAGACTCCAGCCGGCACTCTGGTTGGTCGGAAACAGCCCCTACACGCTTACGATAATGGGTAAATCCCATCGTTGCCTGACAGAATTTACCCATTATGTGTATGGCTACCTTTACTGCAGTTTCATTTAAACCACTATTACTTATCTTTTCAGATTCACTTTCATCTGGGGATGTGCCTCTGGATTGGAAAAAAACTATGTAATACCAATACAAATACAAAAAACTTTAGACCTATAAGTCTAACATTAGTGGTAGGGAGGTTACTGGAAACATTACAGGATCATATAACTAACTTTCTTGGGATTTATGAAGATGTAAGAATTTTGATTTTGGCATACTGTAGCAGTGGATGTAGTATACATGGATTTTGCTAATGCTTTTGATACTGTGCCGCACAGGTGACTTATGTATAAACTAAGGTCTGTTGGCCTAGAAGAAAACATTTTTACACCGAAAATTGCTTGTTGGATCGCTGACAGAGAGTAATGATCAATGGAGCTACATCTATGTGGGATAAAGTACTAAGTGTGCCAGGGTTCTCTACTGGGGCCACATCTTTTTAATCTGTTTATAAATTATTTAAAAGTGGGTATTGAGAGCAAGGTCTCTGTGTTTGCTGATGACACAAAAATATGCAGAGCTTTGGAAAATTAAAATGATGTGCAATTGCTGCAAACAGATCTAGCTAAATTATTAAAACAGTCAGCTAAATGGCAGATTAGATTCAATGTTGAAAAATTACCGTATAGCAGCAAAAACATAAATGGAACCATTACATCTACAAACACCAGACCAGGGCTCTAACTGACGATTTGCCAAAATTAAAGCAGGGACTTTATTGGGAAATATAGACATTTAGAACCTTGAAAAGCAAACATCAGAAATTATCAGATTATCGATTATAAAAACGTATTACAGTAAATTCTTGAATAAAGACTAACAATAGAGTGGTTACATTGGTGATATATAACGATATGCGGCGATAAGCGAAGTGGCAAAAGCCGGCAGTAATGACTTTTTAACACTTTAGAAATTGTGTTAATTTCAAACTCTAGGGAAAAACTGTTGTGATAACGGTGTCAAAAAGTGTAGTATAGTATTTAAGGTAGTGGCCTTTCTTATGGTCCAGTGTTCTCCCCAGAATGTTTTTCCAGCCGGGTGGCATGAAAAAGTTTTTTAGTGAGATTTATTAAATCACAGATTCGGTTAGGAAAGCAGAACGGTGTGGTCACGTGGTCACTTAACCATGGGACTGCAATATTAAGTTTGCATTAACTAGTAGCCCCACAAACGTGTGTAACCCAGTATTAATCAGGTTTTTTTCACTTAAACAATAAACATTTTATATTGCACTCTTCCTTTGATGTTTCTTAATCAGATGGGAGATGTCAAATTCATAAGATATTCAAATACTGTGGATGGTATGGAAACAGTAGACCAACTGTGTTGGATGGAAACAGTAGGAACCAACTGTGTTGATGTTAAAAGACTGTAACCCATAATACCCAATATCTGGCAGTTCTTTGCCCTCCGGTTGTATTATTTCCCAGGAGGTGAGAACGCCTCACCTCCCTGTGATATTATTTTGCTCCGGGGACCGGGAACTTAGCCTTCGCTCCGCTCCACTTCGCACTGCTGCTCCTTCACTGATAGCCCGCTTCTGTCCCGACCGCGCAGATCAGCGCTCCTATCTTTAGGCGCATGCACGCCAATACAAGATATGGCGCGCGTCGGAGAGAACAGCTGTGCAATTGAAGGAGCGGCTTGCGAGTGAATCGGAGCGAAGGTAATTCCCGTCCCCCTGATCAAAATATTATCCATGGAGGTGAGAATAGCGTTCTCACCTCTTTAATATACAAACGGAGGGCAAAGACTGCAAATACTGAGTTTTACAGTTTCCACTGAGGCAACTTCCATCTGTCATCTTTTATCAGATGTCCTGATCGTGTCTCTATACTAATGTAGCAGGACAGATTGTTTTTAGGCCTCAACACACCAAAAATCTTGTCATCTCCCTACAAAATATGGGAGCTGACCGTGGGATATTTTTGGTCTGAACCAACAGTTTTTTTTGGGTTTTTTTTTTGGAAACAACAAGATACAATAAAAACTTTATTGGTATTGTTTATACCCAGCTTTATGTACTCAGGTCAACCTGACTGTAGGGGAAGCCCCTCATGTTTCACAGCTAAAACATGTTTCAGCAAAAGTTTCAACTTTTTTTACCCAATCTTCACCAAAGGGGCGAGTTGCAACTGCAACTTGTGTTTAAAGCCAGAGACAAACATAGGTGCAGAGCCCTGTTACTAAATACGGAGAAGTTTAAAACAGATTTTTTTAAAATGTCCTCAAAGTATCAATGGTCCCATTATAGGAAACTGTATGGGGGGGAGTTTACGCTTCCTTTAAGGCTTTCAATAGGCTATCACATCTGTACACATAATTTGTAATTTATTACATGTTTAATTAATTTTCCCTTTCTGTATTTTATGGCATTTCAATATTGCAAAGTACTTGGCCTGCTTAAAAAGGCTTTATATAAATAAAAGTGGACAAACGTCACAAAGAATATATTGTAAGGATGATATTGTAAATTACTTACTAGTTACACCACTGATTGTAAAGTTTACATTGATTAAAAAAAAACAACTATACAAAAAATTTTTAAATTTTTCTTAACTCTTTCATTGGGGAGTGCAAAGATTTCCTATGTAACTATTTTGAAATTTTCTTTATTTAATGGAGGTAGAAAATTTTATAAGGCAAACAAACCAATATTGATACCTTAAAAATTCCACAAGTTTAAGTGCAACTTCATCTCCCTAACAAACTTTTTCTGTCCAGTCCCCAAAGCCTATATTGGAGGCCCTTGTGCATCCATGTAAGCCACTGCTGTTACATCAACAGCTTGACTTTTGGGCTAGCACTTGGAGATCACAATCGCTTCACCTGATTTCAAGGTTAGATTCCTTCTTCTAGGAGCTTTCAAAGCTCATGAACTGCACCGTAAAAACCATTTCTGGGGTCCGCCACAGTGTTATAAATGCTCTCCGTCACATGACCTATGTAGCACTCAAAGACACATTTCCTTTTTCTTCTGCACACACAAGTGAAGCCTAGTTATATATTGATTTCTCCAGGTTGCTTTTAACTTTTAATGATTTCAAATGGTCCTAATGACTGTTCACAAAGATCCTCTAGTTAGTTCAATCAAATCCACCCTGACCTCTGCTTTTTCCCGATTGTCACTTATTTTTTTTTTAAACAAGTTTCTTGTGTGCTCATGTCTTTCCATTTTTACCCTGATGTTGTTTTATATAGGGTTAGCTTTCGCTATTGTGCTTGTGGTGTGGTCTTTTATTGTGCTTTCAGCTTTGCAACTTCTTTGCTAACTTACTGAAATGCCTTGGGACATGTGAAATTACCTACTTGTACCTGCCTGTCCTCTTTGTACCTACAATTTGTGGACTACAACCTGCCTGTTTCTCCCAATGCTGTACACGTTACCTTGCACCTTTAAGTACTGGGTGCAAGAGTTCAGCAAATGGGGGTTGTCTATAGATAAAAGTATTACGATTGGGACATTGGAGCTGGAATGCCAAAGCATTACAGCTTTAAAATATTACTTAGTGTAAAATAATGAAAATACACAAGCAACACAATAACATAAGTATAAATGGTATCGTAAAAGTGCTAAAACTATAGAACACTGAGGAGAAGAGTTCCTCCTGAGACCTAGCCAATATAATACAACCTTAAAACATGTTTCAATACGTTTTGGAAATTGCAGAGAAAACATTGTACGGTTTTTGCCTTTCTATGCCAAGATCAATCCAGTTGACTTCCACCCCTTAAAAGCTGTAATTGGAAGGGTAGCTAATTTGAGTAAACCAACTCCTTCCCTGAGGGGAGTACCTAAGTCATTTTATTTACTTACAGAGTAGTTCGTTTTGTTCCTTTGTACTCTTGAAAGTACAATCTTCTCTGGAGGTAATAGAATTTGGGAAGTTTTAAACTGGCACACACGCATATTCCCAATCTATAAATTAAAAAACTGATTGGTAGTATAAATAACTGTGATTTAAAGCAGAAGACTTGACTGAATATGTAATAAATGAGTGTGTTAGAAATTTTGGCACTTCCATAAATTGTATAATCAAGAGAGGTGTAAACAATAATGAATACCTGAACAATCTCTTTGTCTGGACAATATTCTTGACTCTATTGAGATCAACGAGAAACACACTTTTTTCACCTCTAAGGAAGCCAGGGTGAGTTTTTGTTTGTGGCAATACATACGCCGCTATTCCATTATTTAGGCAATGTCTTATCAAACCAACGAGGAGCATGTCCACCACCTTCTCAAGTCCAGGCGGCGAGGATGGCCGTTTGAGATTAATGCAGCCACATCCCAAATAACTTGTGTATCTCTTATTTGGTTTTATGTGTGTTTTTGAACAATATAATGCCTGGCATTTTCTTTGAAACCCCCCACCAAGATATTTGGAAGTATGTCATTACCAAGCAACAAGCCATGATGAAGATCACACAAGCACTAAGTCCTAGATAACTACAAGATTTTCTCTTGAATAGCCATAAGTTTCTAGAACTGTCAGCGATCTTGAAATGAAAATATCGAACGGGTATCAAGATAAGGTAATCACTGTCCTCGTCCTATTTTATCCCAAGCAATTGTGCGTCAACCATAAGCGGCCTACTTCATAACAGCTTCAACAATGAAGAAATGACTTCTTGGTCCCATAATTGTATTGCAGACTTGGAAGGTGGGAGATCCTGAAGGAATAAAGACATGTGTCTGCCTGGCTGCTGTCCATTGTTTTTATATACTGAAAGATTTGTGCTATTTTGCCATTGTCCCTCAGTCTCCGTTTGACCCTTATCTCTCCTTCTTCTGCTCTATGACACCATCAAATATGAAAGCAGTTGAATTCCAGCTGTGTGGAAAGCCGAGATGAAATTCTCCAGGCGCACAGATATTTCCTTCATTTGCCCCCCCTGAACCCAGTCATTTTGGGTGTAACCAGGTCCGTAACACCCATGGCATCCACAACAACAGTGGGTGCTCTCGGGATAAGAAAATGACTTGTGTGGCGTGGCCAGTGCCCATTCGGCTGGACCATGTGCAAACATTATGACAATCATATTCTGAGCAATGTTGTGTAGCCCTTTGAACGCCCATTGCCAGATGTTTGTGTTTTTTACAATAAAATTTTCCAAACTTTTAGAACAGAATACGTTATTTCCATACGCTTCTCTACTATCGTCCCCCGAGGCGCACAAATACCAACAGAGGAGTTCGCCTCTGTGACGTAATGACCGCGACGGCTATTCCTCCTGTTATGCATGTAACCTACGTCGTGACGTCACCGTACGTAGCTCCGGTAAATATTGCGTTAAAAAAAAATAACTTTGCAGATCCTTAGAACTCGAAGTAGCCCATGTTCTCTGGCGCAGCTTTGCCCTATTCATTTACTGTAATCACAATAAAATATTTCATGGGACTTAACCTTAGGAGCAAATGCAAGATTATTAAGTAGGTGTAATGTATAATGGATAATGCGCCCCCGTACCGTGTAAATGTACAAGGGATAATGCGCCCCTTACCGGTAATGTACAAGGATAATGCCGCCCCTTACCGTGGGGGTAATGTCAGGGATAATGCGCCCCCTTACCGTGTATGTATTTAGGGATAATGTGCCCCTTACGCTTGTGATTTACTAGGCATAATGCGCCCCTTATCGTGTAATGGTACAAGGGATAATGTGCTAGGGATAATATGCGCCCCTTAACCGCGTAATGTACAAGGGATAATTCGCCTCGTACCGTGTAATGTACAAGGGATAATTGCCCCCCTTAACCTGTAATGTACTAGGGAATAATGCGCCCCCGTACCGTGTAATGTAAAATAAGGGATAATGCACCCCTTAACCGTGTACTGTACAGAGGGATACATGCGTCCCCTTAACCGTGTAATGTCATGGATTAATGCGCCCCTAAATACCCGTGGTAATGTACTAGGGATAGCTGCGCCCCTTACGTGTAATGGGACAAGGGATAATGCGCCCCCTTCACCGGGAATTTACAAGGATAATGCACCCCTTACCGTGTAATGTAATAGGGATACTGCGCCCCTTACCGTGTATGTACAAGGGATAATGCGCCCCCTTACCGCGTAATGTATATGATAATGCGCGCCCTTACCCGCGTAATGTATAGGGCTAATGTGGGCCCTTACTGTGTAATGTATAAAGATAATGCGCCCCTTACCGTGTAATGTAATAGGGATAATGCCCCCTTACCGTGTAATGTATAAGGGCTAATGCGCCCCTTTATTAATTATATAATGTATAAAAGCTAATGCTTCCCCTGTTAATGTATAAGGTTAATGCGGCCCCATACCCTGTAATGTATAAGGGATAATGCGCCCCTTACCATGTAAGTATAAGGGATAATGCGTACCTTACCGGTAATGTATAAGGTATAATTGCACCCCTTACCGTGTAATTTATAAGATAATGTGCCCCATAACCATTAATGTATGGATTATGTGTCCCTTGACCTTGTAATATCTAACCTATGAGTCTAATATGTAAGAGATTATGATGTCCCTTACAGTGGAATAGTACTGATATTATATGAACATAGGAGGTCCCTGATCAATAAAAGCACTTAGCTTCAAGGCTTTTTACAGGGCAAAGGAACACCAGTTGACCTAATACCTCTTATATATATTATACATTTAATGGCGCATTTTTATTCTTCTACATAGGTGTGATTCTTGAATGGTTAACCTGCCCTTTAACAGGGTTTCCATACCGGCTTTCCTATACCATAGGCAATTCTCTCTTCTGTGTTTCTTTATATGTGTAGATACAAAGTGGGTAAAGTGAATGGGGAGGTGCAGTGATTATTATTCTTTTACAAACCTTTAGCTCATGATGTTTTTTCTAATACTAGATTCCACTGTAACCTCCCCATTCAATGCCTCTAACACTATTTTATCCTTATGTCTATTATATATGCATATACTGATATTATATATTATTCCTCACTTGCCATGATTATATCCTCACGCAAATACAGATTCCCCCTTTACTTTTGTTATCTAGTATATTTTAACACTCTTTTTTTAACTGATAATCGAACTTTGTGCTTCATTATCATAGTGGGGTCCTTTGAAAGTCACAAATATGACACTGACAAGAGCATCTGTCAGAATTTGCTGATCCAGATCAGGTAGGCAAAATTTTACAAGTACTGTACTGGACTTATATTGGTACAAAAACAAAATATCTAACTTACAGCAGCGGTGATTCCTCTTTTAATATGGGATTAGTTTTTGGTGAAATTAGAGTTAAACCACATACCCCTGTGACTGCTACGGTGTCTCCATGTTGATACTGAAAGGAAGTGGTAATTGGATAACATCCAATGAATGTTGCTGTGACATTCTAACCAATCAAAAAGGCTTTCTGTTATGCTACAATGAAGTGATATGTATGCTGGACGAGATATAAAAGGATGATACTTTGGCATGTAGCTGGGAGAATATTGTATATATTTTAGATTATTAGACAATGCTATTTATAATAATATGAGGCTGTGATGTACCTTTCTGTTATAAAGGCTCTATTTTATTTTTATAACTCTGTGAAAGCTTGTAGCTCCTTAACCTATAAAAACGGGGCTAATCAGTATCCTGTTGCTCCAGTCTAAACCCGTAAGCAATTGTATGTTCATCTGTATGGGGTCCTCAGGTTGGTCCATGTGGCTGTTTATTTGAACTGAAACCTTGGTGCAGGATTTGCCTGGTTCTATTTCTCAGCATGCAGGTTTTTTCCACTTAGACTACCTGAGTTCTATGCTCTGGCAGGTAGATGAATAGGAAATGTAGGGTCAAGTTTATAAGGTAACCTGACTCCTAAAGGACCTATATTTTTCCTTTTCGATTCAATAGTTTAATTACTATGGATGAAGGGAAGGGCAAATGGATTACTTTGCATGCTTGAGCCGTGGGGTAGAATCCTCAAGCACGACCATGTCTGTAAGTCAGAAATATGGCTTTATTCAGGGTGCATTGAAAACCTTCATTCATTAATGACATAAAGAAGAAACTACTGCCTAACAAAGAATGCTTGGAGTTTAGTTTTCAAACATTTTTAAGGTCACAGTAACACACCTGCTCTATACTTGATGGACTGTATTGCATCCGGACACATGCCTTACTACAGGACATTAATGAAGAAACTTACTGCAAACAGAAATGCTGGGATTTGAAATTTTCAAACATGTGAAAGGTCCACCATTTCAACTACCCCTGCTCATACAATTGGTTGGTATTGCATCTGGACACATGCATAGCTAATACATGAAGAGGAAACTTCTGCAAAACGAGAATGCTGGTATTTGTAGTTTTTCAAACATTTGAAAGGTCCCCATGTTTAACACCCGCTGCTTTATAACTATTAGGCTATTACATCTAGACACATGCCTTTGCCACATGCTTAATTAGATACTTTGGCATGCCCCCACAATTTCTCTAGGTAGCTGGGAGGGAGAAATATGTGTTTTAATATGTGTAGATACTAGGCCATGATATTATACTAACATTGGGCTGTGAGGTACCGTTACTGATATAAGAAGGCTCTATTTTCATTTTGGCTACTCTGTGGGGTGCTTTTAGCTCATTTACCCCACCATCACCTTAACATATAATCTATTAGTAAATCCTGTTCTAGCCAAGTCCTAACCCCATAGCAAACTGGTAAATCTGACCTGCTGTGGTAAATACGAATAATATGACCTAGCATGTTACTCTGCATCCTCTATAGGTCTCAGGTTTTCTAATATTGCTGTTTAAGTTTGAACCACATTGTGGCATGATTTCCTGAGTTTATTCTCAAACTGCAGAATATTCTATTTGGTTCCCCTGATGCACATGACAATTTTGACTAACAGATAATGGTATCCCTATGTAAAGATTTATGTTCACTGTATCCACACAATCCACACAATACACATGCATATGCCCTGTGAAGGTTCATCATTCATATCCAGGTCATGGTATTCTGTTTGTCTCCATTAGATCACTGGACTTACGACGTTTAGTTCTTGCAACGTTTCATCACAGTCATCCAACTGGCTTTCTTCAATTCAAAATGACCTTGTACAAGCATCTGTGGCAATTATGTACCCTGGAAATCCCATTTACCATATACAGCCTATGTTCTTTCTTTCAACCTCAATTACTATGTGACACATACCCATGATTGTTACATTGTGATTGAGCTGTGAATGGAACCAGCCCTTTTGTACGAAAAGTAATCCAGTCTACCCTGTGGATTGACAGCATAGAGACTGCCATCAATATTAACCCTCAGCTGGCCTCAGGATATTGTTGGAATGGATTTACATGACAGACTTACTGTACCAACGCCCCATTGTGGTGGAGCTAGTAGCAGTAGAGGGTCTTAAGAGATCCTGGAGGTGGTTTGTGTATCTTCCACCACGGCCTAACAGGCAAAAGAGTGCCTGTTAGTGTCACAGGGAAATTATGCATCGTATATCTGTTTGTATTCAATTCGATCAACTGGACTTGAAGTTTAGGTTCTTGAGATGTGTCGCTCTTCATGCCGACTGGCTTTCTCCCATTCAGAAATGACTTGTACCAGAATCTGTGGCCAATTATTTACTTCATGGAAAACCCAATTAGCATATCACAACCAGATATTAAGGGCGTGATTGATAGTGGGCTAAAGAGGTGTTATAGGAACTCCCAGGTAACGGTGTCAAACAGCATTGTACATGGCAGACAGTTTGGTGTCGGGGGGTTCGATTCAACGGCACTTTTTGGTCGGCTCACCGAAAAAGATCTGTGGATTGACCTCGATCGTTTACGTTCATCCGGATCGGTCGGTAATTATGAATGCATCGTGTGATTCCCTATGGGACTCTGCCGATCGATTTGTTCGCATCGCACTTTCGTCCGTGGCCGAATTTGCGTACCAATGGACATTTTGTCCCGGCCCTAGTCCACTCTGTGTTACCCAGCATTATTTTTACTTGTTTTTGAAAAGCTGTTGCATGCTGATATCTGTATAAAGCTGTGCATGCTATATCTTATCCAATTTTACCATTCAGTGTTAATGCCAGAGTGCCTACTGAACAGAACTGTAAAAAATAGTTGCCCCACACAACTGGTGCATTCTATTTGCGCTACAGACTGGTACATGCAAGTTGCTCACCGTGACTAGTACTAAGAAGTTATACCACAGTGACTATTACATATAGGTTGGCCCACAGTGACCCCGTACATACCTGTTGCCCACAGTGACTGGTTACATCAATTCCCCACAATCCACTGGTAGCACACAGTTGCCTACAGTTATTGGTACTACAAGTTGCCCCACCACTGGTAACAGATAGTTGCTCCTCAGTTTGACTGGTATTATAAGTTTTTATCTACTGTGGGCAGATGTGATGGCGCCGGCGGAAGACAGGAATCAGATCTCAGTTTGTAGGCCCACATCGAGTGGGGCCGCTGACATGTGGAGGGCGTTTTGTGTCCGTAATTATACAAGGGGAGGGTCGCATGTTGGAAAAAAACAAACTTTGGCTAAATGAAGACCTACATATAGATTGAATATATTGGGAAAACTGAGTCTGTGCCTGATTGGATCCGTTTTTTTTAATACTTGTTTTAAATTGACTTAACAGAGGAATCAGATATTATGACAATCGTAACAATAATCATTATATCATAAACAATTTACATTGTATGTCATCATATTGAAGTCCTTTTCATTTCTGGGGTATTATTTGCTGTAATAGTGTTCTATCAGTACTTTGCACGATTTTGTAATGTTAATATTTTGTACAGTAAATACATTTTAAACCCTTTTAACCAACTGGTCCTGGTTGACTTATTTCTTTTATATAGATATTGATGCTTAACACCTATCTAAAGTAATGGTGTCTTTATATCTCTCAGTCCGTTGTCTTATCATCATTTTCCATGGTCCCTATTACTTTATTAACTTTATTTGGCATCCTCTATGGATTTTAGAGTATAAATGTGCTATATCTCGTTTTACCAACGAATCCACTTTTATAAGGTCCAGTTGTACTAGAAGCCATCCATGTTTCAATACTATGCATTTCCTAGGCATAATAACGACATATTGAATTAAGGTGATTTGGGTGTGTCCACCTATTTTCCTGATTTAAATCCCGAAGAGGCATATAGCAGGTTCTAAGGATACTGTATTTTGCAGTAGACGGTAGGAAGTTTAGTTCCCTTTTTCACCAAATATTTGGACCTCTATACAATCCAAAATCAGGTGCAAAAGGTTATCCCCTCAGGCAACCTCATTTGGCATTACTGATGGAACATTTGTTTTTTAAACTTAAACTAGAACAACTAGGGAAAGTATAAACCACATTTTTGAAAGTGAATGTGTGTTTTGTGGCTGCAGATTTTAAAAACTCCATAACTGAATAATGAGGACTGTTGATTCTACTTTGCCCGTTAAATATGGTGTCACTTGAATGATGGGTCGGGTCATTGGTGTGTGTACTTGTGTCAGGTTGGGGGAAAAAGAACTTAACTTTTTTTGATAGATTTGTCAAATGTGTTTTTTTGACTATCCTTACCCTTTAAATATGGTTGCCACATGAATGAATTGGTAGCGTCATTTGGTGTGGTTTCCCTGTGTCAGGATGGCAGTTAAAAAAATATACGTTAAAATTATTGATCAAATAAGTTTTTTTGACTATAGTTACCCTTTAAATGTATGGCTTCTATGGGAATGGAATGTAGGTCAGTAGGTGATGTACCTGTGTCTTTGGGGGGGGGGGTGGGGGGGATTGGGGGTATTAGAATTTGGTTTTGTGCATGAAACAAACTGTTTTGAATCTCATGCAGCCTTAAAAACAAAAAGAAACCGCACATTTTTGCAACGAATTTGATGATTGATGACTATTATAGTCTATGGGAAAAAAATGACCCGAGAATGTCACGATAATGCCGTACGCTTCCGCGATTCCTTAGCTAGGTAATAGCACAAAACTTCGCCTATCTGCCCCGCACATCTGTACAAAATTTCATGTCTAGCTCAACACCATTGGAGGAGATAAGTCCAAAAAAGCGGAAGAATATAACGGAAGAAGGAGATAGAAATGGACAATAATTGGCGCTTCAAGCCAAATTAACTATGCACAGTTCACTCTAAGTATTTTATAGGGGTTTGAATGCTAGACGAAGTTCTCCTTTAAATTACTTCTGAAGTTATATATCCAGCAAAAGGCTTCATTGTTAATGTATTGTTTCTGGGTCAAAATATGGGAAATTCTTTTCATGCATTTCTTTTCACTTGGACTGCTAGTTTTTTTTCACAAATTGCACATTTCTTCCTCTTTAGATTTACTGCTTGAAGATTGCCTTATAATATCCTCAGAAATTTCGATAAAAAATGATTTTGGCAACCTCTTTTTTATTATACTGCTCACCACCATCTGTGGCATAACAGTAAATCACTGGTACGCAGCACTGTACTTATAAATACGATTATGCAAATGGGATAATGCAAGCAATTAAAATTAACAAATAACTAAGTTTAATTCACATAGGTTAAAGGGTCACTAACAAAGTCAACTTAGCATTAATCCATTCAAATACATGAGAAAGTTATAAGGTGACTCACATATTTGATCTGTGCTGTCTTTTTGTCATTAATTATTACATGTTTTAGTGAGTGCTCTTAATTGTCCCCCCACCCTCCTTACTCACTGCCTTTTGTAGTGTCTGCACACTAACTTCTGCAGAGCCTCACCTGGACATCTGCCCCCCCTCTCCCCCTTCCTTCTCTTTCTCTTGTTGATTCTCTTAAATGTTGCAGAAGTGTGCTGGCAGGAGGCAAAATCTAGTAAAGAGGTCAGGGATATGACATATTATAATTTTGCTTCTGGATGAACATCTTTCCCTGGTAAAAGGCCTGGTCTTTCAAAAATGATTTCTGATCTACAGCTCGATTAGTAGATAAAAGCTACTTTAAGAATCTATTATTACATTATGGTTGGGGTATCTTGACACATTAGGCTGTAAATCCCTACCCCAATGAGCTTACAAGTGGGGAGACAACATACAGATCCTCAGTGTGGGGGGGATACACAAGTGCAAAAAGGACAGTAAAATTAAACATACAATACAGATAATTCTACATAACAAAAATTATTTTTCAAATGTCAATTCACTTTTAATTGTGGTCCAAGATCTACATGCTTTCTGTCATGGACTGAATAGTAAGGAATATTTGATTTTTTTTTTCTTTTAAAGATTCTTATATTTTATTTGCACAACAAAAGTTTACAAATTAGCTATTTGTTCACTATATAATATATTAACTGCATCCCGAAATTAATCACTCAGAAGTACTGCAACCATGTATTAGGCAACTAAATATAGAAATCAATGCAGTTTTTTGTAGTCCTTGTAAAAGATAACTGGAATTCTATCCCTTTAAGAAACACACTAAATAAATAGTACTAGCCCTTTGTGTTAGAACCCCACCCTCTGCCAAATTCTCATAAACATGTGTGAATCACAGTCTGGCTGTGTACCAATTTCATGTGCCGTGAGGTCCACATTCTTTTTAGTTGGCGTAAAGGTCCCTGTTAAAGTATTGCAGTCATCCAATTAAGCCATCTGCCACTTGTGACTGTTAAGGAGACTCCATGTCCAAATTCTTTTACGTTTAAAATCAAAGTGGATGTAAATTGTCCTTCTTCATTGTGGTACATTTACAGTTGATGTGCGCTGTTTTTCCTGTTTAATATAAAAACACACAATTAAGAACAAAAAAAGTGTTTCCGGAACAAATTATTAATATATTTTCTTATTTTCATTACAGTTTCATTTTTGGCATGCTTATAAAGGAGAACAAACGTTCAATTTAAAGAGGATAAAATAATTTTCAAGGAATTCCGCAACTGTGGCCACTGAATTCTTAATAAATTCTTTTATATTCAGATTCTAGCTTATATCCATTTTGTTTAAGAGTACATATACCCCCCCCCTGCAATTATACAGAGTCTAAATTGAAAGTGGGGCCACTGCTGAGGACTAAACTTTTTGTAAATCCTGTTTACTGAGGACACAATAAGGTTAAGCTATTCTCTGTGATTATGATATAGTTAAGGATGATTTTATATTTTTTAGGCAATAGTTTCTTTAAAGATTAGGACTTGTGAATATGTGCATGCTGGAAAGGCTAATAAGCATTTTTGTTTAGATGCATACTGGGCATACTAGTTGGCTTTTAAAGCTGCTCACTATAGCTGTTATTTTCTTTCTGTTTTTTTCAGGATTGCACTAGAAGTGAAAAAATTTAAATACTGTAATAGTGGGTAATAAATCCTCCCACTGAGCATTTTTGCAATTAACAGCTGCTTCTAAGTGAGTACTTGTTCAGAAAATTTCCTTTTCCTCCACCTGCTCAACAAAATATAGCTATTTAGAGATGGCATATAGACTATAAATGAAAGTAATTGACACCTTTACAAATAAATAATTGTGAGTATACCCTGAAACATTTCCCAAGAGATAATATGGGGGCACTGCATAAGGGCAATAGTGGTCTGAAATTTTTAGACTGCAGTACACCTTTGACTAACAACTTCCTTACATGTGAATAATCCTAACAAACTTTATTATTCCTTTAAAAACAGGGAAACAAATCGGAAAAAATATTTTTTCTCTCCTAATCTATAAATTTTTTTAAAAAATTGTTTAAGGCAGGCCACGCACTGTGATACCGATCAACTGCTTTGCATCGCAAACGGACCCAGAACCCTAGTGTGGGCCACTTCAATTGAGCTACACTATTGTGCGCTTTTTAAACCACTGCATTCGAATCTCGTGTTAAAATGTCCTGGTGTGGCCTAGCCCGAAGTACCTTACACTGTCATTGCTACATGGCCCCCTTTTTATCCACTCCCCTTTCCATCTGCCAGCACTTTTTTGATGAAGGCCAGCATGCTCATAATCATATGAGGCAATTTTGGCATTCCCACATAACAACTGTCAAAACTGCATCATGCAAACCAACTTGTGTCAAAACTCTGTCACCATCCTATAAAAGGCACTTTTTTGACATCTGTAATATTTTTTGTATGGTGTATATGCCCTTTAAACGTCAAACATTCAACTGTTTAGGGGTGTATGTCATTTTTTGTGTATGCAAACATACAGTTGCACCTCTTTTTTAGAGTGTAATGCCTTTTGCATATTTTTAAAAAATGTGATGTCGCAATCAAAGAAACCAAAAGTTTACTATCTGGACCTGGACACTTCGAACCCCTCTTTAACTGCCCATCAGTTGACCTCTAGTTATAATCCACAGACAACTTGGTTACAGCCTACTGATCTGCTTCACCTTGCATTTCATTCCCCATCTCCTCTAGACTGTAACGCATTTTGGCAGGGCCCTCCTTCCTATTGTAGCCACATTAAATGCTGTAACTTACCACACTTAATGCTGCTGGACCAGCACTTGAATTATTGGCCATTAGAATTTACTTGCACTACCCTTGGTATGTAAGTTTATGTTTCCTTATGGGTATATTAATGCAACTGTAAAGCCTACCAGAATAATGTTGGCGCTATATAATCTACACTATAATAATAATAATATCCCCCAATACCTGCTGTGGCATTGGTCAGGTAAAGTCTTCTGACCGGTATGTGTGAATTAAAAGCTGTTGACATTTCACATACTGCCTTCCTTTCTGGACCTAATTTGGTAGCCACTTCTAGTAATGTGCCTACACCCAACAATTGGTGGTATCCTCCAAAGGTGCCTATTGGGTAACCCCTTCCATGTGCACAATTTCTCTTGAGGTAAAGTTCGAAATGAAGTATGAATAAGTGTCTGCAACATATAATAAGCAGGCTTGCAGCAGATCTTAAGAGGGAGCTGTTCTTATTTAAAATTGGTGGTGGAATGGTTCGGCTTGTCCACCTCTATATATAACAGGTTTTCTAGAAAAAATGTTTTTGGTAACCAACGAAAACATTCTTTTCAATGCATTATTGATGTGTGTACACAGCAAAGGGTGGCTGTTTGTCTAAAATTTAGATATATCATTTAAAATGGACAAAGCTAGGTACAACACCATACATAATTTAGCCCGACCGACAACATTGTCAGTTGTTTCGGTCGGTTGGCCTAATTATCAGATGGTCTTTTGCGGGCAGAACATGGACCGATGTCCAACTGTTCGTTTCATCTGAATCGGACGAATGAATGACCAGAACGCGTCTTAAAATCACAACCGGTTCGTGTGATCCTCTATGGACCCGCACGATCGGTCGCAACTGTCGGACGCGGCTGCTTTTGGCCCGACCAACAGTCCTTCTCCTGGCCGACCCGGATGGAAGTGCTGAAACGGTCGGAAAGTCAGTATGACGTATTCCTATGGTATGTACCCACCTTACATACCCAAAAATTATCCCACACTATTGTTACACTTTTTTTTTCCCCTTAAAATGCTGGTATACATCTAACATATATAACTCAAGTGCCCTAACGTTAACTTGGCAATCACACGTTGTCACAAAATGATTGGCTATAGTGTATGGCCTACTAACCCCAAACAAACTGCAAACACCCCCCCTATCAATTAAATTTGACAAAGCTATAGACAATTATTACATTGCTATAGTCAGGGCATGCACCTGCTTCAGGTTACAAACAAGAATAAAAGGGGGGTGTCTACTGGCCCAGTATTTTAAAAGGCATTTCCATCCCTCCACAAATTTCATACTTTCCTTCCTTTTCCCCACAAAACTCTAATCTCGTAATTCAGACTTACTTCCCAGCTTTCCAGTCAAATATTCAGCTGTGCTCCTATCCTATGATTGTTATTATTTGTTATTGACCAATAGTCACATTTGATCAATATATTTTGGGGTCGTTTAAAGTCTTTGAGGACCCTGGTTGCCAAACCTTGTGGTTTTAAGGGCTCCCCACAATTATTAGATGACAATAGCATCTACTTATCACTGGATAAGATCAACCCGTGGATTTATTTTGATTCAAGGAATTTTTTTATATCTATCTTTATATCTATCTATTTTACACATAACGCACAAGCCCTAAACCAGTTGAGCAATTAGGGTTTTTTTTGTTTACATATTTTATCTTTTTAATTACGAGCCCTTTCATTTTGTGCTTTATTGCAGGCTGGTTTCCTAGGCAGCCACATGAATGCAGCCCCTTCACCTCACAATGGAGGAGGGTAGGGGGAAGAGAGTTGGGTTGTTTTTAAAAACTACTTCTGTCTTCCATTCACAGCCTGGTTCCCCTTCCATTGTAATGCGCCGCACAATATGCACCAAAAGAACCCATTATATGAGAAAAAAACCAATCAAAATGAGGAAAGAGATGCTAAACATAAAAAAAGACCAAGCACATTTTGTAGCAATATATGTGGCTTTAACTGGAGATTTACGCTTCATTTCCCTGTTCTGCGTCCAATTTTACAAACAGCAGGCGGAGTTAAATACACACAATAAGTAAAAGGGGAGGAAATGCAGCTGATAACAATAAAACCATTTACTATGTGTAAGCTAGGCCCTTAGGATTCTTAAAGACTTAGTCCCCTCAAAAAATATTCTGCACCAAACAGTTCTAGTTCTCTATTTGTTTTGACTTCAAAGAATGTAAATATTATTTAATCCATCAACCAATAATAAAACCAATAGTATGATTTAACCACAGATATTTTGAAATAATTTCTTTTATGGAAACTCCAAATAACACCTTTTAAGAAAATAAAACAGTGAATCTGCAGGTGGGAAAAAAAGAGTGGAGAAAATAAATGAGGCAGAATAAACAGGAGTCCTGGAGATTTAGGATAAAAAGATAAAGAGACAGAGATTACTGCCACTTGGAGGACTCTAGGATTAATTTCAGTATGTTATTCTCAGGAGGGAAACACAAATTAAACAGAAGCAGAGTTCGAAAGAGTCTCAAGTCAGCTTATTATTTAGTGCCTATGTTACACAAAGAATGCCTATTGTACACACTGAATAGCGTGTGATAGTTTGAGAACATATGCACCTGTCAACCGCAGGTGCCCCACATCTGTTCTTCTAGGTAGATTGCTCACAAAAAAAGAGAAAAAAAAGTTTCCAATGTAGCAGAATCCACCTAAACCCCTCCCGCCACACCACTACCTTTCACATCCCTCTCCCCTAAAAGAAGATTGGTGCTTAGGGTGGAAATTGTCAGTGCTCTGTCCCTCTGCCGGGAGAGATAAAATAAATACCACATTATGTATCAGGTGGCCTCTACAGGAACTTGGCAACTTGCTAATACCCACAACATAATGAAATAACTAGGGATCTATGGCTGATCACATAGAGTGGCTAGGTCTGGACTCCAATGTGGCCACCTGTGTTAGTTTCTCACATATCCAGATTTTGTGTAACATTAACATCAAGCTTGGGGGCATCAGAGGTCGAAGGAAGTGTGCCTGTGTAAGCTAATATACTAACACGAGATTTACAGTCAATATCCACATGCATACAAGAAAGTCATAAGATTCTTAAATTATCGGGTACAGACGCTGGTGATTGATCCCTGGTGTGTGAATTGGTTTGTGTGTTGTAACAAGCATGGTATAATGGAGAGCATGGTAGGCTGGGTGAAAGAAGCTGACTTTTTATGGGTTAGGGATGCTATATTTTGCATGGAGAGACCATGACCTTGATGGCCATTTGTTGTTTTTCACCCAAAATGACTAACTATGTAGTCGTTATAAATCTTTAAGCACACTGCTATTGTCTTCTTTAACACTGTGTAAACCAAATATATTTTTTTTTTTTTACGCTCTAGTCATTCATCCTACAGTCTGAGTACACTTTATTGTACTGCAGGACTGTCTTTATTTTGTACTGCATATAGAACACAAAGTCACAGTCTTCTCTAGACAAAATGCGTTGCTTTATGACTTCTTCTTCTGGGCTCAGGTCTGCTAAGATAGGAAAAACTCCAGTCAGTCATCTCTGTTTTGTCAGAGCGATCATGTGCAGGCACACTTGGAGATACTCACTCCCCATGATACACATTAAAGAATGGGCAGACTGCAGCAACTACAAGATCATGTTTTACAAATAAAAACTTTTATTTCATTGTAACATTTGTTCTGGATGTGATGCTTAGACTTTGCAACCATGCAGTGTTCTCCCCAGAATGTTTTTCCAGCCGGGTGGCATGAAAAAGTAGCCGGGTGTGGAAAAATGTGCACTATAATGTGCTCATTATATAGGTCAGAGATGTCTAACTTTCGTCCCACTAGATGTTTGAAAACTATGACTCCCAGAGAGTTGTAGTTCGGCAACATCTGCAGGGAGTGTAGTTCGGAAACATCTGTAGGGAGTTGTAGTTCGGCAACATCTGAAAGTAACCTAGATGTAATATGGCAGCACAAGCACGTGCCACCATTTTGTGGCATTAGGGATCTTGCAAAAATAATCTTGCAAGTGTAAAGAAGGGGACTGGACTGGGCAGTGTTGGCGGGAGTTTTTACTGATCTATTGGCACCTATTAAACCTGTATCTAAATTCTTTTAATCACAAGTGTTCTGTCAAGAATTTTTTTCCAGCCGGGTGGCATGAAAAAGTAGCCGGGTGGGCCGCCCGGCTAAAAGACCCTAGGGAGAACACTGTGGTCAATATATAACATTTTATATTAGGTCTCAGTATGCATTCCCCCCCTCTCTCTATTTTCAGCCCATTCCAGAAGCTATGACTTATCTAGAGTGGGGATGAAAAGGATAAAGTTTGTGCTGCAGGATCATTTTCTCTCAAGGTGGTTGAAGTTCTACTAGAAAAGGAGCTCTGTTGGATCTGGTATTTGAGGTTGAATAAAGACATATGTCCATCCAATCCAACCCATCTAGCAATATCCTCATTTCCTGCCTAACTGTTGATCCAGTGGAAGGCAAAAAAACCCCACCAAATTTATGAAGGGAGAAAAAATTCCTTCCTGACTCCAAGTGGAAAATTTCGGGAATTCCCTGGATCAACTCTACTTTATTTATCAATACCAGTAACTTGCAACATTCTTGTTTGCAGAAACTCATCCAGCTTTTTTTTTAACTGACCAATGAGCCTGCCATAACAAAGTCCACTGGGAAACAGTTCCATAGCTTTACCGTTCTCACAATGAAAAACCCTATCCGAACTTGAAGCCTAAACCTTTTTCTTCAGGTTTAGGGATGGCCTTGTGTCCTCTGACATGTTCTATGGTGAACAATGCCCCAGATAGTTTATGTATTGCCTGTTAATGTATTTATACACAGTATTCATATCCCCACACAAGTGCCTTTCTCAAGGTACATATGCAACTTTTCCAGTCTCTCTTCATATTCAAGCTCCCCCAATCCCCTTATTAATTTAGTTGCCCTTCTCTGAAACCTTTCCATTTCAAAGATGCCCTTTTTGTACACAGGATTCCAAAATTGCACTGCATATTCCAAATGAGGCCTTACCAATGCTTTGTAAAGAGGGAGAACAACATTTTCCTCCCTTGAATCCATACCTCTCTTTATACAAGTCAATACCACGTTGGCTCTGGGTGTTGCCGCCTGGCACTGCTTGCTACCTTTAAGTTTGTTATCCACCAAAACTCCAATATCCCTTTCCAACAGGGATTCACTTAACAAAGAGCCATTTATAGTACAAGCAAACAAACATTTATAAATATGGAGAGTATAAGGCATTAGAGCTACCCTTACTCATATGCAAAAAAGGAATAGAGGCTCCTGGGTAATTTCCATTTTCCATGGTGGCCCTTAGAAAATGCTACAAGAGGCTTTAACAGCATTCCACAAGCTAATTGCAAAACCAGAGAGCCAGATAAAAATCGGGTTCGGCTTTATTGAGCCATCATCTAAATAAAACCAGAATTGTATTTAAAGGATAAGTACACTCTAAAATCAAATGCATTATATTTGGAAGCTGCAGCTTTAAGTAATCTTTTTGTTTTTCCTCCCCTAGGGCCCTCCTGAGCCTATCTGTGAAGCTCTGAAGTTCCTGACATCTTGGATTGTGCTTGTCCTGTCTTTAGCTCCGCCCCCGAGAGTTTCTCCTCCTTTTCCCGAGACTCTCCTTTTTCTGTTGGTCCATGGAAGTGCTGCCCGTTTCGTCCGTCGCGCCAGTGCATGTGACGTCAGTGTGTGTGACGGGCATGGCGCGACGGGCACGGGTGAAATGGGCAGCACTTCCCCTGCGCATGCTTCAGACCTTGATGAGGTCAAGGCAGAAACAGTCACCGGATGACTCACTGACAGCTTCTACTCTGTAGTTTCCTGGAATTAGAAAAGGCACAGCAGGAGAACCATTTAGAGCAGAGATGCAAGGTAAGGATTTTTTTAAACTACAGAGTGTGGCCAGTAGTGGGTTTAAATTTCAGTTTTGGGGGTGGACATGCCCTTTAAAACAGTAACTAGACTGCATCAATAAACATTTGTATAATTTAAACGTACACTTGTCAAACAAGTACTACAGCTTCATAATACATCTCACCTCTTATGTCAAATGATAATCTTTAGAACATAATATTCATGTAAGGTTGTTACACAGACTTAAAGGGGAAGTTCAGTGCAAATACATATGCTTTTCAGAAAAAAAGAGCAGTATTTTTTCATCCCAATGACCATAATCTGCCCATTCAGCATTTTGTCTGTGTATAAATAAATGCTTCTGAAATACTGACTTCCTGTTTGCGGGACCCCTAGTTGAGACCGTTATGGTCTTGCCCTTGACCCAGCGCCTGGGTTGATTCAGTTGCTCAGTAGAGATCTGAGAATCTTTGACCCATCCAACAGCCAATAGGTAGAAATTACTGTTAGGAACATTCCGAGGATGTGGTGCATCCTGGGAAGAAGGACCGTTAGAACCTGAAAGGTCAGCTCACTAATGTCAACAGCAGGGAACAGCAAAGGGTATGAAATCAACTGATTTTTCAAAATGGGAGAGAATGTAGAATAACTAAGAAGGCATTACACAAACTAACAATTTAACAAATAGTGATAATTTCCAATGGAACTGTCCCTTTAAACTTTCAAGGAATCTCTGGGGCATATTTATAAAGGGGTGATATTGATTTTTTGGCTTTATTTTAGATAAATTTGGATTTTAACTTTTTCTTCTTTGAGACAATTTTTTCGCCACATAAGGCAAATCCACTTTTATTGCTGTTAAACCTTAAGAAATCTATAGCGGAATTTATAAATCAGACGAAATTGGATTTTTGCCAAAAAATTGTCCAGAAATTCTCAACCTAAAGGGGTAAGAATGCGTTTCTAGGGGGGGTTTCTAGGCTAGAATCTTTTAAATTCAACCATTGCTAACATGATCTCCATGGTGTTTTTCTATATTAAAATAATTTTAGAAAATTATCCTTAGCATTTCTAGAATATTTTTCATATATTTTGGTGAAAAAATACTTGTTTCCATTGAGTTGCACCATTTGGCAAAAATTCATCCTAAGCGTTAGACTATACTTGTCTTTGACTCTGAGGTGTGTGTGTTTCTACATGCCTTCAATAAAGTACTTTTTTTGCTCAGGCTTTGACCACTGACGTGACTATTGTCCCACATACTAATTGTCAATACTGCATACAGCACACCAGCTATCAAACAACTATCAAACAATTCCAGCTACAGCAAAACTGCTTACAGAAATGCTGAAATGTAAGATGTTTAGAAAAATATACAGTGATAGTTGGTATGAATTATAGTTTCCACTAATGGGCAAATTAAACAAATTTGCCCGTGTACAATGAAATATACTATTGTGTTTCTACTTACATTGTATTCCAAGATTTCTTCTAGAGAATTCCCTCCATGAAACTGTAAGTATTTTTGGTGAAACAGCTTTCCATCAAAATTATTCCAAGGCATCAAATCCATTTTGTTAAAAGGAGAGCAACAAGCGCTGTTTGCCAGCTGTAAAGTACCGATTCCACGGAGGAAAAGAAAAGCAAGATGGACAGCTCTAGATTCGACCTGAGGAAGCTGAGGGGAAAAAATGCAAATATCAAAAATATGAAAATACTCAGTTTACTATTTTTCTTTACTGAAGGTAATTACATAAAATCTTAAATACTTAACTATTATATAAAATGGATTAATGAACGATTCCAGAGATACAGAGATGACCTGGTGTATTACATGAAACCAGGTCAGATACCATTTGAACCAAGGTCAGCCAGCCAAGGCCAGTCCTACCACCACAGGTCATTCTAAATATGGTGTGCCAGCCACACCACCACTCATCAGCCAACTAAGGCTAGGTCATGGTAGTCATGCCCAAGCTATCCATGAAACCATTGGTCATCAAAACCCAGGTCAGCCGGACTAGATTAAATAGCCAAGCTCAGCCTAGCCCAGGGCAGCCGGACTAAAACAAGCCACCCAAACTCAGTGCATCATACTTAACCAAGTATAGTAAAATTGATGCCAGCCAACCAAGCTCAGTCAGACCACCTCAAGCTAGCCAGCTTTCCCCAGTTCAGCCAGACAAGCCCAAGTTATTCTCCACTAGGTAAGCCAATCAAACTCAGTCATTACCACTGTAGACCACTAAAACTTAACACCACACGTCCGGTCAGACAGCCAAGCACTACATCCCATGTAAGCACAACCCAAGATCAGTTAGCCAAGGCCAGGTCAGGGAATTTAGCTCTCTCCAGACCAATAAATCTATCCAGCAACAGGCTAAGCTAGCTACCTATGCAAGCAAAAAACTAGTCTGAAGTAATTGGCAGACTAAGATTGGCCCTACTGTCATATCCATCTGCAGACAGGCCACTGCACATCATTACCTCGCAAAGACATATATATGCTTGTTGGCTACAAATTTGTATGACTATAATGTCCAAGTCCTAAAATGACTGAATTCTAGATTTGGTCTTTCCAAATGAAACTATTGTTCCATAGCCTGTTCAGGGATAGCATCCAGGCTCTTTTGTGCATGTGCGAGCATGGAAACAAGTTGGGCCAGGAGTTAGTCTTCTTAAGCAGCATTTTTAAGAGATATTTTCTTCACTTGTAAGTTAAAACTGGAGATAGGCATTAATATTAATCATATATGGGGGCAAGTTCATAAAAAATCTGGGCAGTTTAGTAGTCCATTAACACTTCTACTTAATCATTTATAAATAATGCAAGTTAATGAATCATTGAACTTCTCAATTATAACCTTCATAAACCACTTGGCATTCCCTAAAACACATATAACAAATAACATGTACCTGCACATTTGTATATATTTACTTCAACTCCCAAAAAAAAATGATTTTCTTTTGCGTTTTGTTCAAACATGAATTCAAAGAACTTGTGAGGTTCATCATTCTCCACAACATGTCCAGACAATGCTTAGCTGGATTCCATGATCTTAATACTGACAATAGGTTCTAGGACTTTTTAAAAACTTTTTTTTTTTTTTTTTAGAATAAACACCATCATGACATACGAAAAAATGTTCCACATCACAAATGATTCAATACAGCTCTATGAGCTGTATGATTCAATACAGCTCTGGACACTGTGGATCTATAGTACATACGCTGCACATTTAAGAGAATGGGCTCTGGGATAATATAGAATTGGAAAAATGTAATAATATGTACTATTGATACTAACCCATATTATGTAACTACTAACCTACCAGAAACCAAACCGGATATGAAAAAGACAAGGACAAAAAAAAAAAAAAAAAAAAGAAAAACCTACAAATATCAACGACTGTGCCAACAAATCAGCAAACCAAGACAAAGACATTACAACCAAGCAACAAGAAAACTTACACCGAACTGAACTTACCCAATACCTCCTCTACTACCCAAACCCAGGGTTCGCCCCCTATACCCCCTCCCTCCCCAAAAACAGTTTATGAAACAGTATATGTTATTGTTACTACCATGTTATACAAAATAAAAAAAATTATTGACCATTAAAAACTTTTTTTTAACTTCTTTTTCTTATTCCAGAATATTTCTTCACACAGGACACACAGCAATATACACAACAACTGAAATGGAGATGATATCACTAGTCAAAGAGAAACAAAATAAAAAACAGGCATTATCCGGCATTACCTAGGTAATCACTTAAACTTAATTTACAACTAGACTTTGGTTCTGTTTTAACTGATCATACAAAGCCAAGACTTCGGTCAATGGCATATCTGGAAACAATTAAACAAGTACAAAACAACTAAATTTGCAGAAAAGATAATGTAGCTTGAATGAAGCAAAAAGAATAAAAATAAAATAACAGTTCATAAAAAGCACACGTCTACATTAATTCATGATAGTTGGTTTTGCAGAATAAATTAATCTTATTTCTCTCAGATGGTAGGAGACACTGGGAAAAAGGAGACTTTTATTTAAGAAAGGTGTCAAAATGCAAAAAAACAGAAGGGCATAAATAATAAAGTAAAGATCAGGACCATCATTTGAGCAGTAATAAAGGTTCCCACCTTTGCCCTGTTTTTCGAGCTTGATACAAGCTTAAGTATGCACAGGGCAGCTTTCTTCAGATTAACGATTTTTTTATTTATATTTATTGTGCTACTTGTAAACTTTTTGTCCTCAAGTGGCACTATAGTGACAGCAAATAACTATAATTACTAAACAGCAATAATTATCTTTACAAATGGTTACAAATGCATCTAATGAAGTGCTGAATATATCAGATGGGGTTGGGTGGCAGGCAACTGACAAGTGACCAGTTTTTGTTTTAAGTTGATGCCTTTAAAGGGTATCTCCACTGAAAATAATTTTTTTTGTCTTTAGATTTATTAAAGAACAGGAGGTAAAGGAGCTGTGTCTTAACTCTAGTTCTTCAATAAAACCTGCAGGATCCAGGAGATCGATCGGGAAAGTAGCTTTCTCTCCTGGCTCCTGCAGGTTTTATTGAAGAACGGGAGGTAAGACACAGCTCCTTTACCTCCCATTCTTCAATAAAACTAAATGGCAAAAAAAATTATTTCCTGCGGAGATACCCTTTAAATTTGCATGTCTTTATTTTCCTTTTTTTCATATCAAAATTATACCATATTTTGCTGTGATAACCAAGACTTTTAGCAGAAACATTTCTGTGAAATGTAAAAATAACTAGCAGGGTACCTGACGTTGCCCGTTTTTCCAATCAAAATCTTTATTTCGCCCCCGAAATTTAACAGACTCGCTACCCACTGCTTTCTAATGGAACCATACCCGCAACCCATTAAAATTTACTGTGGTTTACCTGAACCCCACTTGCAAATCAGCTAAACCATGGGTACTGGACCCAATGCAGGAATCTAGGTCAGATCTCATCCCCGAGGCAATCACTCGATTTAGCAACAGATGGCAGCACAGAGGTTAGATCTCACCCCTAATTAACTTAAAAGAAGACACAAACAGGAATAAGGGTGGTTTGTAAAAGTTGTCACATAGCCTATGTTTTCCCCGGGTCCTTGAACCTAAGTAAACCAAGTTTGATCAAAACTGACCCAGCTCTTTGGAAGTTTTTCTGGAACATACATACACACATTGACTTTTATTTATATATCAGATGCTGCTTTATCAGATGATGAGATGTATGTAGAAAACAAACCACCTATAAAAATGTTGCTTTATGTAATCTTAAGTATGCTCCATACTGTACAGTATGATATTTCCTTTAAAAAGTTTTTGCAATTTAGTTAAATCTAATTATTATTTTCTCAAATAATGCAATTAACAGATCTATGCTGTTGGAACAATGTAAAGAAAAGTTAAGTGTGTGCAATTACTATTCTTTGAAATATAACCAGGGTCTTAAACAAAATTCACATGATGGGACACAAACAATTTTGGAAAACCCCAAACACAATTATCTTATTTAACAAAACAGTTAAAAACTGATTTAATCTGGGAGGCAAAATCCTAAATGTTTAGTCAGGACTGCATAGATTATAATGATATGAAACTCAACCATAGCTTCAAACAACAGGTGACAAACACAGCAACCCTCAATCAACACTGGCCAATGGTGTGTTGAGCAATCTTGATTTTTTTCGGGGACGGGGGAGTCTGCTACAATTTTAGTCTCTATTTCCAAAACATGCTTAAGGTGTACTTACTGTCTAGTTTCCCTTTAAAAGCTGGCATTAATAAGGTAAGCTTTTCCTGCTTAGGTAAGGTACAATAAATGAATAAGCAAAGCAGTTTGAAAGAAAAGGCAGGCAGACATCAGAAAGTGTTTTATGGGGCAAAAACCTGAACAACCAGTTTTTTTTTAAATGCTCCTAATGCAGCATGGTAAATATTTAACAGTAAACAGCCTGACTGTTTTTGTGTTTATATGCACAGGAAGGCTCATCTACTGACTTTTATTGCCGGTTTTGTGTAAAGTGACTCTTTCAACAAAATGAAAAACACCAATATTTATGTGAATCTCGGACAGCACTCCACAGTGTTGACAAATTGTGCTTTATGTATTTGGCCATTGTAATGAAAACAAACAACACAGCATGAGTAGAAAAAATGTAAATGCTTTGCTACTTATTGCACCCAGACGTCTGCTCAAATTATTTCTGAGCGTCTGACTTTTGGGTAACAGTTTAATGTATTAATGATACCTTTTTATCTGATGTTTTAATTTTGTTACACAAAATCAGAATGAACCCTGAGTCACAAACTAAAATCCCATTGTAACTTGTCTGCAGTGATGTTACATGGATAAGCATGTGTTTTACAGTTTGCATCAGTCTCTGAAAAGATGACGGTTCACTGTGCAAAGTGATGTGCAACATTGATCGGATTGTAGCACAAGCGGAAGATACCGCGCAGAAAAGCGCACACGCTGTTCCCTACGTTAGTATAGTATATTATTTGAGGTTGAATAAAGATATACGTCCATCCAGTCCAACCCATCTAGCAATATCCTCATTTCCTGCCAAACTGTTGATCCAGAGGAAGGTAAAAAAAACCACCAAATTTATGAAGGGAAAAAAATCCTTCCTGACTCCAAGTGGCAATCGGAAATTTCCCTGGATCAACTCAACTTTATGTATCAAAACCAGTAACAAGAAAGAGAGAAAATTGTCTGGCCCCTGGAGTGGAGGGCTAGGGGGACTGCACCTACCTACCTGTCTGGCATACAGCCAACAACGGTGTTCTGGAGTGTCTCTTGGACTGTATCATTACCAGTAACTTGCCACATTGTTTGCAGAAACTTAACCAGCTTTTTATTTAAACTGACTAATAAACCTGCCATCACAACTTTAATGGAAGACAGTTCCATAGCTTTACCGTTCTTACAGTGAAAAACCCTTTCCGAACTTGAAGCCTAAACCTTTTTTCTTAAAGTCTTAAGGGATGTCCTCGTGTCCTCTGACATGCCCTATTGGTGAACAATGCCCCAGTTAAGTTGCCCTTCTCTAAACCCTTTTCATTTCAAAGATGTCCTTTTTGTACACAGGAAGAGAATACCATGCTGGCTCTGGCTGTCGCTGCCTGGCAGTGCTTGCTACCTTTAAGTTTATCCACCAAAACTCCAAGATCCTTGTCCAACAAAGATTCACTTAACACAGAGCCATTTATAGTATAAGTAGCAGAAGGATTCTTAAGTCCAAAATGCATCACCTTACATTTCTCAACATTGAATCTCATCTGCCACTTAGCAGCCCAATGTGACAATTAATATAGATCCCCCTGCAACGATTGCACATCCTCTGAAGTTTTTAATGGCCAACAAAGTTTTGTGTCGTCAGCAAACACAGAAACCTTGCTGACAATACCCACTTCCAAATCATTAATAAATAGATTAAATAGAAGCGGCCCCAACACAGAACCATGTGGCACACCACTTAGCACTTTAGTCCATATTGATGAAGCCCATGTGCTAAAATAAAGGAACCAGGCTCCACTATGTATATCCTAATCCATTATGTCTTTCTAATGCATGCAATCACCACTTTGGTCAGTTTTCTGTAAAAATTGCACTTTAATGCGCTTTTATGGGAAGCGCATAGAAAAACAGACACAAGCAGACACAAATTCACAGGCCATGCGTTTTTTCACATAATACCTTGGAAAATGCTACCTAAAATCAGATAAAAATGGACACAAATATATGAACTTTGTTTTTAATGTGTTGCAGTGGGGCCCTTAAGCCCTAAACACATGCAAAGGTTAGAACAGAATCTGAATGTAATAAGCTTACTTAACTTAAGCTGGGTGCTAAGGCCTATCCTGTTTGGTCTCATGGAATTGGCTGGAAAATGAACAAACCCATGGTCACTCTTTTATTTATTGAACTTTTATTGATACAGCGTGTACCCAGCTTAAGTCTTAAGCTTATTACATTAGATTCTGTTTTAACCTTTTAATGTGTTTAGGGCTGAGGCCCCACTGTAATGTATAAACAAATGCTGAGCATTTGTGTCAATTTGTGCACTCATGTCCATTTGTGTTCGCTTTTATGTGCATTTTCTTTTTCCAAGGTATTGTGAGAAATGTCAGCAGTGATTGAAAATACGTATTGGCCTCTATACTTAAGTTGGGCACACACAGTTCCAATCTGTCAATGCAAGATTCTGTCATCTTTCACAGATGGGAGTACACACTATATAAAATATAGGGAGAACGTTTGTGACTGCCATGCTCCCTACGATCGTGGCCGACATCATATCTTTTAGTAAAGGGGGCCGACTGTGACAGAGGGAAATTTTCTAGTCAAAACGACCGTTTCCGGAAACAGTTGTTTAGGCCGTACATATTGGTGAAATAGGATGAATTCCATCTGTACCAATGGGATTGGCCCTATATCGCTAATGTGTGTACTCAGCTTTAGGTATAGAGTGAACATTAGGGTTGCCAGCTGTCACTATACTGATATGACCAAAAAGTTATCTGTAGTTTGGCAGATCTGTAGTTAATGGCAGACAGGTTCCAATGGAATCTGTCTGCCACTGGATTTAAATCTGTATGGTTGTGTATAGTATTTGAGGTTGAAAAAAGACATACGTCCATTTAATCTAACCTACTCAGCATTTCCTGCTTAACTGTTGATTCAAGGAGCAATTGTAAATATCCCTGGATCAACTCGAGCTTTATGTATTAAAAAAACAGTAACATGCAACATTCTTTGTTTTTAGAAACTCATTCAGCTTTTCTTAAAACTATCCAATGAATCTGCCATCACCACTTCCAATGGAAGACAGTTCCATAGTTTTACAGTTCTTACAGTGAAAAACCCTTTCTGAACTTGAAGACTAAACCTTTTCTTCCAGGCTTAAGAAATGTCTGTGTGTTCTCTGACATGTTCTATCAGTGAACAGTGCCCTAGATTGTTTATTGTATGGCTCATTAATGTTTTTTTACACACTGATCATATCTCCATGCAAGCACCTTTTTTCTAGTGTGCATAATTGTAACTTATCAAATTCATATTCAAGCTTGCCCAGTCCCCTTATTAATTTAGTTGTCCTTCTCTGAACCCTTTACATTTTCAAGATTTTTTGTACACAGGATTCCAAAACTGCACCACATATTCCAAGTGAGGTCTTACGAAGGGTTTTGTGAAGAGGGAGAATAATATTTTTCTCCCTTGAATTCATACCCTTCTATATACTATATGCTGGCTACATTTAAGTTTGCTATCCACAAAACTCCTTTTCCAACAGATCAATTAACCCAGAGACATTTCTAGTATAAGCAGCACAAGGATTTTTAAATCAAAAATGCATCAATTTATATTTATCACCATTGAATCTCATCTGCCTAAACTGTGACAAACTATCTAGATCTGCCTGAAACCACTGCACATCATCTATAGCTTTTAATGATTGCAACCACTGAGACCTTGCTGACAATACCTACTTCCAAATCATTAATTAACAGATTAAATAGAAGTGGCCCTAACACAGAACCCTGTGGCACCCCACCTTAGTCCATATTAATGAAACTACTCTCTGCATCCGATCCATCAACCAATTTTCTATCCATGAACAAATGTACCATCCCAGTGCAACAAACCATAGATTAACGTATATACTCAAGTATAAGTTGATCCGAGTATAAGCCGAGGTACCTATTTTTACCTGCAAATATTGTAAAAACTGATTGACTCAAGTATAAGCCGAGGGTAGAAATTAAGACCACTACTACCTTCTGATTCAGTCTTGTTTTGTGGCTTCAGTTACCCTTTAAATGGACAGTAGAATTACTATACATTAATCCCATAAAGTAATAGCCAAATCCAGTACCAGTAACCCCCATTTCCTTGGCACTCCAGATGTTTGGAAACTACAACTGCCAGCATGCTTTGGTTGCTGGGAGTTGTAGTTTCTAAACATGTGGAGTGGCAAATTTCAATAAACTTTTAATTAAGCTTACCATAATTTACAATTGTCCTGACCCCCTTATAGTAAAGTGCACTCTGACCCCATATAGTAAAGGGCACTCTGACCCCATATAGTAAAGGGCACTCTAATCCCCATATAGTAAAGGGCACTCTGACCCCCATATAGTAAAGGGCACTCTGATCCCCATATAGTAAAGGGCACTCTGACCCCCATATAGTAAAGGGCACTCTGACCCCCATATAGTAAAGGGCACTCTGACCCCCATATAGTAAATGTCACCTGAGAGTTGCAGTTTCAAGCTGTCACTTGCATTGAACTAGCAGCCATTTTTTGCCCCAAACTGAGAAGACCCATCAGATTTACAGATTCAAGATGAGCAGTGACAGTGCTGAGTGAGTCCAGTAGCCAGACTACAGGGAGCAGGAAGGAGTGTAAAGGCAGATTAGTTCCTGAAACTTTTTATGCAGGTGAAGGATTTTGTTTTAACATACCTACTGGTTACAATCTGCAATTGCAGCATTAGATCTAAATTAGGACTTGACCCGAGTATAAACCGAGGTTAGGTTTTCAGGCTAATTTTAAAGCATTAAAATCTGGGCTTATACTCGAGTATATACGGTATACAGAAGTCGCCTATGGGGAACTGTATCAAAAACCACAGCAAAATCCAAGTATACCATATATTCTGCTATGTCGGAGTCTAAATTCCTACTCACTTCCTCATAAAGGCCATGCTGATTACTACTTATAAGATAAGTCCTTGAAACATACACTAGAATATGTTCCCATATAGTTATAGTATTTTAGGTTGAATAAAGACATATGTCCATCCAGTCCAACCCATCTAGCAATATCCTCCTTTCCTGCCTAACTGTTGATCCAGAGGAATGCAAAAAAAAAAACAAAAAAAAACACCAAATTTATGAAGGGGAAAAACATTCCTTCCTGACTCCAAGTGGCAATCGGAAATTTTCCTGGATCAACTTATGTATCAATACCAGTAACGTGCAACATTCCTTGTTTGCAGAAATTCACCCAGCTTTTTTTTTTAAACTGACCAATGAACCTGCCATAACAACGTTCATTGGAAGACAGTTCCATAGCTTTACCGTTCTCACAGTGAAAAACCCTTTCCGAACTTGAAGCATAAACCTTTTTTCTTCAAGTCTTAAGGGATGGCCAGATGTCCTCTGACATGGTCTATTGGTGAACAATGCCCCAGATAGTTTATTGTATGGCCAGTTAATGTATTTATACATGGTAATCACATCCCTACGCAAGTGCCTTTTCTCCAGTGTACATAATTGTAACTTTTCCAGTCTCTCTTCATATTCAAGCTCCCCCATTCCCATTATTAATTTAGTTGCCCTTCTCTGAACCCTTTCCATTTCAAAGATGTCCTTTTTGTACACAGGATTCCAAAATTGCACTGCATATTGCAAATGAGGCCTTGCCAATGCTTTGTAAAGAAGGAGAATAACATTTTCCTCCCTTGAATTCATACCTCTGGCACTGCTTGCTTCCTTTTAGTTTATTATCCACCAAAACTCCAAGATCCCTTTCCAACAGGGATTCACTTAACAGAGTCATTTATAGTATAAGCAGCACAAGGATTTTTAAGTCCAAAATGCATCACCTTACATTTCTCAACATTGAATCTCATCTGCCACTTAGCAGCCCAATGTGACAATCTATCTAGATACCCCTGCAATGATTGCACATCCTCTGAAGTTTTTAATGGTCGACAAAGTTTTGTGTCATCAGCAAACACAGAAACCTTGCTGACAATACCCACTTCCAAATCATTAATAAATAGATTAAATAGAAACGGCCCCCAACATAGAACCCTGTGGCACCCTGCTTAGTAGTTTAGTCCATAATAATGAAGCCCCATTAACAACTACTCTCTGCATCCTATTCATTAATCAATTCTCTATCCATGTACAAATGTGCCTCCCCAGACCAACAGACCTTAGCTTATACGTTAGTCGCCTATGGGGGACTGTATCAAAAGCCTTTGCAAAATCCAAGTAAACTACTGCTATGCCAGAGTCTAAATTTCTACTTACTTCCTCATAAAAGCCAAGCAAGTTAGTTTAGATCTATTCCTCCTAAATCCATGCTGGTTACTACTTATAACTTCAGTCCTTGAAACATACGCTACAATATGTTCCCTTATTAAACTTTCCCGTATCTTCCCCATCTCCCTTTGCTGTGGCCATTGTGTTATTTATGAAAATAACCTGTGAGTAGTAGGGGTCAGCTCCCACAATCCACCTTAGCTGGGTAAACCCCCAGCTAAGTGTCTGCGTACAGGCACATGCTCCATAAAGCTCAACAGATCAAAACAAGGAAGTTGCAGCCTTGCTTCCTAGAAGCTGACAACCAATCACATTATAGCACAGAGATCCTCCCTCTCCATGACACAGAACAGGGATTTCAGTTTTTTGTTTTCACACATTCAAGGCTCCTGTCCTAAAAATGATATAATCCTTTGCTTTTCATACAAAAAGAAAATTAATCTTTGCAGTGTATTTCATAGATAGCATGGATGTAAGAAACAGAATACTTACATTTCAGCAAAAATAAAAGTGTGGGGAATAGAACCTGCAACTTGTACATTTACCCTGTATTGCTAAAAGCAGAAGTCTTACCTCTAGGCTAAGAGAGACACTATATAAACCATTGGTACATGTAGAATATTATAGTAGGAACATAATGGAAACAAAAAATAAAGATACATTGGGGGAATCAAACTCATAACCTTCTGAACTGTATGTGTCTAAACCTGGCATCTTACAAAGCGAGCCACCGCTGAATAAGCTGAAAGCCTAGGAACATTTAGAAGCTTTATCTTTTGCATGGAATATAATAGAAAAAAAAAAGGTTTAGCTGGGGTATTGAACTTGTGATCTTCTGAACTGTATGTGTCTAAACCTGGCATCTTACAAGGTGAGCCACCACTGCAAAAGCTGAATGTCAGGGTACAATTAGAAGCTTTATCTTTCTCATGGAATATAAAGAAACAAAAAAAGCTACATCTGGGGCATTGAACTTGTGACCTTCTGAACGGTGTATTTTTTTTAAATCTGGTGCCTTACCTGGTGCGCCAGCACTGAATAAGCAGAGAGTCCAGCTACATTTGGAAGCTTTATCTTTTGCTAGGAAAAGAATAATAAAAAAAATGGAATATGGAATCCCTGATAACTTAGAAAGCTGCTTGTTACCCTGCAGTTTATTTTCTAGCAACTCACACTGACTGGTAAATAGACTGCAGGGTAACAAGCAGCTTTAAAAGTCTTATCAGGGATTCCATATTGGTGTGTAGACATCTGTATAGAAAACACTTTGTGCATAGAGACAGTGAATACTGGGGTCAGGGGGCGTGGTTCTTTGATGACTTCATGGGCTGTGGGTTGTCCTGGCAAAAACATGGAAGCCTTCTTATTTACAGAATCTATTTCTCACATATATTAAATGCAAAGTACTAGAGAAGAATCTTACAATGTACAGGTGTTCTGGGAGAAAAACTTTCACATTAGGTTTTTGAAAATTTAAGTTTAGTTCTCCTTTAAACTTACAGGCCTGTAATTACCCGGCTGTGAACGACTATCCTTTTTAAATATTGGAATAACAGCAGCCTTTTTCTAATCCAGAGGCACACCTCCGGACATGAGGGAATCTGCAAAAATAAGAAACAATGGCCTAGATAAAACTGTACTTAGTTTCCTAAGTACCCGAGGTAGTGTATTTTATCCGGTCCAGGAGATTTATAATATTAACAATATCAAACTTTCAGTATCTTCCCCACCACTGAAGTTAAACTCACAGGTCTCTAATTACCGGTCTGTGAATGCAGTGGCTAGGCATCACCATAGCAACTTCTTTGCCACCCCCCCAGCTAAAGGGAGCATTTTGAACTTCTCCCACAAGCCTCCCTAATAAAAATATCTTTTAGTAGGTGAAATACCATCTCTTGGTCCCTGACCCAGGCAATATTTCTTATTTCTCAACTCCTACCTCGTCCGAACTACATTAAACTTCCTACCAGTCATTACACAATCTATGTGTTGTTTCTGTTAATCGACAAGATCAGGGATCAAGAGAGGGAGTTTTCTAAGATCTCTTTTCTTTCCTGCGCAAGGTAGGAACCTTTAATTTGCAACATGTTCCACATTTGATTGAATTATTAATATTAAAGAAATACTAATAATGATGATAGAGGGAAAGTCATGTTTATGTGTATTTAAAGGAATTGTACACTGAAAAAATTACTTTGTAATTTAGTTTCAAACTATAAATGAATACATATAAGCAGCACTTACTCTGATGTGTTTGTTTTGCTGTATGACTTTAATCTAGTACTTGTTTTGCTCAAGCTCAGACCCTCAGTCCCCCAGCCCCCAGCCAGACTATCTTTCTGTGAGGGCAAGCATGCTCAGTTATACCTATAAGGCAGCATTGGGAGAGGGAATTTCCCATCATGCAGCTCACATACCAACTGTCACCATTCAAGCTACAGCAAAACTATACATAATAGAAAAGTTTATGATATGAAGGCAATTGATTGACAGCTGAAATGTAAGATATTTCAGATTGGATAGCTAAAGAAATAGGGGACAGATCAATAAATAAATGGTACAGTGATAGTTATGAAGAATTATAGTTTGCTGCAATGGGCAATTTAAAAACTAATTTCCCAGTGTACATATCCTGTAAAAAAAAAAATCAATGTGTGTTTGTGTCTGCATATGTGTATACGTATTAGTGTCTGTCAGTACATACAAATTCTATTTGATAGAAAAGAAGCTTTGGCAGTAGTAAGTTTGTTAGAAGACCCTTTTTATGAGGTTCCCTAGAAAACTTTTTAAAACTTTTTATTATTCTTGAGGGTTAAGGAAAGGACCCCATCCAAAATTTTGCTATGGGGCCCTGTGAGTTCTACCTACGCCTGTGTGAACGGCTATCTTTTTTGAATATTGGAATTGCATGAGCTTTTTTCCAATACAAAAGCTTGCTTGCGGAGATGAGGGAATCTGAGAAAATAAAAAACAATGGCCTGGATAAAACTGAACTTAGTTCCCTAAGGATATATTTTATATGGTCCAGTAGCTTTACTGATATTAATCTTATTTAGAGGTTTCTGAACTATATCCTCAGCTAATCAACCAAGTTTTATACCATTATTGATACTATATGCTATCTGTACTTGGATCTTCAATAGTGTATACAGAGGGGCGCTCCCTAATTGATAAACTTAAGTATGGGAACCCATATAGAGTGGTGCTAGGGGACTAAAACATATAATGAATCAAAGTACTAGGGACAGACCGTATAAATCCCACTAAAAGCACACTAAACCCCTTGTAACCCAATCTAGGATATAAGATCTTGGATCCCCTAACAATCTACCAAACACCATGCAAGTAACATGTTATACTTCTATCGTCAGTAGTATAAGAGGTCCAACAGGGGTAAGGTATATCCGTGACCAAAAATCAGAGCCCAAAGTTTTATATATACTGAGGTGCCACCGCATTAAGTATTGTCTAGTTCGGGACTTATTGAGAAGCACTGGGTACTGGTAAGTAGAGAAGAGGGTTACTCACGGACCAATATCTCTTGATTGAGCCACACACTACAGGCATACAAGTGTATCATCTTATACTACTGACGATACACCAGTTTGATGTTATTGCATTGGGACAGGTTCCTCATCTATATACTGGGTCTGAGTTGGATTACATAGTAGCTGCTATCGCGGACGCCCAACTTTTTTATATGATATGTTCCGAATAAAGATGTTTTTATATACATATATTTTATATATATATATTTGTTACTTGCATGGTGTTTGGTAGATTGTTAGGGGATTCAAGACTGATCTTATATCCTAGATTTGGTTACAAGGGGTTTAGTGTGCTTTTAGTGGGATCTATAGGGTCTGTCCCTAGTTCTTTGATTCCCTACACTGTTATTTCTCATCTTCTTAGGCTGGGTACACACCATCAGATATGTCCGTCTGACTGACCAATAGTGAAGTGTATCGGGTTGGCTGGAAATGTCTCATGGTGTAAGTGTGGCGGCTGCACATTCGGTTGTCCCGGCCAAACGATCACTAGTAACTCGTCTGGTGTGTACTGTACCCAGACTTAAGCTAGGTAAACTTAGTACTGATAAAGCTCTGATACCGTCGGATCTGCCGGTATTGGAGCTTTTTCGGCCACCAAACAATTGAGTCGGCCGAACGGTCGTTCAGGATAGACTGTAAATTTTCCTCGGCCATAGTACTCTCCTTACAGGGGGAGTCGGCCGTGGTTGAGGGAAACACACAGTCCCGAACGTCCTCCCTATGCTGTGTATAGGAAAAATGCTGGGGACTGTATCCTGATCTTTGAATCTTGCAGATCCTGTCATTTTTCTTCCTTTCATTCTCTTCCTTTTCATATTTTCTTTACATCAGAATTCAGGACTTTATTTTTTTACATTTATTTCCCAAGGGTACACATTTAGACGTGAAATTTTTAAAACCCCTTTAAAAACAGTCTACTTCAGTATCTTTACTCAAGTATATATTATCCCAGTTGCTGAAGACAATATGCTGATGAGCTATTTTTATCCAGGTAAAATTTTCTATCCTGAAATTAAAAGTTAACCCAGTGCTCCTTTCCTTTTTATAACATATATTAAATTCCCTAAGCTTCCAGTTACCTTCATATCTATAATATGCTGTGTCATTACATATTACCAGATCCAACAGAGCACCTATTTTATTAGGAACTTTAACCACCTGTGAGAGAAAATAATCATGTAGCAAATTCAGGAACTCATCACCCTTTAATGTGTTGCCAGTTCCACTACTCCAATGAATGTTAGGGTATTTAAAGTCCCCCATAATCAGAAAATTCCCTAAACTTGCAGCCCATGCCATCTGCATATGAAGCTGACTCACTTACTCCCTGTTAACATTTGGTGGCATGTAGCAGACAATAAATTTATACCCTTTTTGGTTGCCAACTGTATTGCATCCGCTTTAACATCCATATTGGAAGTTCTCTTCTTTTAAATTTAGCTTCAATTCTTATAATAAATAAACACATACACACACTCCCTCTTTCCTAACTTCTCTATCATCCCTAAACAAGGAGTATCCTTCTACATGTACACCCCAGTCATGAGAATTATTTAACCATGTTTCTGCTATACCCATAAAATAATATTTTTCAAAGACAATCTCCATTCAAAAACAATTTTTATTCTAGCAAAAATACTGTAGTTTTTATTGTAGAAAAATCTCTGCAATTAGTCAATTGCTTTAGTAGGAAGCATATTATTTTAAGCACATGCAATGCTTTCAGAAACTTCTTGGTGACATCTAATATATATTATTTTACAATAGAGGTTACTTTATTTATTATTCAATACTCAAGAAAACCCTGTAATGATAGCCTCTGAAAATAGCTAATTTCAGAGGACTCGTGGACATGCGTTAAAGAAAATAAGTTTCATCTTCAGGTTAGGAATGTTTTTTTCCCAGTAAGAACGATAAAACTGTCTTCCAACAGATGTGGTAATGGCAGGGTCATTGAATAGCCTTAAGAGTGGACTGGATACATTTCTTAAATTTAATAATATTGAAACTTACTGGAATTATTATTGTGAATTTATACAGAGCCAACATTTTCCGTAGCGCTATACATTGTGTACATTCACACCAGGCCCTGTCCTGAAGAGCTTACAATCTAAGCACATTTATTTGACACATAAGTAGGAGCCAAAATAAAAAATTGCTACCAACCTATCAGTATGTCTTTATGATTATGGGGGAAACCAGAGTGCCTGGAGGAAACCCACACTACCGGGAGAACATATAAACTCCTTGCAAATGTGTCCGAGGGTGGATTCAAACTCAGTCTGCAAGGCACCTATTAATAAACAATGCACTAGAGAGTTTATTGTATGGCCCATGAATATATTTGTATAAAGTGATCATATCCCCATGCAAATGTCGCTTCTCCAATGTAAACAGCCTAAACTTGTCTAATCTGCCTGCAAAGTCAAGACCCTCCATTCCCCTTATTATTTTAGTTGCCCTTCTCTTAACTGCTTCCATTTCCAAGATGTCCCTTTGGTATATGGGATTCCAAAACTGCACTGCATATTCCAAATGAGGCCTTGAAAAGAGGGAGAACAATATTGTTCTTTCTTGAATCTATTCCCAGCTTTATATAAGACAGTATCTTGCTAGCTCTAGCTGTTGCTGCCTGGCATTGTTTGCTACAGCTGAGTCTGTTATCCCCCCAAATCGTTTTCCATTAGAGATTCACTTAACACAGTTATTTATGGTGTAGGTGGCACAAGGATTGTTAAACCCCAAATGCAACACCTTACATTTATCAACATTGAATCTCATCTGCCATTCTGCTGCCCATTTTGATAATCTATCAAAACCACATTTAAGGTTTGGTCAGTCACTTATAATAAGGGAGGCCAGCAGTGGATTCAAGCTTAAAATACTTAAGGCTTGACTTCAAAAAAATAAATTATTCCTTATTTCATTGCTCGTGTAACAACATGCCTACAGACTTCCAAAAAAGGTGTATTTGTTTACATGTATTACAGCAAAAATAGACAATTTTTTGGATAATTATTTTAACTATTTAAAGTCCACATAAGACACCTTGTTTACATTCCTGCTTTACAAATATGGCATGATACAGAATAAAAGGTTATATTTCATCTAATTACTTGCTTAAATTAAATAACAATAGAGTGCTGTATAATAAATATAACACACCTGGCACCTTACATGAGAAAACATTTCACAGCAGAATTAAACCAGTAAAGCAAAACTACATTAAGGCACTTTATGACTTCAACTGTTTTGTAAATATGCTCGTCTTTGATTTGGGTTTAACTCTTTTGTTGTGACAGAAGCCATGAATTCATGGGCAGACACTTGACACTGAAGTTGTTTACTTAGTATAAAAAAAAATAGCTCTGAGCATTTATGAAATAATTTTGTTGATTGTACTACTACGGTATTTTGTTTACTTATAAACAAATCTGCACACTTTTATGTTGATATGTCAACTGCAGCCTGCCTTATGAAAGTTTTGACAATTGAAGTCTGTTATTTTGTGTCGTTTTACAGTCTCTGTCTTTGTAAGTTTATAAAACAAAAATAAAAAGCACCTGAGTGACACAATTATAATCCTTCTAAAATAAGATGTGCCTATATTTATAAATGTTAAGCTCAAGCTGCAGACCATGATGGTGGAATAGAAAGCAATACCCAAGAGTCTGTAAGATCCCTGTAATGGCAATTCTTGTATGGAAAGCTACATAATTGTATTTTATAATGTGGACTGTTAAAGCCAAGGGGAGGAGGGTATCTAGTAGCATAGCATCTGTGCAAATGCAGTTTTTTTGTCTGGTACACACAGGCAGAATTGCTGGTTATATCGGAATCATGTTCCGATGATTCGTCTTTCTAACATGGAATTGGTGGTAACGTTGGGCCTAGTAGAGAAAACAGATTGAGGGTCGCACTCCGAAATCAGTTGAATACTTTATTTAGTGACCAACATCAAAAACTAAATAAAGTATTCAACTGATTTTGGAGTGCGACCCTCAATCTGATTTCTCTACTGTGAATTTTCATCCATGGAGGGTTGGATATATGAGGAGTAAGCACCCACGGTTTGGACTAGAGTGCATTGGACTTTGGTTTCTATTTGGATAACGTTGGGCCTAACCTAATAATGTTCACTAGTTGGAAAATGCTTTTTGCTACTAACTTTTTGCCTGTAAAATCAGTCACAAAGTAATGGAGTTGGTGTTTTTAGAATGTCGCAGGTTAGTCTTATACAGTAAGTGTATGACCAACATTAGCTGAAGAAACCAGTAAGAGGCAGCAACAACTTAAACTAACAAGATAGTCGGGATTATTTAATAAAAGTTCTTATTGTTAAAAATGGTGCTAATTTTGCCCAAACCAATCAGATGTTAGCTTTCAAATGTTAAATAAGATCTGATTGGTTGAGGCAAAATTAACACCATTTTAAACAATAAGAACTTTTATTGAATCTCCCTGATTATCTTGTATAAAGAGGGGTATAAATTCAATGGAGAAAATATTACTTTCCACAAAGCACTGTTATGGCCTCATTCTTGGGACAGGTAAGGGATCAGAGATGGGTGATTAAATTAATAATGGTAATGGAGGAGTTTGACTATGCTGTTGGATTAGATATGTTAAGGCTATTCATAGTCATAGAGCTTCTTGCATGGGTATATGATCACTATGCAAATACACAAATGGATCTTAAAAATTAACTCTCTAGTGCATTAATTAACAATATATCAAATGTTTCTACTATATGAACTGAGCTATGGCTACTTTGGATTAGTCATATCTGCAACAGTGAGATAGTTCATACACAAGTAATTTACCTGCAACGTTCCTTGAACCAGATTTCCCAATCCACATTACGACAGACGTTACAGCTGTATCATAATCCTAAAGTGTAATCCAGCTGGGGAAAGTCAGTTAAGAACCGCTGAACAGGAATGTTAAAAAAGTGATTTAAGAGGTTTTCATTAGTATTTGTAAGATGCTAATCTAATACTCTTGTGTGGCTTTGACTAAAAACATACAAGCAAGTTTTCTTATATATGAATAGCAGTAATTGTGAATGACAAGATTCAATAAAGTTAGGTGAAATATGACATTTCACAGCAGCACCCAAGACATATAACCTTAACTGAACTGAAATACTTAATTAGTTAACCGTCTGTAGGTTACTGATAAAGAACATCATACAGTTGGCTATTTGCCATTAACTAACTATAAAACAAGAAATCCATTAAGGTAAAACAATTACTGTTTGGGTGGAACATTGGCTGTCCTGGTGCAACAGTCAGCATGCTAGTTTTAGCTATGGTACTGTGTATGACGTCAACCTTTGACCTCCCTTCCTGAGTAAGGGAGACACCCTGCCCTAACTCATTATAAAGGCACCTAGCCCTTCCTGACTTCCTTGGGGAGCAATGCCAAGCTGTGCAGTTTCCTCTGAGACACAGCTCTACAGAATTAGTGGTGTTTTCTCATCTCATATTAACACTCCATGTGCTGCAAGTGTGGCTGAATAACTATTATTGCACAACTGCTATAATCACATGGAAAGGACTATGTTAATAAAAGCAGACACAAAGAACTGAATAGTTCTTTTTAATTCTTCCAAAATGTCATCAATTCGATGTACAATGAATGACTGTATTACAAGTATATTTCACCTTTGTTTTGGCATGTCATGATGCCAACAGAATGGATATCAAAACTAACACACCTGCTAAAAATAAAGAGATTGTAATCAGGGTGCGGATTTACACATCAGGAGTCTGTAGGCACAAAAGGTCTGGTACACTTAGCCCCACCCTTTAAGACAGTCCACACCCATTTTTGCTTTTTTGGGAGTGGTGGAGGGAGATTGGCAGCGCACAGTAGGTGAGTGCCTACTGCGCCTAATGGTAAATCCAGGCCTGGTTGTAATACTGTAATGCTTAGATAAATGAAAAGTTTGGTTATACAGTAAAAGGTATGTCTACCCCTAATAAAAACTTTTAATGTGTTATTTAGGGTCCCCCAAAACCTAGGTTATGTTTTGTTAAAAAATCCTTACCTTACTCCTATGCTCCAAATGATTCTCCTGCAGTGTCTGTGCAAAGTCCAGAAAAGTGAAGAGAAGGTTTCTGCCTCTTCTCTGTCCTCCCTGAGCACTGGACTCAGGCATGCGCTGTAAGCGCCGATGGATCTGGAGGGGGGGGGGGATAGGGAATCGTCTCCCCTCCCTCGTGATCCAGCCAATCACAGACCCGGCTGCAGGCCAAGCTCCCAATGCGACTCCGTTCCCAGAAGTTTCTACAGACTTTTTTTTACACAATGCGGTTAGGGTTGGGAGAGGGGAAGCTTCACTACAGCAAACTTTTAATTCTAAGGAGGACAAACCCTTTAAATGTTTACAGATCGAGTAATAATACTAAGTGCCTTTTCAGTTCACGAGCAGCAGCAATGGATTCTCGTCTGGGAATGGCAGTCAGCCATTGGCAGTGACGTCACTGGCCTTACCCGGAAGTGGCAGAGTGCCGCAGCAGTGGATTGTGGAGGTTGTAAGTAAGGTTGTAATTTTTTGCACTGGGAACATTATTTAAAGTTTTAAGCAAAACATAACCTAGCTTTTGGGTCCCTGAATTATATTTTAAAAGTTTTTATTAGGGCTGGACATACCCTTTAAAAATTAATTAAACATACTATATATCATTTTAGTAATGAAAATATTTAAAACAACAGGCTGTTTAAGTAACGTTAGAGGCATAAGTAAATTGGGAGGGTGGACATGCCCTTTAAATATAAGAGGCAGGCATTTTTTTGAATAGGGTTTTATAAACTATTTTTTACTAACAAAAATAGAAAGTATAGCGCATAAGGAATCAACTAAAATTATTTCTCTTTTTCTTAAAAATTGGGTATGTATTTTAACTAGATAGTTTCTCACATATAAGAAAGGTTCCTAATCACTGCCAAAAAGGCTAAGTTCTTACATTAATGTATTGTCCACTTCAATACATCACTTCATTTTAGTCTTTCATCTGTGTTATTTTAGGAGGGAAAAATATAAAATGGAGGGAAAAAGCAAACTTTTCCCCTACTACTTTAAAGCTGCTTCAGGGCCATCTGCCTTTTGTAGTGAAAGCTAACTCAGATCTGAGGTATGCATTCCTGTCTATGATAAACAATAGGTCTGCTGACAGGTGCAACCAGCCAGCAGATGACAGGCAGGTGCGCGTGCCATTGCTTATTCCCCCCACTGCCTTTCTCTATTCTGTCATCCCCTTCAGGCAACACCTACCACTTAAGGACACAGGTCAGGTAAGAAACATTACAAACAGTGACCGCGCCTAAATGTGATCAACACTTCAGGCTATAACTGCACACTGGTAACCTGTTTTACGTACACTATACAATAATTTCACTTTAAGCCTCATACATACACTTTATAATTGCCTGCTCTAAACGGTCAAAGAACAGTCGTTTTGGAAGTAGGAGAGCCTCCTCTCAAACACAGTTTTGTAATTCCTATTAATTAACGATTTTGGGGAATGGTGCCCTTTTTTCTGCCCCATCAGGAGGATGGGGGGGATGTGTATCCTGGTCATTCTCCACCCCCTCTCGATAGCACAAAAAAGGCTGCTCGGCTACTACTGTCTGTAGATTGCTCATTAAATAAATGGTTGTTGGAACAACTGTCTAACAGTCATTCCAAACATCATTTATAGAATGTGTGTACCTAGCTTAATGCTCAGTAAGAATTTCTGTAGAGAATCAAAACTCAATAATATTAATATACAGAAACTAAGCCAATATTTAGATTGATTATCAGTGCAAAAAACAAAAATATAAAATATACTTTTCACAGAACATAGGATACTACACTTTTAGTTAACATTTTTCATATATTCAAATCATATTATCTTTGATATACAGAGCATTGAGGGGAGAAAGGACCCCATGAGCAGTTAGGGCAATCAACTGCAGTCTTTTTAAAATGGGTTTAAAGGGCATGTCCACCCTCCCCAAATGAAAATTTAACTCACTAGTGTCCCCACTTTGTAGTTTAAAAAAATCCTCACCTTACTCCTCTGCTTCTTATGGTTTTCCTGCAATGCTTGTCCAAAGTCTAGGAAACTAAAGAGTAGGAGCGGTCTTCCTATTCAAATGTTTCTGCCTACTCCTTGTCCTCTGAGAGGACAGTGGCATGCGCAGGGCATCCCTTTGCCACCGTCCCTCCCACCTCTTGATCCCTCCCTGGCTGCCCTTCACCTAGCATTAAAAGCTGTAGTTTAGGGCATCCCTGCCCACCCCCAACTGCCATGTCAGATTGTTAAAAAAAAAAAAGCAGAACTTTACTTACAGACCTTCTCTCTCACGGTGCTCTATATTGACTGCAGCCGTGTTTGTGATTGGCTGCCTCTCAGCCAATCACAGCTGCGGCTGCTGGTTCGGCCCGTTTGCTAGTTCCGGCAAGCAGGGAGCCGGATCAGTGCACCACAGGAGGTTGGGGCTGGGCAGGGATGACCTACATAATTTAAAAAGTTTTCTTGCAGGGTGGGGATGCTCTTTAATGAATAAAACCACCTTTGTTTTAGCATTAACTCCCAATTGCTTTCAACCCTTAAGCTGGGTACACAATGTAACAATCATTGAAATATGACCGACAAATCTGTTAAGATTCGACTACAGGCAACTGTCTATGCTACAGTACAGGAAGCCAATCGTGGGTGAGGGAAATTTTAGGTCCATAACAACTGTTTCTGATCCCAAAGTTTGCCGGCATCAGAAAATATTTTGCGGCTAAACACATAATTAAAAAGGACCATTTATTGTTAATGTGTGTACCCAGCTTTAAGCAAGATACCCTTTCCAAGAAAATAGCTTGTGTGTAATGGTGGCCATAGATAGTATGATTGCAGATTGGGCAAAGGGAAACATTTCTTTCAATTTCTTTCAAAAAAGTTTGTCAGCCAGTGATTCTATGATGCACCATGGCCATCATAACCATTTGTGGTTGTGGGAATACACAAGTACCAGAAAGAAATGTACAAACTCCTTGCAAATATAAGGCAGGTACACACGGCACAATTTTCTCCTCTTAGTATCTAATTCTCTTTTTACCTTTTTATTAAATATACCGTTTCTTATTATTGATCAGTATCTATTCATGACCCTTGAGCAAATTCTTAAAAATTACCTTATCTGTACCATTTTAATTCCTCTTAGTAACCCACATTTATGTCAGTGCTAGGTTGGCATTTTATTCATCACCAAAAAATCAGACAAATATCCATGTGATGTCACAGTTATTCACCATAATAGTAGGGAGGCACCTCTCCAAAGATATGCAGCCATGAAACCTCCAACACTTGGAAGCAACTAGTAATGAACTTTATCTCTCAAAATGTTATGCTTTTAATGCTTTTGATCAAATTTATTGAAATGCCTATGTTTTTTTAACATATGCATTTACAGAGGTCCAATAATAATTCAAAGCGGGTGAATTTACATTGATCTTCTCTTTTCTTTGTTTGTAGACAAGCAAGCAGACGCAGACACACAGAAACTCATAGTTACTGTTATGAAACAAACAGACAGGGAATTGACTAGCCGGCAGACTTATTATGCTACAAAATGCTACCCCACAATTCCATTAACTGGGCTAATTGCCTATTAAAAGAGAATTTAAAGAGTGATACGTTAAGTGATGCAAATTTCAAATTTTGGTCTGTTATGTCAATACATATGTACATGATAATTACAAATAGGAATTAATGCTGCACACATCACATGTTTTCTTTTCTATGAATATTTTCTTTTGATGGTTGAAAAATATTTTAAATAATGATTGCACACCAAAACGATCAGTTTCCATTACTTCAAAATTTTCTTGCTGACAGAATTTTAACATTGCATAAACTTTGATGAGAAGTCATACAGGTAATAAACCTCAATGTAAAGAATTGTCTTTTATTTTTTTGAATCTTCTTGAATTACAGCCAACATTAAAAAAAAATAAATAAACAAAACCCCAAGTGGCAATCGGAAATTTCCCTGGATCAAGTCAAACTTTATGTATCAATACCAGCAACCTGCAGCATCTTTTATTTTTAGAAACACATCCATCTTACTTTAGAAACTATCTAATGAACTTGCAATCACCAAATCCAATGGAAAACAGTTCCATAGTTTTACTGTTCTCACAATGAAAACACTTTCCGAACTTTTCTTCCAGTCTTAAGGGATGTCCGCATGTTTTCTGAGAACAATGCCCCAGATAGTTTATTGTATGGCCCATCAATGTATTTATACACAGTGATCATATCACCATGCAAGTGCCTTTTCTCTAGTGTGCATAAATGTAACTTATTTAATCTGTCTTCGTATTCAAGCTCCCACAGTCCCTCATCTGCCATGTAGCAGCCCAATATGACAATCTATATAGATCTGCCTGCAAACACCATTAACTACTCTCTGCATCCGGTCCATCCATAATTTTTGTCCATGTACAAATGTGCCACCAAAGAGTAACATATCATAGTTTATACATTAGTCCCCTTAGTTAAATCCAAGTATACCACATCAACTGCTATGCCAGAATCCAAATTCCTACTCACTTCCTCATAAAAGCCAAGCAAGTTTGTTTGACAAGATCTGTTCCTCATAAATCCATCTTGATTACTACTTAAAAGGTCAGTTCTAGAAACTTACTCCAAAATATGTTCTCAAAGGTCTGGATAAAATGGAACTTAGTTCCCTTAGGACCAGTGGATGTATTTTATCCAGTTTTATTAATATTAGCCATATTTCATTGTTTCTGAACCATATCCTCAGTTAACTACAGTGCAATTGCATCCTTTATACCATTAATGCTACTATTCTTTGGGCTAGAATCTGTACTTGGATGTTCTATAGTGTATACAGAAGAAAAACACTTGTTCAAGACATCTGATTTATCGGCATGCTCTGTAACTATCTCTCCATTATTTAATGACCCTACATTTTCAGTCCTCATCTTCTTACTATTAATAAACAGAAACAATTGTTTAGGGTTAGTCTTTCTTTGTTCAGCTATCCTAACTATTATTAAAAATTATTTATTTTAGCTAGCTTGATTGCTTTCTTACAATCCTTGTTATAGTTTTTATAGTTCTTAAAGGCCATTCTGTTCCCTCTAACTTAAAATATTTCAAATGCCATTCTCTTCCTTGATTGCTTTCCTTCCAGATGAAAGCCACATGGGTGTCCGCTCGTATTTTTACATTATAAATTTAGATTCAAAATGGTTTAAAACCCCTTTGAAAACAGTCCATTTTCAACTTTCAGGGACTAGTGAGTGTAAGAGCGATAACACCAAATTTAACGCACCCCCTCTACATTCACACCTGAGACCTTGCAACACTAACAAGTCCCATGACAACAGAGAGGGAAAATGTACTCATATTTGTTGCCAGCAGTTTATACATCAATGGCTGTGTGTTAAGTTAATTTGAGGGGACGCAAACTTACAGTTTTACAAGCTGTACACTGACTATATATATATATATATATATATATATATATATAGATAGATAGATAGTCTATCAGTGGCTCGTCACTTTAAAAGTGCAGGACATCTGTCCACATTTAAATGCATGATTTTTTACCACATCCAAATGGAGGAACCTTAGGCTTCAAACGCTTGTATGATATGACTGTTTTTCATGATTAGCATTGCAATATGTTTTGAATTGCCCCTTATGTGAATCGCAAATACTAGGTAGTATGTACATTTGAGTTGATAGTAGGTTGGACCAGGTATTAAAGGGCATGTCTACCCCCAAAACTATAATTCCCCCCACTACTGGCCCCACTGAGTAGTGCATAAAAATCCTTACCTTACATCCCAGCTCCAAATGGTTCTCCTGTAGTCCCAAAAACTGCCCAGCAGGAGGATAGCAAAGTCGATATAGGACTCTGCCTCCTGTCTCCCCTCTGGGAGAAGTTGTGCATGCGCAGTTCAACCCTTCTCCCCCTCCCTCCCGTTTTGCAAGCCCTCCCCCTACCTTAAAACCCCTTTGTGACATAATAGTATTCCTTCCTCCAGCCCCAACCGCTATAAAAGAATTTCAAGAAAGTCCCCCGATCTCTACTTACCTTACCTCTCTCCCCCGGCGTTCTGAGCAGCCGGCAGCCGTGTCCGTGATTGGCTGCCTCTCAGCCAATCAAGGACACGGCTGCCGGCTAAATTATTTGCATTTTGTATTACTTGCACTACCCTAGTATGTAACATGTATGTTTTCCTCATGTATATTAATAATATAGTATAGTATAGTATTTGAGGTTGAATAAAGACATACGTCCATCCAGTTCAACCCATCTAGCAATATCCTCATTTCCTGCCTAACTGTTGATCCAGAGGAAGGCAAAAAAAAACCACCAAATTTATGAAGGGGGAAAAAATTCCTTCCTGACTCCAAGTGGCAATCGGAAATTTCCCTGGATCAACTCTACTTTATTTATCAATACCAGTAACTTGCAACATTCCTTGTTTGCAGAAACTCATCCAGCTTTTTTTTTAAACTGACCAATGAACCTGCCATAACAACGTCCACTGGAAGACAGTTCCATAGCTTTACCGTTCTCACAATGAAAAACCCTTTCCGAGCTTGAAGCCTAAACCTTTTTTCTTCAAGTCTTAAGGGATGTCCTCGTGTCCTTTGACATGTTCTATTGGTGAACAATGCCCCAGATAGTTTATTGTATGGCACATTAATGTATTTATACACAGTAATCATATCCCCACGCAAGCGCCTTTTCCTCCCGCGCTCATAATTGTAACTTTTCCAGTCTCTCTTCATATTCAAGCTCCCCCAATCCCCTTATTAATTTAGTTGCCCTTCTCTGAACCCTTTCCATTTCTAAGATGTCCTTTTTGTACACAGGATTCCAAAATTGCACTGCATATTCCAAATGAGGCCTTGCCAATGCTTTGTAAAGAGGGAGAATTACATTTTCCTCCCTTGAATCCATACCTCTCTTTATACAGGACAATACCATGCTGGCTCTGGCTGTTGCTGTCTGGCACTGCTTGCTACCTTTAAGTTTGTTATCCACCAAAACTCCAAGATCCCTTTCCAACAGGGATTCACTTAAAGGAGAACTAAACTTAAATTTTCAAAAACCTAATGTGAAAGTTTTTCTCCCCAGAACACCTATACATTGTAAGATTCTTCTGTATTACATTGCTTTTAGTATATGTGAGAAATAGATTCTATAAATAAGAAGGCTTCCATGTTGTTGCGAGGTACAACCCACAGCTCATGAAGTCATCTAAGAACCACGCCCCCTGACCCCAGTATTCACTGTCTCTATGCACAAAGTGTTTTCTATACAGATGTCTCCTCACCAATATGGAAGTCCCTGATAGGACTTTAAAAGCTGCTTGTTACCCTGCATTTTATTTACCAGTCAGTGTGAGCTGCTGGAAAATAAACTGCAGGGAAACAAGCAGCTTTCAAAGTTATCAGGAATTCCATATTCCATTTTTTTATTATTCTTTTCCTAGCAAAAGATAAAGCTTCCAAATGTAGCTGAATTCTCTGCTTATTCTGTATTGGCGCACCGGGTAAGGCACTGGGTTTAAAAAATACACAGTTAAGAAGATCACCAGTTCAATACTACAGCTATAACTTTTTTTGTTTCTATTATATTCCATGCGAAAGATAAAGCTTCTAATTGTACCCAGACATTCAGCTTATTCAGTGGTGGCTCACCTTGTAAGATGCCAGGTTTAGACACATACAGTTCAGAAAGTCATGAGTTTGATTCCCCCAAAATATCTTTATTTTTTGTTTCCATTATGTTCCTACTACAATATTCTACATGTACGGATGGCTTATATAGGGTCTCTCTTAGAGGTAAGAGTTCTGCTTTTAGCAAGACAGAGTAAATGTACAAGTTGCAAGTTCTATTTCCCACACTTTTATTTTTGCTGAAATGTTAGTATTCTGTTTCTTACATCCATGCTATCTATGAAATACACTGCAAAGATTACTTTCTTTTTGTATGAAAAGTAAAGGATTATATCATTGTTAGGACAGGATCCTTGAATGTGCTTGAAAACAAAAAACTGAAATCCCTGTTCTTTGTCATGGAGAGGGAGGATCTCTGTGCTATAATGTGATTGGTTGTCAGCTTCTAGGAAGCAAGGCTGCAACTTCCTTGTTTTGATCTGTTGAGCTCTATGGAGCATGTGCCTGTACGCAGACACTTAGCTGGGGGTTTACCCAGCTATGGTGGATTTTGGGAGCTGACCCCTAGTACTCACAGGTTATTTTCATAAATCACCCAATGGCCACAGCAAAGGATGAGATGAGACACAGTTGTTGTATGTTTGTGAATGTGCTCTGTCTATTGGGACAATGCTGTCTGGAGACTTTAGTTCCCCTTTAACACAAAGCCATTTATAGTATAAGTAGCACAAGGATTTTTAAGTCCAAAATGCATCACCTTACATTTATCAACATTGAATGTCATCTGCCACTTAGCAGCCCAAATTGACAATCTATCTAGATCCCCTTGCAACGATTGCAAATCCTCTGAAGTTTTTAATGGTCGACAAAGTTTTGTGTTGTCAGCAAACACAGAAACCTTGCTGACAATACCCACTTCCAAATCATTAATAAATAGATTAAATAGAAGCGGCCCCAGCACAGAACCCTGTGGCACCCCACTTAGCACTTTAGTCCATAATGATGAAGCCCCATTAACAACTACTCTCTGCATCCTATTCATTAACCAATTTTCTATCCATGTACAAATGTGACTCCCCAGACCAACAGACCTTAGCTTATACATTAGTTGCCTATGGGGGACTGTATCAAAAGCCTTTGCAAAATCCAAGTAAACTACATCTACTGCTATGCCAGAGTCTAAATTTTTACTTACTTCCTCATAAAAGCCAAGCAAGTTAGTTTGACAAGATCTATTCCTCCTAAATCCATGCTGGTTTTAAATCCCCAAGAGCTAGGGGCCAAGATAAAAGCAAGGACCTCCAGGGTAGTGTTTTCAGAAATACTACCGCAGCCTCGTGCTAAGCCATGGAGACAGCGGGAGCTTAGGAGCATTAATGCGTGGCTAAGAGAGTGGTGTAAGGAAGAAGGGTTTGGGTTTATTGAGAACTGGGCAGACTTTGCTGTCGGCTACAGGCTCTTTAGTAGGGATGGGTTGCACCTCACTGATGGCGGTGCAGCTGTTTTAGGGGAGAAGATGTCTAGAGGGTTGGAGGAGATTTTAAACTAGGTTTGGGGGGGAGGGTATTAGCAGTCTCACTGGGATAGATAGCCCAGGAGAAAAGCAGGGTGTAGATAGGCCAGTGGTGGGTGGAAAGGGGGGTGGGGCTAGCATAGGGGATAGGGAGGCATGTGTATTAAAGTGTACGAATAAAGTACAGGATCATTATCTAAAATGTATGTTTGCAAATGCGAGAAGCCTGACTGACAAAATGGGTGAATTGGAAATTATGGCATTGCATGAAAAGTATGATGTAATAGGTATAGCAGAAACATGGTTGAACAGTTCTCATGACTGGACTGTAAATATAGAAGGATATGCCTTGTTTAGGCAGGACAGAAAAAAAGGAAAGGGGGGGGAGTATGTGTTTATGTTAAAAAAGAATTGAAGCCAAATTTAAAAGAAGAGATAACTGGCGATATGGATAAAGTGGAGGCAATATGGGTGGAATTAGGCAACAGGAAAGGGGGTAATGTCATTGTTGGTGTCTGCTATAAGCCACCAAATGCTAGCAGAGAGGAGGTGAGTCAACTTCATATGCAGTTGGCAAGGGCTGCAAGTTTGGGGAGTGTGCTCATTAAAGGGGACTTTAATTACCCTGACATTGATTGGTGTGGTGGAACTGCCATCACAGAAAAAGGCAATGAGTTCCTGAATTTTCTCTCAGAGGTGGTTGAGGTTTCTACTAGAAAAGGAGCTCTGGTGGTCTGGTAATATCTAACATTGTGGAGCGCATTATAGATATAAAGGTAACTGGAGGCTTAGGGAATAGTGACCTGAAATAGTGGCGTTTGGACTTTGTTATCGAAAGGAAAAGTGCGCTGGGTTAACAAAGACATTTAATTTCGGGAAGGCAAATTTTCACAGGTTAAAAGCAGCTCTTCAGAATGTCAACTGGGATAATGTATTATCAGGTAAAGGTACTGAACAGAAGTGGACTGTGTTCAAGGGGATTTTAAGCTAGTTCACATCTAAATTTATACCCTTGGAAAATAAATGTAAAAAAAATAAATCCTCGCCCATGTGGCTGAATTCTGATGTAAAAAGGCAAATGGAAAGGAAGAAAAAGGCATTTAAAACCTTTAAGGCCGAGGGAACGGAAAGGGCCTTTAGGGATTATAAAAACTGTAACAAGGAGTGTAAGAAAGCAATCAAACTAGCTAAAATGAATAATGAAGTTAGGATAGCTGAACAAAGAATCACTAAGCCTAAAAAGTTTTTTAGGTATATTAATAGTAAGAAGATGAGGACTGAAAATGTGGCACCATTAATTAATGGGGATAAGTTAGTTACAGAGGATGGCTATATTAATGCAACTGTAAAGCGCCACAGAAGATGTTAGCGCTATATAAATCCACTCAAATATATATATATGTTATATGGCTGGCACTCTATGCAGGGTTCAAAAGTGCGACTGACCTGGGTGCAGAAGACTTGAACATGCACTCTGTGGGGTTAATGTTATGATCATTATGATGTCACATCCACTGGGAGGAGCTTCCTCTATTTAAGTTGCATTTATTGTGTGTGTTCACATGGTTTGATAAAGGCCCAAAGCACAGGGCCGAAACATTGCCACCATATTTGTTGTTTACAATAAATTGATTAACATTCCTGGAGTGCTCCCATATCTTTCTATATATTGTGGAAGCACTCCTTAGGCTAAATTATAATTACATTTTATATATAATTATGCCCCTCACAGACCTTGTTCCAGCTCAGATGTACAATGTCTAATTACACTTAGGGGCATATTTAGAAAGAAGCATTCATATTGTCATATACAGTTGTGTTCAAAATTATTCAACCCCCAATGCTGTAAAGGGTTTTAGGGAATTCAGTGTACATTTGTAATTGTGTTCAGACAATTTTTAAAGAACCAAATGCAACTAAAATGACATTATTTGTTTTTGTAATACAGTATTAAATGGGTTTTTTTGTGATTTCTTCATTGACACAATTATTCAACCCCTTAAAGACTACCACTCTTAAGAACAGAGGTTCATTCTCAAGTGTTTTCGATCAGGTATTGAAAACAATTGTGGATGTCATTGAGCAGCAATCAAGCATAATAAGCACCAATTAGGAAGATTTAAAATGACTGTGATACTTAGCTCCTTCTAGACATTTACTGGTGTGTTTACAAACACACCAGAGAATGGTCCAGGAAGACAAGAGAAGTGGTGATTTCTCTTCACAGGAAGAGCAATGGCTATAAGAAGATTGCAAAGATGTTAAACATACCAAGAGACACCATAGGAAGCATCATTTGCAAATTCAATGCAAAGCGCACTGTTGAAACGCTACCTGGTTGTGGCAGAAAGAAGATGCTGACTTCGACTGCTGTGCGCTACCTGAAGCGCAAAGTGGAGAAAAGTCCCTGTGTGACTGCTGAGGAACTGAAAAAAGATTTGTCAGATGCGGGTACTGAAGTTTCAGCTCAGACAATAAGGCGCACACTGCGTAATGAAGGCCTCCATGCCAGAACTCCCAGGCGAACCCCGTTGCGGTCCACAAATAATAAGAAGAGTCGACTGCAGTGGACAAACCACAAAAGTGTTCTGTGGACTGATCGAACAAAATTAGAACTGTTTGGGCCCATGGATCAACACTAGGTTTGGAGGAGGAAGAACAAGGCCTATGAAGAAAAGAACACCTTGCCTACTGTGAAGCATGGCGGGGGGGTCAATCATGCTTTGGGGCTGTTTTGCTTCTGCAGGTACAGGGAAGCTTCAGCGTGTGGAAGGTACCATGAATTCTCTTCAGTACCAGGAGATATTGGAAAAAAATGCGATGCAGTCCGTCACAAACCTGAGGCTTGGGAGATGTTGGACAACAGGACAATGTTCCCAAGCATACCTCCAAGTCCACTAGAGCATGGTTGCAGATTAAAGGCTGGAACATTTTGGAGTGGCCATCGCAGTCACCAGACTTAAATCCGATTGAGAACCTCTGGTGGGACTTAAAGAAAGCAGTTGCAGCGCGCAAGCCTAAGAATGTGACTGAACTGGAGGCTTTTTCCCATGAAGAATGGGCTAAGATACCCATAGATCGCTGCAAGACACTTGTGTCAAGCTATGCTTCACGTTTAAAAGCTGTTATAACTGGAAAAGGATGTTGTACTAAGTGCTAAGAATGAATGTCACATGGGGGTTGAATAAAACTGATAATGATGTGAGCACAGAAAAGACATTTGTGGTTATTTCATTATAAATGTTATGTTATATTTGTCTGACTTACAAGTGTCTCTTTGATTTAATTGTAAACAAGATGACTGAAATGATCAAAATCAACGTCAAACTGGCCAAAACACGCAATTTCAGTGGGGGTTGAATAATTTTGAACACAACTTTGGTTTGAGAATAGTATAACACCCCAACTGGACTCTCATTTGTATTGGAAAACCCACCATAAATACTGCCTCCTTCCAGTTGACCTCTTTCCAGACCATAAATGTGGCCACTAATGTATTATTGAGAAAATGCCAAAAGTACAATTCTGGCAATAATAGCAGGAGAAACTTTTATAAATATGCCCTTTAGTATTTATATTTTCTTTAAATTTTGAAGGGTGCTACTGTATATGTACTAAGGCCAACATTCAGCATGTAAAAGAACCATTGGTCTCTTTTAGCAGTCAATATTTGATACTCTATTTTATATCAGGCTGCAATGAATTTGCCTGCTTACATGGTAAGCAATGGTAATGGAAGTTAAATAAAGACATATGGACCAACCATTATAGCCTACTTAACAACCCTACTTGATGATACAAAGCAAGGAAAAAAAACAATCCTTACATAGTTTTCAAGAACATAACAAAAATGTCCTTTCCTTTTTTACACCTGCTAATATGTTCAGTCTTGTTTCACTGCAATTTGGTAAAAATTAAAAGCTTCTTTTTTTAATCACATATATTGATTTATTTAAAAAAAAATTGTTCATTTATTCCTTACAAGTGATCTTTTCGCAAGCACATTTTTGCCCTCTAAAATTACATATTGGTGAATAATGCAATAGAGCGTTTGTACGGTGCATCATTGTATTTTCTGAAGTAATTGGGTTCCCTTGTTTACAGCTCTTCTCTGCTGTCAATTACCATAATATATCTGTTCTATTTCCAATATTGGTTTAGTTGCCCTTTTTTGAAACCACATATTGTAAAAGGATTTTTTCTGTTGTTGTAGATAGCATTTCAAAACTGAACTGCACAATATAAATTAAGATTCAAGTGCACTTTGGTTAACCGAGGATATGGTACAGAAAGAACTAAAGAAGGTTAATATTAATAAATCTCCTGGACCGGATAAAATACATCCTAGGGTACTTAAGGAGCTAAGTTCAGTTTTATCTAGGCCATTGTTTCTTATTTTTGCTGATTCCCTCATGTCCGGTGATGTGCCTCTGGATTGGAAAAAGGCTGATGTTATTCCAATATTCAAAAAGGGTAGTCGTTCACAGCCGGGTAATTACAGGCCTGTAAGTTTAACTTCAGTGGTGGGGAAGATCCTGGAAAGTTTAATAAGGGAACATGTTTCAAGGACTGACATTATAAGTAGTAATCAGCATGGATTTAGGAGGAATAGATCTTGTCAAACTAACTTGCTTGGCTTTTATGAGGAAGTAAGTAGAAATTTAGACTCTGGCATAGCAGTAGATGTAGTTTACTTGGATTTTGCAAAGGCTTTTGATCCAGTCCCCCATAGGCGACTAATCAATAAGCTAAGGTCTGTTGGTCTGGGGAGTCACATTTGTACATGGATAGAAAATTGGTTAATGAATAGGATGCAGAGAGTAGTTGTTAATGGGGCTTTATCATTATGGACTAAAGTGCTAAGTGGGGTGCCACAGGGTTCTGTGTTGGGGCTGCTTCTATTTAATTTAGAGAGGATGTGCAATCGTTGCAAGGGGATCTAGATAGATTATCACATTCGGCTGCTAAGTGGCAGATGAAATTCAATGTTGATAAATGAAAGGTGATGCATTTTGGACTTAAAAATCCTTGTGCTACTTATACTATAAATGGCTCTGTGTTAAGTGAATCCCTGTTGGAAAGGGATCTTGGAGTTTTGGTGGATAACAAACTTAAAGGTAGCAAGCAGTGCCAGGCGGCAACAGCCAGAGCCAGCATGGTATTGTCTTGTATAAAGAGAGGTATGGATTCAAGGGAGGAAAATGTAATTCTCCCTCTTTACAAAGCATTGCTAAGGCCTCATTTGGAATATGCAGTGCAATTTTGGAATCCTGTGTACAAAAAGGACATCTTTGAAATGGAAAGGGTTCAGAGAAGGGCAACTAAATTAATAAGGGGATTGGGGGAGCTTGAATATGACGAGAGACTGGAAAAGTTACAATTATGTACGCTGGAGAAAAGGCGCTTGCGTGGGGATATGATTACTGTGTTTAAATACATTAACGGGCCATACAATAAACTATCTGGGGCATTGTTCACCAATAGAACATGTCAAAGGACACGAGGACATCCCTTAAGACTTGAAGAAAAAAGGTTTAGGCTTCAAGCTCAGAAAGGGTTTTTCACTGTGAGAACGGTAAAGCTATGGAACTGTCTTCCAGTGGACGTTGTTATGGCAGGTTCATTGGTCAGTTTAAAAAAAAAGCTGGATGAGTTTCTGCAAACAAGGAATGTTGCAAGTTACTGGTATTGATACATAAAGTAGAGTTGATCCAGGGCAATTTCCGAGTCAGGAAGGAATTTTTTCCCCCTTCATAAATTTGGTGGGGTTTTTTTTTGCCTTCCTCTGGATCAACAGTTAGGCAGGAAATGAGGATATTGCTAGATGGGTTGAACTGGATGGACGTATGTCTTTATTCAACCTCAAATACTATACTATACTAAGTCTTTCCAGTAATTAATAACAAACTATAAAAACTATAATTGAACCCACTACTGGAGCCACAGTACAGTTTAAAAAAATCCTTACCTTACATTACTGCTCCTAATGGTTCCCCTTGTAGTCCATGTTCAAAGTCCAGGAAACTGAGGAGTAGTGGCTGTCTTCCCGTCCAAACGTCTCTGCCTCCTGCCTTGCCTCCGGGAAGGATGATGACATGCGCAGAGGAGTCCTTTCCCCCCCTCCCTCCCGATCCCTCTCTTGCAATCCTTCACATTGCATAAAAACTTTCAGCTATATTGCAGGGCATACCCTCCCACCCCCAACCGCTATGTTATAAGTTTAAAAATAGAATCCAAACTGGATCCTCATTCCAGTGTCTTCTATATTGCTGGCCGCTGCAGCTGTGATTGGCTGCTTATCAGCCAATCACAGCCGCCGGTCTGGCCCCCTGCTAGTAGTTCCAGCAGGCAGGGGAGCCGGACCAGAATGACACTGGAACAAAGAGCTGTAAGTAGAGTTTGTGATCTATGTTTAAACTAACATAGTGGTTGGGGGTGGGAGGTTATGCCTTGCAATCGAAGTCGAAAGTTACAATGGAGGGTGGAGATGCCCTTTAATACTATCTGGCATTGTTTGCTAAAACTAAAGCTGGCCATACATTATTATTATTGTGGATTTATATAGCGCTAACATCTTCTGTAGCGCTTTACAATTACATGTATACATGTAAGTCAGAGAGACATTTCAAATTTTATCCCTGATGAAGCTGTAAGGAAACGCGTAGGAACTACCTCACAAGCCATTACCAAGTGGATTACACCTTACCACAAAACCACCACGACTTAAAGGGGCCACACCATAGCAGAGAGGTGCAACTTCAACAACTGCTAATGGACTGTTTCTACAAGGTTTTTAGTGCTTTTTATTGTTTTTAATTGCTATTTAATAGTTTGTTGGCAACCTTATTCCTGTGTGCAGAGGTTTTTGGGAACTATACAGACCAAGCAAGCATTAGAACAGCACAGAGTGAAGCCTGCATTACCCCTAGTGGTGGATAGACATAAGTGAGTGGTTGAATTTTAATTTTAATATATGGAAGTGTCATCTTAACTTATTTATTTTTTACTTCTTGTTTTAACCCTTACCCTACCCATACCCCCAAGCGCAAGCAAGATACTTTTAAACATGTATACATTCACATCAGGCCCTGCCCTGAAGAGCTTACAGCCTAAGCACATTTATTTGACACATATAACCTATCAGTATGTCTTTATGAGCGTGAGGGAAACCGGAGAGCATGGAGAGAACATACAAACTCCTTGCAGATGTGTCCAAGGGTGGATTCAAACTCAGGACTTCAGCGCAGCAAAGCATCAGTGCTAACCACTAGAACCCCCAAATCTTTTACATTAGAAATTCTCTTAGAACAGAGTTATTTATTGTGAAGAACCTGCTTTTATTTCTCACTTCTAAATCATTTATAAACATATTAAATAAAATGTCCCTAATTTTTCAAGGCTAGAATACGTTATTTGTACATTCATAAACTGTATGCAACAGCATTAAAAGCCGTAGCAAAATTTAAGTTTACCACATCTACTTTTTTTTTTAGCATGTGTACTGACAGATGACATTGTGGTATCTGTCGGCACACATGCTGTGGGAACCGCATACACATACCTGACCGTTCCCCATACGCGGTATGGGGATCGGTCAGACGTGCGGCCATACACAGTACAATCGTATCAGCTCCCTTTACTAAAGTACTACTAAGGTAAAGGAGCTGATAACGACTGACGACCACTATGGTCGTTTGTCGGTACACAGCTTCACTGCAGAAGCACTTTGCATTTCATTAGATAGCTAATATCTATTATTTAGGAATCAAAGGAACATTGCAGAATTAGATAGCTGGGATAAGAAAAGCTTAAGTTGCCCATACACTTTTTTTATATTAGTTTCTTTATTTGAGTATGAATTGTACTATACATACATTTTTGCAAGTTATGACAGTAATAGAGATTTTTCCAAACAATTAGTGTTACAATAAATTATTTTACATCTTTATATTTATACATATACAGGGAGATTCAATAAAAGTTCTTATTGTTTAAAATGGTGCTAATTTTGCCCCAACCAATCAGATCTTATTTAACATTAGAAAGCTAACATCTGATTGGTTGGGGCAAAATTAGCACCATTTTAAGCGATAAGACCTTTTATTTAATAACCCTGATAGCTTATAAAACATTGAATATTTTAACATAACTGAATAATAGTATAGGTACTCTTTAAACAGCATTAATATTAAAATTTGGGATTTGGGAAAGAGGAAACTAAAGGGGTGCCCATACACTTTACTTTACCTTCAGACACTCCTGCATTTTTCCCATGACGTCGAAGGACCGTCTGAACCATTCTTTTTTGCGATTGCAAAATGAATAGGCCAGGCAGGAACATCAAAGAAATATTTGATAATATAATAATATAATAATAACTGATATGCATTTGTTAGACGTTAGAAAGATTAGGTGTTAGACTACAGACGAACGTAGAATCTAACCTAAAACTAGTGTATGGCCAGCACATAGTGTCTGTGCGCTAAAATGTACTTAAAAATAGGACAACACTTTCTGATCAAATCTCATAATAGTTTATTTTTTGAAAAATAGTTTCAGTATGACTGCTTTTTGCCTTATATTATGGGGGGAAATGCAAACATGTTTATCTCCTCACATCACAAAGAACTTCGGCCAATAGAACTCTCATGGTAAATGCTGTGGTGTGCGTTATTCTACAAATTAGTGGAAGGAAATTCCTTATCTTTTCAGAATACTGCTTTCCTTTGACACCCCTCTCACACTAGATTATTCCTTTTTAGTGACCTATGTAACATGAAGAAAAATATATCTCAATTTATGTTTATATGGGAAATACAAGAAAAAACAGCATTTTTTCTTGTAAAAGGATTACAGCCTTTACATAAACTTACCAAACATTCTTGACCCCATAACATGGAGTCAAGAGATTATCCAAACCAAACAGTGATTCCTAAAATCACTTCTCAGCTGCTTTCAGCTTGCCCTCGTTAGATGTGCTTTCTGGCTGATGACATGCACTGCACAACAAGTAGAAGAGATTAAAACCCAGTAATGTTTACTAGGGGAAGTGGGGGATAGTAGTGAGGGAGACAGCCATCTTAAATACAAGGGAGGAAGAACTTAGGGTCAGAAAGGCTTGGAAGGTGGTTTTGTCCATTATTAGAAAGGTCATCTGCCACCAAGTCCCTACATGCTGGACTGTGTGTTGCCTGCCTGGTACTAGGGTTCAGCATGTGGTGGATCATGTAGACAGATTATTGGTTGGTGATGAGTGTGACCTGGCGGTCTTGGCTCACATTGGTGCCAATAACAAAGTTATACGAGGAAGAGAGGTCCTTAAAAATGACTTCCGAGAGCTAGGGGCCAAGTTAAAAGCAAGGACTAACAGGGAAGTGTTTTCGGAAATACTACTGCAACCACGTGCTAAGCTAGGGAGACAGCAGGAGCTTGAGTATTAATGCGTGGCTAAGAGGTCAGTGTTAGGAGAGATGGTTTGAGTTATTAGAAAACTGGGCAGACTTTTCTGTTGGCTACAGGCTCTTTAGTAGTGATGGGTTGCACCTCACTGATGGTGGTGAAGTTGTTTTGTGGGAGAAGATGGCTAGAGGGTTGGAGATAATTTTAAACTAGGTTTTGGGGGGGGAGTAATATCAGTTTCGCTAGGATAGATAGCCCAGGGGAGACATGATTATTTAAGTCTATAAATAAATTACAGGATCAGAATATAAAATGTATATTTGCAAATGCGAGAAGCCTGGCTGACAAAATGGAAGAATTGGAGTTAATGGTGTTGAATGAAAAGTACAATGTAATAGGTATTGCAGAAACGTGGTTGAACAGCTCTCACAACTGGGCTGTAAATTTAGAAGGATACTCCTTGTTTAGGCAGGACAGAGAAAATAGGAAAAGTGGAGGAGTATGTGTTTATGTTAAACAAGAGTTGAAGCCAAATTTAAAATTAGAGATATCTGTCGATATGGATGTAAAAGCGGAGGCAATATGGGTGGAATTGGGCAATAGGAAGGGGGGTAATGTGATTGTTGGTGTCTGCTACAAGCAGCCAAATGCTAGCAGGGAGGAAGTGAGTCAGCTTCATATGCAGATGACCAGTGCTGTAAGTTTAGGGAGTGTTCTGATTATTGGGGGCTTTAATTACCCTGACATTGATTGGCAAAGTAGAATTGCCTACACAGAAAGTGATGATGAGTTCTTTAATTTGTTGCAGCATAATTTTCTCTCACAAGAGGTTTAAGTTCCTACTAGAAAAGGAGCTCTGTTGGATCTGATAATATCTAACATTATGGAGCAAATTATAGATATAAAGGTAACTGGAGCCTTAGGGAATACTGACCATGAAATAGTGTCGTTTAGCATATGTTATTAAAAAAGATAAGTGCACTAGGTTAAAAAAAAGACTTAATTTCAGGAAAGCAAATTTTCCCAGGTTAAAAGTAGTTCTTCAGCATATCAACTAGCATTATATATTATAAGGTAAATGTACTGAACAGAAGTGGACTGTTATTAAAGGGTATGTCCACCCTAAAAATTATTTTTTAATATAAGATTCCCCCTGCCAGCCCAGCCCCAACCGCTATATTTATATGTTTAGAAAGCTCCCCAAACTCTACTTACCTCCCCTCTTTCCTCCGCCGCGCTCCCGGACCTCTGCTTGCGAGAAAATGCAAGCAGAGGGGCGGGACCGGCAGTCGCGTCTGTGATTGTCTGAGCGGCAGCCAATCACGGAAGCGGCTGCCGGGAGCTCATTTCGGTGGAGGAAAGAGGAGAGGCAAGTAAAGTTTGGGGAGCTTTCTAAACATATAAATATAGCGGTAGGGGCTGGGCTGGCAGGGGGAATCCTATACATTAAGGGTTTCACACTAGGGGGAGGGAATCCTGAGAGGGAAGGAGAGGGAGGGGGAGAAGGGCTGCGCTGCAGTACGCATGCCAAAATTCTCCCGGAGGCCAAGTAGGAGGCAGAGTCCTATATGGACTCTGCTATCCTCCTGGTAGGCAGTTTTTGGGACTTTGGGGGGGACTACAGGAGAACCTTATGGAGCTTGGATGTGAGGTAAGGATTAAACTACACTACATGATGGGGCCAGTAGTGGGGGGGATTATAGTTTTGGGGGTGGACATGCCCTTTAAGGGCACTTTAAGCCATTTTTACATCTGAATTTATACCCTTTGGAAATGAATGTAAAAAAAACAAGCCCGCGACCATGTGGCTTAATTCTGATGTAAGGAGGGAAATGGAAAGGAAGAAAAAGCCTTTAAGTCATAGGGAACGGAAAGGACCTTAGAGCATCCCCCCTCCTCCCTCTCACTCCCATTTTCCTCTCCCTCCCCCTAGTGTAAAATCCCCATGGGGTATTGTAGGGCTTCCTCCCCCAGCCCCAACCGCATTAGTCTTATGTCCAGAAACTTCCCCAATCTTTACTTACCTTCCCCCTCCCCCCCAGCGTTCTGAACTGCCGGCAGCCGCATCCGTGATTGGCTGCCTCTCAGCCAATCACGGACGTGGCTGCCGGTTCAGCCCCCTGCTTGCAGTTTCATTCAAGCAGAGGGCCGGGACATTATCGCGGAGGAAAGAGGGAAGGTAAGTAATGTTCGGGAGGGTTTCTGGATATAGTTTATAGTATTTGAGGTTGAATAAAGACATGCGTCCATCTAGTCCAACCCATCTAGCAATATCCTCATTTCCTGCCTAACTGTTGATCCAAAGGAAGAAAACCCACCAAATTTATGATGGGGGAAAAAATTCCTTCCTGACTCCAAGTGGCAATTGGAAATTTCCCTGGATCAACTCTACTTTATGTATCAATATCAGTAACTTCCTTGTTTGCAGAAACTCATCCAGCTTTTTTTTTTAAACTGACCAATAAACCTGCCATAACAACGTATAATAATAATGTGGTTGGGGCTGAGGGATGAAGCCCTACAATATACACAAAGTTAAAAAAAGGGGTGGACATGCCCTTTAAGAAAATGGCGCCATTAATTAAAGGAGATAAGTTACTTACAGAGGATGGCGATAAAGCAAATGTCTTGAACAATTTCCCCCCCTCTGTATACACTATAGAAGATCCAAGTAAAGATAGCATAGAGTATAGCAGCAATAATGGTATAAAAGTTGCAAGTTCACTTTGGTTAACTGAGGATATGGTGCAAAAACAACTAAATAAGGTTAAAGGGACACTTCAGTGGAAATTATCAATATTTGTTAAATTGTTAGTTTGTGTAATGCATACTTAGTTATTCTACATATTCTCTCCCATTTTTAAAAATCAGTTGATTTCATACGCTTTGCTGTTCCCTGCTGTTGACATTAGTGAGCTGACATTTCAGGTTCCAACGGTCCTTCTTCTTCCCAGGATGCACCACTTCCTTGGAATGTTCCTAACAGTAATTTCTACTGGTTGGCTGTTGGATGGTTCAAACATGCTCAGATCTCTACTGAGCAACTGAATCAACCCAGGCGCTGGGTCAAGGGCAAGACCATAACGATCTCTACTAGGGGTCCTGCAAACAGGAAGTCAGTATTTCAGTTGCATTTATTTATACACAGACAAAATGCTGAATTGGCAGATTAAGGTCATTGGGATGAAAAAATACTGCTCTTTTTTCTGAAAAGTATTTGTATTTCCACTGAACTTCCCCTTTAATATTAATAAATATAAAGTATTTGGCCCCCTTGAAGTTTTCCACATTTTGTCACATTACTGCCACAAACATGAATCAATTTTATTGGAATTCCATGTGAAAGACCAATACAAAGTGGTGTACACGTGAGAAGTGGAAAAAAAAACATACATGATTCCAAACATTTTTAACAAATCAATAACTGCAAAGCAGGGTGTGCATAATTATTCAGCCCCCTTTGGTCTGAGTGCAGTCAGTTGCCCATAGACATTGCCTGATGAGTGATAATGACTAAATAGAGTGCACCTGTGTGTAATCTAATGTCAGTACAAATACAGCTGTTCTGTGATGGCCTCAGAGGTTGTCTAAGAGCATCTTGAGAGCAACACCATGAAGTCCAAAGGACACACCAGACAGGTCAGGGATAAAGTTATTGAGAAATTTAAAGCAGGCTTAGGCTACAAAAAGATTTCCAAAGCCTTGAACATCCCACGGAGCACTGTTCAAGTGATCATTCTGAAATGGAAGGAGTATGACACAACTGTAAACCTACCAAGACAAGGCCATCCACCTAAACTCACAGGCCGAACAAGGAGAGTGCTGATTAGAAATGCAGTCAAGAGGCCCATGGTGACTCCGAACGATCTGCAGAGATCTACAGCTCAGGTGGGGGAATCTGTCCATAGGACAACTATTAGTCGTGCACTGCACAAAGTTGCCCTTTATGGAAGAGTGGCAAGAAGAAAGCAATTGTTAACAGAAATGCATAAGAAGTCCCGTTTGCAGTTAGCCACAAGCCATATGAGGGACAAAGCAAACATGTGGAAGAAGGTGCTCTGGTCAGATGAGACCAAAATGGAACTTTTTGGCCAAAATGCAAAACGCTATGTGTGGCAAAAAACTAACACTGCACATCACTCAGAACGCACCATCCCCACTGTCAAATACGGTGGTGGCAACTTCATTCTCTGGGGGTGCTTCTCTTCAGCAGGGACAGGGAAGCTGGTCAGAGTTGATGGGAAGATGAATGGAGACAAATACAGGGCAACCTTGGAAGAAAACCTCTTGGAGTCAGCAAAAGACTTGAGACTGGGGCGGAGGTTCACCTTCCAGCAGGACAACGACCCTTAACATAAAGCCAGGGCAACAATGGAATGATTTAAAACAAAACATATCCATGTGTTAGAATGGCCCAGTCAAAGTCCAGATCTAAATCCAATCGAGAATCTGTGGCAAGATCTGAAAACTGCTGTTCACAAACGCTGTCCATCTAATCTGAATGAGCTGGAGCTGTTTTGCAAAGAAGAATGGGCAAGGATTTCAGTCTCTAGATGTGCAAAGCTGTTTTATTTTTCCACTTTTTTTTTTTCTTTCCACTTCTCACGTGTATACCACTTTGTATTGGTCTTTCACGTGGAATTCCAATAAAATTGATTCATGTTTGTTGCAGTAATGTGACAAAATGTGGAAAACTTCAAGGGGGCCGAATACTTTTGGAATACTTGGGTCCTTAGGGAACTAAATTCATATCTGTTGTATTCAAGGTAGTTCAACTGGACTTGAAGTTTAGTTCTTGAAGACGTTTCGCTAGTCATCCGACTGGCTTTATCAATTCAGAATGACTTGTACAAGAATCTGTTGGGAATTATTTACCCTGGAAAGTCCCAATTAGCATATCACAGCCAGGTGTTAAGGACCTTCTGAACTAAGTTCAGTTTTATCTAGGCCATTGTTTCTTATTTTTGCAGATTTCTTCATGACGGATAGCCGTTCACAGCCAGTTAATTAAAGGCATGTAAGTTTAATTCAGTGGTGGGGAAGATACTGAAAAATTTGATACAGGAACATATTCTAGAATATGTTTCAGGGACTGACCTTATAAGTAGTAATCAACATGGATTTAGGAGGAATAGATCTTGTCAAACTAACTTGGTTGCTTGGCTTTGACGAGCGAAATTAGTAGGAATTTAGACTCTGGCATAGCAGATGTAGTATACTTGGATTTTGCTAAGGCTTTTAATACAGTCCCCCTATAGGTGACTTATGTATAAGCTACGGTCTGTTTGGCTGGGGTGGCACATTTGTGCAAGGATAGAAAGTTGGTTGATGGATTGGTTGCAGAGAGAGGTTGTTAATAGGGCTTCATCAATATGGACTATTCTATTGGTGAACAATGCCCCAGATAGTTTATTGTATGGCCCGTTAATGTATTTATACACAGTAATCATATCCCCACGCAAGCGCCTTTTCTCCAGCGTCCATAATTGTAACTTTTCCAGTCTCTCTTCATATTCAAGCTCCCCCAATCCCCTTATTAATTTAGTTGCCCTTCTCTGAACCCTTTCCATTTCTAAGATGTCCTTTTTTTACACAGAATTCCAAAATTGCACTGCATATTCCAAATGAGGCCTTAGCAATGCTTTGTAAAGAGGGAGAATTACATTTTCCTCCCTTGAATCCATACCTCTCTTTATACAAGACAATACCATGCTGGCTCTGGCTGTTGCCGCCTGGCACTGCTTGCTACCTTTAAGTTTGTTATCCACCAAAACTCCAAGATCCCTTTCCAACAGGGATTCACTTAACACAGAGCCATTTATAGTATAAGTAGCACAAGGATTTTTAAGTCCAAAATGCATCACCTTTCATTTATCAACATTAAATTTCATCTGCCACTTAGCAGCCCAATGTGACAATCTATCTAGATCCCCTTGCAATGATTGCACATCCTCTGAAATTTTTAATGGTCGACAAATTTTGTGTCGTCAGTAAACACAGAAACCTTGCTGACAATACCCACTTCCAAATCATTAATAAATAAATTAAATAGAAGCGGCCCCAGCACAGAACCCTGTGGCACCCCACTTAGCACTTTAGTCCATAATGATGAAGCCCTATTAAAAACTACTCTCTGCATCCTATTCATTAACCTATTTTCTATCCATGTACAAATGTGACTCCCCAGACCAACAGACCTTAGCTTATACATTAGTCGCCTATGGGGGACTGTATCAAAAGCCTTTGCAAAATCCAAGTAAACTACATCCACTGCTATGCCAGAGTCTAAATTTCTACTTACTTCCTCATAAAAACCAAGCAAGTTAGTTTGACAAGATCTATTCCTCCTAAATCCATGCTGGTTACTACTTATAATGTCAGTCCTTGAAACATACTCTAGAACATGTTCCCTTATTAAACTTTCCAGGATCTTCCCCACCACTGAAGTTAAACTTACAGGCCTGTAATTATCCGGCTGTGAACGATTACCCTTTTTGAATATTGGAATAACATCAGCCCTTTTCCAATCCAGAGGCACATCACCAGACATGAGGGAATCAGCAAAAATAAGAAACAATGGCCTAGTTAAAACTGAACTTAGCTCCTTAAGTACCCGAGGATGTATTTTATCCGGTCCAGGAGATTTATTAATATTAACCTTCTGTACCATATCCTCGGTTAACCAAAGTGCACTTGAGTCTTGTATACCATTATTGCTACTATACTCTATGATATGTGTACTTGGATCTTCCATAGTGTATATAGAGGGGAAAAAATTATTCAAGACTTTATCGCCATCCAACGTAACTAAATTATCCCCATTAGTTAATGGTGCCACATTCTCAGTCCTCCTCATCTTACTATTAATATACTTAAAAAAATGTTTAGGCTTAGTGATGCTTTGTTCAGCTATCCTAACTTCATTATTAATTTTAGCTAGTTTGATTGCTTTCTTACACTCCTTGTTACAGTTTTTATAATCCCTAAAGGTCCTTTCCGTTCCCTCGGCCTTAAAGGTATTAAATGCCTTTTTCTTTCTTTCCATTTGCCTCTTTACATGAGAATTCAGCCACATGGGCGCGGATTTATTTTTTTTACATTTATTTCCCAAGGGTATAAATTTAGATGTGAACTGGCTTAAAATCCCCTTGAACAAAGTCTACTTCTGTTCAGTACATTTACCTGATAATACATTATCCCAGCTGACATTCTGAAGAGCTGCTTTTAACCAGGGAAAATTTGCTTTCCCGAAATGAAATGTCTTTGTTAACCCAGCGCACTTTTCCTTTCGATAACAAAGTCCAAATGCCACTATTTCATGGTCACTATTCCCTAAGCCTCCAGTTACCGTTATATCTATAATGCGCTCCACAGTGTTAGATATTACCAGATCCAACAGAGCTCCTTTTCTAGTAGGAACCTCAACCACCTGTGAGAGAAAATTATCCTGCAGCAAATTCAGGAACTCATCGCCTTTTTCTGTGATGGCAGTTCCACCACACCAATCAATGTCAGGGTAATTAAAGTCCCCCATAATGAGCAATCTCCCCAAACTTGCAGCCCTTGCCAACTGCATATGAAGTTGAATCACCTCCTCTCTGCTAGCATTTGGCGGCATATAGCAGACACCAACAATGACATTACTCCCTTTCCTGTCGCCTAATCCCACCCATATTGCCTTTATCATCCATATCACCGGTTATCTCTTCTTTTAAATTTGGCTTCAATTCTTTTTGCTAATATGCAGTGCAATTTTGGAATCCTGTGTACAAAAAGGACATCTTGGAAATGGAAAGGGTTCAGAGAAGGGCAACTAAATTAATAAAGGGAATGGGGGCGCTGAAATATGAAGACAGATTGGATAAGTTACGTTTCTGCACACTAGAGGAAAGGCACTTGTGTGTGAATATTATTACTGTGTATAAATACATAAATGGGCCATACAATAAACTATATGGTGCATTGATCACCAATAGAACATGTCACAGGACACGCAGACATTCCTTAAGACTTAAGAAAAGAATTTTCAAGTTTGGAAAGGGTTTTTCATTGAAAGAATACTAAAGCTATTGAACTGTCTTCCATAGTATGTCATAATGGCAGATTCATTGGTTTTAGTTAGTTTTAAATAAAAGCTGGATGAGTTTCTGAAAACAAGAAATGCTGCAAGTTACTGGTATTGATAAATAAAGTAGAGTTGATCCAGGGCTATTTCCGATTGCCACTTGGGGAAAAAAATTCCTTTCTTATCCCTTCATAATTCTGCTGGGTTTTTTATGCCTTGCTTTGGATCAACAGTTAGGCAGGAAATGTGGGTATTGCTGAGTAGGTTGGATTGGCTGGATGTATGTCTTAATTCAGCCTTAAATACTATACTAACTGAAACGATATCTGGCAGGAGATAATTCGAAAACTTGGAAAATTCAGGTTTTGTTAATTTCCGGGAGTCCCGAAAGTTTCGTTGGGACTTCGAAACCCTCGGATTCGATTCGAAACTGGGTTCTATTAGAACCCACAGTACATCTCTAGTCTTAAGGACTAACCTTACAATTACTGATCCGTATGGGCTTATAAGAAATAACTTTTATCAAACAGTAGCAGTTGATGTATTTTACAAAGAACTAACTGAATACAACACATATAGCTAGGGGGTATAGATTAAAGGTAAGTCACTGGCAAGGGCATCTCAAAACCATATAAAGCAAAAGGCCAACTATAGAGTAACAACAACATACCTGCAAAATGGTGATACATGCTACTTATAGGCTACTTATAGACAAGATAGCAAAATTGGTCAGTCTGAACATTGTTCATATCAGTAAATTATGCCAAATTGTAAATATTTGTGTACAATGCCCAAGATTAAAAAAAAAACACATAGCAAACACTCTTTAGTCTATATGGGAAAACAAGAGACTAAACATTAAACCACAATTTAGCCTTGTTTTGCTTATCTTCTAGCTAATACTGGCCATACACTAATTTATATATTTATTATTTTCCTATGTATGTATGTATGTATAGTTTATTTATAAAGCGCCACTTGGGGACACAGCGCTATACAGTAATAAAATACAGTCAAAAAAGTCATACAAGGGGGATAAATACATAAATAGTTCAGTACGTAAATATATAAATTATATAAATAGAAGTTCTAGAGCTTTTCCGCAAGAGGAATGGGGGTCCCTGCCCCGTAGAGCTTACAATCTAGTTAAGTGCTCAAAATATTACGCAGCCCTTTAAAAATGAAAATGGGATTATAAGCATAAGCATATCTAATTGGTATTAAGACACTACCATATTGTTATAGAAATACTGGTTGATTACCTGCAAGCTCTTTAGTTGAGCTGCTGATTTCTCTGGAAGACACAGAACCTGGGCCAAAAATGCTTCAATGTCCTTCTGGCATATGCTGACCACCTGTAAGTTATGAAAAACATTGCTTTGAGTTATGAATCACAAGCAATGCTAGCTTAGTTTGTAAATGGATTCCAGAAAGTAGCCCTACTAAACAATAATATATTTACTCTTTATACATTTATTGACTAGTGCTAAAGATATCATAGCAGAAGATTTCAGACATTATTGCAAAAAATTGTTCTCCCTGTAAACATTAAAGCTGAACACTATTTAAATTTCCCCATCCCATACTGTTTAAGTGTTTTTTAAGTACAATACACTACATGTAATGAATATTACTACAACATCTAAACAATATTCAAGCCAGAGCACTTTAACATAAAAGCAGTAATCTGTGTTTCACCTCTCACTTTGTTGTGCCTGCTGGGAAATTTACCTTAGTAACGTGGGGGCTAATGACTTTTAATTGAGTAGTATTTACACTACACTGGTATTCCTGGGGGGATTATTTTTAAATTATAGTGTATACAAATATGGGTTTAGTTCTCCTTTCATTATACCACAGAAGAGCTGAGAAATCACACCAAAGCTCAAAGTTAAAAGGAATGTAATGTAGTATTCTCTGAAATACCTTTAAAAATACTATAGGCCCCACCTGCAGTGCAATATATATCATCAGGCAACATAAAGCAGCCAGACGAGGTTCTAAGGCTCTAAGTTCATCTGTGAAACTCTCTGCATGAAAGCAAGCCAAACACATATGGAAACGTATTTGCTCTACATCTGGGCTGTTCTTAAGCCAAAGAGTCCTTAAACTTGGTATTTCACCTGCAAGAAAACAACAGGTCTGTCAGATGCTAGAATAGTAAAAGAAAAATAACATAGTAACATAGTAATTGTAGCTGAATAAAGATATATGTCTATCTAGTCCAACCTTTATACCCTACTTATTCACCCTACCAAGCAGTTGATACAGAGGAGAGCAAAGCAAAAAAAAAACTGCTGAAAAGGGGGAAGCAATGATATCCACAGGAGGACTCAACACAATCCAAATCTGGCATTGTTTATTAAAGGACAACAATATCAAAAAAAACCCCAACATCACCCCCATTACATGTCCACAATTCCAGCAGCTGAAATCACTTACACACATTAATAGTCGTGCTACCCTCCCTTAGATATCGCACAGCAAATATGAGTGCTAAAAGCCATTGGCTGGTGGGAATGTCTGTTACAACCTCGCTCCTCCTCCTCTGAACTTAAAATGTCCTGTTGCTAGGATACAGCATACATAATCAAGCTGATGAATGGTGGGTGTTTTCTCGCATGCTAGCTTTGAATGACAGTTAGAGGCAGACAGAATTGTTACGCCCCCTTCACAGCATGGCTAATTGAAGGCAGCGAGAGGCTCGAAATCGGGAAAAAAATGTATGGGGAGGGCTGCAAACCTTTACTCTTTTGAAAGCAATAAAGAAAAAAAAAGCATTGAGGCAATACAGTTATCCTTTAAGTGCAATATAGGCTCACCACACTACATGTTTCAAACTGAATGGTTCTTTGTCAAGCCTGACTCAGAAAGGTTCCCTGGATCAACCAAAACTACAGCATATGTTTAAATACCAGCAATTCTCAATATTTTTTATTTTAACAAACTTGTATGAATAAGCATAGAAAGTGCTAATCATCACCATTATCCAAATGTAATGCTTTTGACTGCTGTGACCATAATCGGATAATGGAAATAATCTAATAAAAATGAGTTTAATAATAGCTTTAAAGTACAAAAACCAACACATCTTTGATTTATGGAGAGCTTCTATTACTCCTAGAAGTGTGGCCTACAGGGATTTAATATCGGGATTGTGGCTCTCTAATCTGTGTAATTTTGGCTGGCGTTAAAATTCTTTTGCAGATCTGATGCAATAGCAATATAAAATCCCATGCCACAGCTATTTAAGTTACACTAACGAAACTCACACAGACTTTCCATTCTTAAAGTCACAATTAGTGCAGTGATCAATGTTCGGCACATACTGAAACACAGGAGCATGGCAATGTCCCATTCTACTTGTCATTTAATTTAACCCTACATATCAGCACAAAACATGAACTGTACAATGCAACAGGTGCAAGCAGGCCCTGCTAAGTAGTGAAAAACCCAGGCTAACCTGATATTTTATCATGGAACAGTGGCTCTTGATGAAAGGCCACCAGTGTTTAAGTGTGTAGAATAGTAAGCAAGTGTAGTTGCCCAATGAGTAAATGATGTGTATATTGTTATAATAGATAAGGCTCTGGCATTTTAATGGGGAGGTGCAGTGGCAAAAATCTATATGATCAGTCACTGAGTGACTTCCTGTATTCCACTGCCCCTCCCCATTTCTCTCTCCCTGCCTTTATTAGTAATGTGATAAGAAGTCTATTTTTGTACACTGACTGACTGACTGACTGACTGAATTACTGTGCTGATAAGGAGGAGCGAGCAGCCAAGTCAATTATGACTCACTGGAATGCGCTCACTCCTCCTTATCACCCGAATTATTTAGTTAGTCAGTGTAACGAACCCAGAATAGCACCGGGTGAGAAGCAATGTTTATTGTCTTCTTTTAGTTTGAGATAGAAACAGGCTTGTTATCTACATTATTAATGCAGGGAGGGAGAGACAGGGAGGGGGGAGACAGAGTGCCTGTGCTGTATTTTTTTTCTTTTTTTACCTTATGTATTATATGGAATAATACACTACCTACACAATAATATACAAATATTACTTCACCTCGGAGATCCCTGACTTCTATAAAAGCACGTGGACTAATGGCCTTGTGCTTTTATATGGTCAGGGAACTTATATTACACTGTAGGTAGCGTATTATCCCATATATTATTATTGTGGATTTATATAGTGCCAACTTCTTCCACAGTGCTTTACAATTGCATTTAAATATTCACATCAGGCTCTGCCCCGAAGAGCTTACAATCTAAGCACATTCATTTGACACATACAACCTATCAGTATGACTCCTTGCAAATGTGTCCAAGGGTGGATTCATACTCAGGACTTCAGTGTTTCAAGGCATCAGTGCTAACCATTTAGCCACCGTGGTTCCCAAAACCCTTTCTTTGTACAACATATCAAATGCAGAATGAGGGGTTGAATGACTGGTTTCACACATTTCTGCACAAAGGGGACAAAGATAATTACTGTGTAAACCATCTGTAAAAAAACAATGACGGTTAAAATATGTATATAAAGCCAAACTTGTAAAATTCACTGACAATATCAGACAAAAGATGGTGATAAAATGTATTTACAGATTCTTCACAGTTACATAAGTTTCACAAATGGACATTTTTATAATTTGCTAGTGTCAAATATATTTAATGCCTCCCTTACATCTGGAATTTTCTCTTTCATCTTTAAGCATGCACATGTTAAACCCATACTAAAAAAGCTTGCAAGACCCCTTTAGATAACTACTGCCCAGTCTCACTCTTAAGCTAGGTACACACACTAGCGATAAAGCCCGGATACCGTAGGATCAGGCGTGTGTATCGGTTTTCCCGAACGAGTGCATGGCTGACGAATGTTCCCGTCAGCCGAGCAGTCGTTTGGGAAAAACCGAAAAATTCCCTCATCCAAAATAGACTCCCTATAGAGGAGTCTGCAGCGTCCAAGGGAAACACACAGTCCCGAGTGTTCTCCTATAGGGAAAATGCTCGGGACTGTGTGTATGCAGATCTTTGAAAGATGACAGACAGGATCTTAAAGTTTTTGCCATCTTGTTTCAGCACTGTGGACTGTTTAGCTCTGCCCCTCCAAAACTTCCTGGATTACCTTCTTCTGTAGTCTGAAAAAGCACTGTCAGTTTAGTGACATGACTTCAGCACGTGCATGGAAGTGTGCGCGCGTGACGTCATCGCACCAGGCCGCACTTGTGTACAGAACTACGTGGCGTGATGATGTCACGGGCACACACGTCTGTGCACGTGCGTGAGATTGTCACGCCGGGCCGTGCTTGAGTACAGCACAACGTGTGCGCCGCAAATTCACACACGCGGGACAATTTTTTTTTCAGACTACAGAATAAGGAGATCCAGGAAGTCTCGGAGGGGGGAGTGAAACAGTCTACAATGCTGAACAAGATGTCAGCAACTTTACATCAGGAAAGGTAGGCTCAGGAGGGACCTAGACAAAAAAAAAAGGAAAAAGATTTTTATTTAAAGATGCTGCTTCCAATTAAACTTAACTTGGGTTTACAGCATACTTATCCTTTAAAGGGCAAGTCCAGCCCTAAAATGAAAACTTACATACAGGTAACTCACCCCCCAAAATCCTAAACGGTAATAGTTTAAAATCTGAAATATATAAGTCTAACCTGAAATCCTGCACAATGTCCTGTTTCCCCTGTTTCTGCTTCCTGGTCCTTCCAGTTAGAAACTGTCAGTTATGGATTTGACAGTTGACATTACATCCAATGACTGAATGTTAATCCCCTAGCTACCGCTTCTGAGTATGCCCAGGCTCAGTACAGGTTTTTAAATGGCTCAGTTTCCATGAGGCATCCAGAAGAATAGCAGGCATACAGTAATGAATTCATAGGACAAAGTATGATATATCAACATATTGCCAGTCTTTCTAAAATATGTTCTTATGAGGGTGGAGTTGTCCTTTAAGTCTTAAGGCTCCCCATTAAACAGTGTATTGTATACAAAATCATTTTCATAACATTGAAATCCCTTTGCTTTGCTGCACCTCCTTAATTATATTTCCTCTCCAGTGTCCTCATATGTTCACGCACCCTTTAATCATCACAGTACCATCTCCTGACAGACACCCCACTCATACTGATTCCTCTCACCTTAAACCTCACTCTTTTGTAGCTCCCATCTTTTGGAATTCTATTCCCCTTGCTCTCCGTCAAGAAACCACAATAAGCAGGTTAAAATCTGCCCTTACATCCTACCTATCTGGTAACCAGCACAGTATATGTTTTATTTGCACTGCCTCACAACTGCACTTCTACCCTTTCCTTTGTATCTGTATGTTACCCTCTTAACTAGATTGTAAGCTCTTCGGGGCAGAGACCTACTTTCCTCTTGTGGTGCTAGCACTTACATAGTTATATAAATTATGAGGTAATTATGTATCCCCCCCCCTGTACGACTTTCTTGTATTTTGTTATTGTATAGTATTGTATAGTGCTGCGTCCCCAAGTGGTGCTTTATAAATAAACTATACATACATAAAAAACAATTCATAGCTTACCAGGAATGGAAAGTGGAACTGCCTGCACTATATCTGGCTGCAGCAAATGATTTCCAGGGTAGACATACCACTCCTTGACCACAGGATAGGCATCTGCTGAACCTAAGGTTTATAAGAAAAAATAAACATTAGCAAGCAAAGACACCAATACAATAAAAGAGAAATAAACACTACAAATCACTTAGGTTGAGAGGATTTACCAATGTAAAAGGAACATTTTAAAGCTGGTAAACACCTTATGATCAGACTGATTAATGTTGCTGCCTTTATTCTTGTTTCCAATGATACTCTTTTTCTATTTATGAAGATGTTATCAACTACACAGTAGCTTGCTAAGAGGAGCACCACTAACAGATCAATCAGTTTTCAGGTAAAAGAGGTCACCCAAATTGCACTATTAACAGCCGATTGGTCCGATAATAGTCCTTTACAAAAGAACACCAATCTCATTATTGGATTTATATTGTTGTATATAAAGATTAGAAAAATCAGATTGCATTCCTCTTCAAATCCTTTCTGCCTGGTAATGTCTCAGTAAAAACAAATTTATCAGAAAAACAGGCACACTTCTAGTGTTTGTAGAAAAACACGTCAGACAAAATGGCGGCTAAAAACACTCTAAATAGCTACAGAGGGAAAAAGATGATGGTTTTGTTTTTTTTACAAATCCAATGATTAAATCTAAATATCTGATACATAAACATATATGAAAATTTTTAGTAATGCACATTGTGTGTTGTAAAGTATTTATTTATATGGTTCTTTTCGATTTTGTTTGGTTGTATAACACCATTCCATGCATATAACCTATTTTTAAATATTCGTGTACATACATGGCAAAAGTTTTATAAAACAATTGTACGTAAAAGAAATTTTGCACTTAAAAGAACAATTTACTTGATCATTAAGAACTTGATGAGAGGTTAAAGGGCAAGTCCACTCTCAAATTATATATTATATAGTAAGTAAATCACTCCCCAACACCAAAACTGCAATAGTTAGAAACCTCGTAATTGCCCACACAACTGATCATTCCCAACTGATTTTTGTACAAAATCAGATGGTTGTTCCTCACAGTAAATCAAAGGCAATCCTGTGGTCTTCAATGGATCACAGGATTTAACGACTGGTAGACTAATGATTTGTTAGCCTTGCTCATGTCTACACAGTCTTAAGGTTCGTACACACGTGCTATTACGAGTCCCGACCTGCAACACGCGATGTGTCCGAACCTTCATTTCGGGCGATAATTGGCCCGTGTATGGGCACTTTATCGGACAGTCGCTCGGAGATCCGCTCAGCAGATGGGGCAACAATCCTCGTCTGAAAAGCCGTTTCGGTGTGTACGAGGCTTAAGTCTAAGGCCACACTATAACAGACCGGAATCTTGCACGCAAGCATGCGCATTAAAGCACTGGTAAGGCCTCATTTGGAATCCCATATACAAAATGGACATCTTGAAAAATGGAAGGCGTTTAGAGAAGGACAACTAAAATAATAAGGGGGTGCAAGGAATTGACTAAGCAGGTGGGGATTGTGCAGGTATATGACCATTTTATTCAAATAATAATAATAGGTCATTTCAGAAGACTTGTGGACATGCTTTGAAGGAAAACTATACTCCAAAAATTAACATTTTAGAAATGGAAAGTACCTGGGGAAGTATTAGAAGAAAAGAAGTAGAAGAAAAGAAGTTTAATCTTCAGGTTTGGAAAGGTTTCTTTACAGTGGGAACAGTGAATCTGTGGAACTGACTACCGGAAGATATGGAAATGGCAAGTTCATTGAATAGCTTTAAAAGTGGGCTAGATACGTTTCTAAAACTAAAAAATATTGAGAAGTACTGGTATTTATACGTATAACCGCAGTTCTGGTTGATCCAGGGATACTTGATGGGCAGCAGAATGGCAGATGAGATTCAATGTTGATAAATGTAAGGTGATGCATTTGGGATTTAATAATCCCTGTGCCACCTACACCATAAATAACTCTGTAATAAGTGCATCTGTAATGGAAAAAGATTTGGGGGTTCTGGTAGATAACTGACAGCTGTAGCAAACAATGCCAGGTAGCAACGACTAGAGATAGCAAGATATTGTCTTGTATAAAGAGGGAAATAGATTCAAGAGAGAAAGATATTATTTTCCCTCTTTACAAGGCACTGGTAAGGCCTCATTTGGAATATGCAGTGCAATTTTGGAATCCCATATACAAAAGGGACATCTTCGAAATGGAAGCAGTTAAGAGAAGGGCAACTAAATTAATAAGGGGAATGGAGGGGCTTGAACATGCAGGCAGATTAGACAAGTTAGGGCTGTTTACATTGGGGAAGTGACATTTGCGTGGGGATATGATAACCTTATACAAATATTGTTTGGCATGGTGGAGATATGCCACCATCCTCTGGCAGGGTGACGAGTCCACCTTATCGCAGTTCCACGCTAGGCTTAATGAGGCCCATCCTTCCATTAGGTTTGACTTGAATAGCAGTATTGATAATATACATTTTTTGGATGTTTTAGTAACTAAGAAGGACAAAATTAACACAGATTTATATGTGAAAGCAACTGATCGTAATCAAATTTTACATTATACCAGTCAACACCCACCTCACATTAAAAAATCCATCCCATTTAGTCAACTATGCAGAGTTGACAGATTGGTAAGCAACAAGAAACGTAGGGATCAACAAATCACCTATATGTGTGATAAATTTGGGGAACGAGGGTACCCTAAGTTTATCTTGGAAGGAGCAAAAAGCAAGTTAGAGCAGAGAGGTAGTCCAGGAAAGAGAAGTATGGCTAAGAACGGGCAAGGTGGTAGATTAGCTCTGGTTACAGACTATAACCAACAAAGTGCTCAAATTAAGATTATTATGCGCCATTGGAATATACTTGGGGCCTCATACCCCAACATTTCTGAATTAAATAATCTACCATTATTATCATATAGACGGGGTAAAACGTTAGGCACTATGCTTAACACCACTACAGTGAAGGAGGACAGAATGAAGGAAACTATTGGGAAAATGTGGCTTAAGGGTAGTAAGAAAGGGATGATGCCGTTATAATTGTGTACAATGTCGATCAGTTGTAAGTGGTTCCACTTTCACGCATCCGAAAACTGGAGTGCAATTTACGCTAAGGGGTTCCTTCACTTGTAATTCGAGATATGCAATTTATGTCTTGTGGTGTCCGTGTCATCTCCTATATATAGGAGAAACTACACAGAAAGTAAAGGCCAGGATTTCTCAGCACAAATCCTCAATCAACCATACAAGTCTCTCTTCCAGTTCCCCGCCACTTTGTAGATTCGGGTCATTCGGCTGAAGACCTGAAATTTATGGTTTTGGAAGTTATACCTCTCATGGGACAAGGTGACAGGGAACTGAGACTAAAAAAGAAAGAAGTATGGTGGGTTAACAAATTACAGACGTTGGCCCCTGGGGGTCTAAATAGGGATTATGACTTATTTTTGTTTCTGTGAAAAAATCTTGCCCCATGTTGTGAAGTATTGAATGCATTGTGAGATATTTGAACTATGAAAGCCACCGTTGTTCTAACTTTACCTCTGCTGCAATTATGTGTCATAATAATACGTGTCTCTCTCTGGTGTGATGTCATTTCCTGGGGGATAGGATATAAAATGTTGATATATTACTGTTTAATTAGTACTGCCCATATCTTGAGAAAGAGAGCTGTGTCTCTCGAAACGTCGCTGGTGTGTGGGCAGACGTTGCAATTTTGATGATATAAAGCCTTTTCAACTGCAATATTTGGTGTGCGACTCCTTCTTCATCGCTACTTATACAAATATATGAATGGGCCATACAATGAACTCTCTGGTGCATTGTTTCATCTTCAAGTTAGGAAAGGTTTATTCACAGTGAGAATGGTAAAACTGTGGAACTGTCTTCCAGCAGATGTGGTAATGGCAAGTTCATTGAATAGCTTTAAAATAAAGCCTGGATACGTTTCTAAAACTAAAAAATATTGAGAATTACTGGTATTAATACATATAGATCTGGTTGATCCAGGGATACTTTCCGATTGCCGTTTGGAGTCAGGAAGGAATTTCCCCCCCCCCCTTTTTAGCTGTTTTTTTTTTGCCTTCCTCTGGATCAACTGTTAAAAAAAAGGATGGTGAATAGGTTGGACTTGATGGACGTATGTCTTTATTCAACCTCAATTACTATGTTACTATGTAACTATGGTAGTAGTATAACCTCTATATCTTTCGTCAAATTAAAAATTCAAAAATCAAAATCTACATTTTATGTTTATCTATCTATTTTATATCTATCTGTTTTATATTTAGCTATCTATCTATTTTATGTCGATCTATCTATTTTATGTCGATCTATCTATTATATATATCTACCTATCTATTTATTTTATATTTATTTCTATTTATCTTGTATCAAATCAAAATCTATTTATTTTATATCTATCTTATGTCTATCTACAGTATCTGTTTTATAATTAGCTATGTATCTATCTCGCCTCCTACTATCCACTCACCTATTTTATATCAAACGAAAATGAAAATCTATCTATTTATCTTATGATCAATTATCTTATAATTAATATTAGCATTGCGTCGTAACAATACTAAACCGAATGCTTTAAACAAAATATCTTTATTTGCTGCACAACACTTTACATTTCTCAACAACGCAGTATGGTAGGCACGTTTGTGTGTAATTACAACAGCGTACACATAATGTTTTAATCGCTTTGTCACGTACAACACGGTCATTTTTTCTAAACTCGTTTGTGAATATTTTTAATACATTCTTAAAAGACATTCCTTTAGCAATACAGTGTAAGATATAGATGCAGTAATTCCCGCAGACCCAACTAACGGTGTCTTGTATTTGTTTATTTTGATACCTTACAGTTTTACAATTTTTCAATAAAAATTCCATAAATTCACCAGGAAATAGTTCATTTGAGGGCGATAACCCATAACTATAAAAAAAAAAATAGATACATCATGCGTACATAATATAATTAAAATCCAGTGCTTTCCCGGTTGATGCGAATCGTGTATTTACATATAGGCCACCGGTCTAAGCGATGATTTTATTTAGCGGTAATAAATCGCAAGGAAATACACCTTTAAATATGTGTCGGGCATGAAAGTCTGCTTTGATAACGGCGGTAATTTCATAGTTATTCATTTTATTGGAAATCGTATAAAACCTCCCGTCTATTATTTATTTCAATAATATTTTCATGAACGGAATACACAATCATGTTAATAGTGTTTATTACAGGATCTGCAAATCTAATTTCGGCTCTAAGATTTCCAGTTTTGACTAGAGAGAAATGTCGCCAGGTTCTGGATCCGGTGACAAATCAAAAGTGAACAAAGTATAACCATTTAAAAATTCGATCCACGGATAAAGCGTTGTCCGCCTTATACTTTCCCAAAATATGTACAAGTGACATATTCACGAACCGATGATGCGGTTGAAACGGTTTTGCTGGGTTCTGTTGACCGTCCAAATATAGGGCCGCATAATTTACATTATAGTGATTAAAGCACAAAGGATTTCTTTGGTAATTACCAGAAAATGAATCGTTGTCTACAAACGCTAGTATTACGGTTTTTGGTATTTTTCCGAGAAAGAGGTTCTCGTGGTTCGATATGCGCGTACCTGCTGGTATACTATACACTTTAAGTGATGCTCGATCGACCGAGTACTTGGCGTTAGCGGTTAACAGACACCATGACTTTGTTTCTTTTAAATAATTTTTTTACCGGTTTGTGCAATGTGTAAGTATCCTCATTATTCAACCAATTTTTTACAGCGTAAAAATTTTTTGAACTTCTTTGAATAAGGCCTCAACACCTCCATAAGAACCGACAGCTTTTGGCGTGTAGTACTGTTTTCTCAATATTTCGCTATTTGCGGACAAAAATTTTAATAAATGTTTTAAGACCAACCACGGCTATTCAACGATGGGACCTCAAGGCGTATGCAACAAATGCAAGATAGTGTATTTATTGAAAAAATGGACTATATATTTTTTTTATTTTATTAAAAAGTCTTTTTCTGTAAACAAATAAAAACATTAGCAGACATTACACAAAAATATATTTTATATACAGGTAAATAAAAATTTACAATGTTAGCCAAGCCGTCTGTATCAAAGGGTTCGTTCTCTTTTTAGGTAATAAAGTTCCTGGCGATAACCCTGATGGTGTTGATACAAACGGTTGGCGGGCAAAAGGGGGGCGGACTGTTTCAAAAGGTTCGGTCAAACTGCTTTTTAATTTATCAAGAAGTTCTCTTGTTTTTGTATTACCGACAACTGTCGAGGGTATGTTTAGTTCAGCTATGGTATCCACGAATAAGTCCCAACCACAAGGCACTTTACCCTTAAGCACGGCATGACTCTGCATCGCAGTGCGAACCAGGTCAATGATGTTGGATCCTGGAATGGCTTTGTCTTTGTAAATGAATTCGCCCCCAGTGTTCCAGTATGCCCGGTCACCTGATGTGAGCATTTTGTTTAACAAAAGTTCAGCACTTTTCCGATACCTTATATTAACATTGTCAAGTATCTCTTAAACATCGGTTCCAATAGAAGAGTCATTTGTCAATTGTTGTTGATCTGGCTGCGAGGGTGTAATCAAAGTTAAGGTTGACAATTCTTTACCGGACTGTTTGTTAAGCATCAAGTATCTCTGTAAAATGGCAGTGTATCTCTTAATTTTATCATCATCTGAAATGTCATTTCTGTGTAGTATTTCGCTAATTTCGCCATCTAAACGACGTGTAACGGCTTGCCGTATGTTGGTTGTTTCTACAGCTGGAGCTTTTAGGCGGTCCAACTCGTGTTTGGAAACCAGGAACATCTTTTCAGCGTACTCCATTATGAGCCGCCAACTCTATTAGCTATCAGACTAGTGATTAAAGGGATTGCAAAAACAGCGCTCCTATAAAACCACCGCTCTGGTTCACAATGCGCTTCTTGCCTTTAATGGAGTATCTTTTATCGCTTAATTTCTTTATAGCCTTGCGCCACCTTTTGAGTATATTTTTTTGTTGCTCTCTAAGAGGATTCTTTCCTTTAAGGATATTTAGAGCGATTTCGCCAATAGCTGATATCAAATCATTAATGGCGTTGCGTAATATTGATTTACGAACCGTCGGTTTTGTTTTGACCAACGCCTTTAAAAGATCCTAATTACGTATGAGCCTGTTAGACATCTTTACAAGATCTATGCGCTACCAAGAATGACCGTTCAGATGAGGAATATCACATTTTAGAGCTTCCTTTTACACATAAACTACCGGTAGATCTGGCGGAAACAAACAAACAGGTTCTTAAACGTAATTCCTCAGGAGTGACCGACCTTAAATCTACAAGTAAATAACCATAAGGGATGTGTGTAGCATCTTCAAAAGCTTCTAAAAAGAAACGTGTTTTACCGGGGTACATTTTCCTGCCAACGTAGTAATCTTATTTATCACAAGGGTTCTTAAAAAGGACCATGTATTTAGTGTTTAAATTTATGGTCCGACTTTTCTTACCCTGACAAAACACATTTTGAACGAGATACATAATGCTCAAATTTCTGTGGTGCACATATTTGGTAAAAGCGTTTTGTATTTCAAGATTTTCACAAGCAGCCTCCATAAGATCATCAATAACTGCCAAATTTACCTTGTCAGGTGGGAAAAAGGCATTGTCTGTAAAATTTTGAGGTATTCCCTCGATAAACCTGATATTTGTAAACAAACGTGTAAGATCATCATACAATTTCTGCCAACATGCATAAAACCAAATGACATTGTCCGGTTTGTGCAACATTAATGTATCTGCTTGTGTTAACATACGTTTTACAAAAAAAACTCTTTCCAGAATTTGAGGGGCCTGCTAAAATACAAGAAAATGGGTGTTGAAATTGCGCTGTTATGGTTTAATATCCGAAAGGCAGTTTTGTAAAGTGCAACGCTTCTGACAAACTTTACCCCGAAAACACCATCGCTGTTTATACCACTAAATTAGCAAAAGCTGTCCAACTTCGTGGACCTTATGAAGCGGCGTTGGTAGAAATTCAATACCCACATACAAGGAACACTTTTGAGCCCAGAGATGGTATTTTTTACATTGCTCAAATCGGTGAGACGTTCAGTAAACATTTTGTTAAAACAGGGTTATTACGTTAATATGCATGAACTGGTCAAAGCCATTAATCACAAACTTGAATTTTTAAAAATTCCACCCGAACATTTACACCTAAGATACAACGAAGTTGAAAGAAACATTCTTGTAGCTAAATCGGATGTATAAAAATTTATGCCTGGTAAAAAGTTAGCAAACATATTGGGTATGCCGCGGTTTACACACGAACAGTCGAAAAACATTGTAGACGATGCGTCGCAAAGCGTTTTACGCTACAACGAATATAGTTTACCTGTTTTGGAGCATGTCACGGTTTTTTAATGGATGATGAAATAGAAATAACAAAAGAGAAAGGTGTTTTACCTATAAAGAACAAACTTTACCCTGATATTAAAGCCGGATTTTATACAATGTTTGTTTACACCGATATAATTCAACACCAACTTGTTGGCGATAGTTACATTCAGCTTTTAAGAACTGTGGAGCTAAATGGTAAAAATGGTGAAATAGTCACGCAAAAGTATAGCAGGCCTGACTATATACCGCTCTGTAAACAACACTTTGACACCATTACAATATCGATACTCTCGGACCAAGCTAAACCAGTTAAATTCAAATACGGTAAAACTATTGCGCGATTACACTTTAGACCGCGCGCTGTGACGGCTCATTAAAATGTTGTCCCAGAGAGTATACGGCGATCCAGCCGCGTATAGACATTATTGCATAACACAAGCATGGTTTGGAGGGCTTTCAAGGTGCTGAATTTATGCATGGTTCTGGCCTCACAGGGTTATTTCGGGGGCTATTCCGGCGGGTCATTTCACTATTCAAGAAAGGTGTGGAAATTGTAAAACCGCATGTAAAAACTGCTGCCAGGAACATAGCTAAAGATGTTGTCACTACGGCTACGACTGCAGTTATGGATCGAATAAATAGACCTCGGCAGGGTCAGGAGGGCTCGGGTGTTGTGCAAATTTACAAAAAAACACGAAAAAGAAAACGCGGCCACAAAGGCATCATCCTACAACCTTTTATGAATAAAGTAGCCGCCCCTAAGAGACAACGCCTGCAGAAAAGAAGAAGTCGTTTACCGGGCGACATCTTCTAATCAACTGCTATGGCTTTTGTACATGACGCATCCGCCGAGTACGCCAAATATCTTTCAAATACCGCCCACGCAGACAAGTATTGAAAAATCGCTTTATGTTGAGGTACAACCAATCGCCGCCATAGCCGACAACGCTCCTTTGGAGTTCTTCATCTCGGGTAGCGGAGAATATTATTATGACCTAAATAACACTCTGTTACATGTCGTCTGCAGGATCGTTGCCCCGGATAACACACCCATACCTGATGGGTCCCGTGTCGCCCTTATTAACTACCCTATTGCCAGTCTTTTTAATCAATTGGATATAACACTTGGAGACACACTGATTTCACAAAGTGACAACCTTTATACGTATAGAGCGTATATAGAGGCCGTAATAAATTATAATTCACAAACTTTAGCCTCCCAATTTACAGACGGTTTATTCTATAAAGATACTGCCGGGCATCATGATGATTACGCTCTCGATGGCCGTAATACTGGATTCAATATGCGAGCGCAGTTTACGCAACGCTCTAGAAGTGTGGAATTAATGGGTCCCATTTACGCCGATGTATTTAACCAAATGAAGCTAATACTGAACGGCCTAGATCTAAAGATAATGTTGACCAGAAACAAAGACTCCTTCTGTCTTATGTCTGCTGAGGCAGCCCATTTTAAAGTACAAATACAGCAAGCTTCGCTGTTTGTCAAAAGAGTTCAAGTATCGCCAGCTGTGAGAATCGGACACAGTTGCGCTCTGTTAACCGCTAACGCCAAGTACTCGGTCGATCGAGCATCGCTTAAACTGTATAGTATACCAGCAGGTACGCGCCTATCGAACCACGAGAACCTCTTTCTCGGAAACCTACCAAAAACCGTAATACTAGCGTTTGTAGACAACAATTAATTTTCTTGTAATTACCAAAGAAATCCTTCGTGCTTTTATCACTATAATGTGAATTATGCGGCCCTATATTTGGACGGTCAACAGATTCTCGCAAAACCGTTTCAACCTAGACGCATCATCGGTTCATGAATATATGTCACTTTTTTGGGGAAAGTATAAGGCGGACAACGCTTTATCCGTGGATTGGTCAGAATTTTTAAACGGTTATACTTTGTGCGCTTTTGATTTGTCACCGGATCAAGAACCTGGCGGACATTTCTCTCTAGTCAAAACTGGAAATCTCAGAGCCGAAATTAGATTTGCGGATCCTGTAATAAACACTATTAACATGATTGTGTATTCCGTTCATGAAAATATTATTGAAATAAATAATAGACGGGAGGTTTTATACGATTTCCAATAAAATGAATAACTATGAAATTACAGCCGTTATCAAAGCAGACTTTCATGCCCGACGCATATTTAAAGGTGTATTTCCTTGCGATTTATTACCGCTAAATAAAATCATCGCTAGACCGGCTGCCTATATTGTAAATACAGACGATTCGCATCAACCGGGAAAGCACTGGATTTTAATTATATTATGTACGCGTGATGTATCTATTTTTTTTTATAGTTATGGGTTATTGCCCTCAAATGAACTATTTCCTGGTGAATTTATGGAATTTTTATTGAAAAATTGTAAGACTGTAAGGTATCAAAATAAACAAATACAAGACACCGTTAGTTGGGTCTGCGGGAATTACTGCATCTATATCTTACACTGTATTGCTAAAGGAATGTCTTTTGAGAATGTATTAAAAATATTCACAAACGAGTTTAGAAAAAATGACCGTGTTGTACGTGACAAAGCGATTAAAACATTATGTGTACGCTGTTGTAATTACACACAAACGTGCCTACCATACTGTCTTGTTGAAAAATGTAAAGTGTTGCAGCAAATAAAGATATATTGTTTAAAACATTCGGTTTTGTATTGTTACGACGCAATGCTAATATTAATTATAAGATAATTGATCAGAAGATAGATTTTCATTTTCATTTGATATAAAATAGGTGGGTGGATAGTAGGAGGCGAGATAGATAGATAGTTAATTATAAAACAGATACTGTAGATAGACATAAGATAGATAGATAGAAAATAAATAGATTTTGATTTGATAAAAGATAAATAGATAGAAATAAATATAGGAGAGTGGGCGTGTCGACTTGTCACTTTTTTTGCAGGGGCGGCTCTCATGATACTTACACCTCTGGTGCACAGGGAAAATCATGCAGATATAATCAGTTTGATATAATTACATATATTTCAGCAAATATTTGCATGCATCAGAATGTTACCATAGACGGTGCCAAGCAGAATTGAATAGACATGCTGACGCGCTGGCCTGTAGACTAGAGCTTGTGCAGGGATTTCAAAGTCATATTCATCTTCCAGAGTATTACTGCATTCATTCTCTCCAAGGGTTAGGATTTTGCATACACTTCCTCTTTGAAGCTTGCTTAAAACAACCTACAGATACCAGAATTCGGTTAAAGTTTATTTAAACAAAATTATGTACTATAAATGCACTTACAATTTGCCATTTTAGTAACTCTTTACATTTCTTAAAACACTTGCAAATAAGAACCAGGGGCATTTCTTTTTTAGCACCTGAAGCAAATATTAAAAAGACGAGATACCCCTGTGCGTGCTTAGCATGGAAGTGGTTAAACAAGTAAACTTGTAAATGCTTGGGTAAATCCACCAGAAGGAAGTACAAGCTTTCACAGAACACATTAATGCGGTAGACCAAAACATCAAATTTACAAGGGAAGAGGTACAAAACAACAAACTGGCTTTCTTGGACTGCTTGGTAGAAGTTAAGAAAATTGTAAACTGGAAGTAGAGGTTTGCAGAAAACCAACACACACAGGTCAGTATTTGATGTTTGACTCCCACCACCCTTTAGATCACAAGCTGGGTGTCATCAGAACACTGCAACACATAGCTGAGAACATCCCCACTAGCACAGAGGTGAAGGCTAAAGACTTAAAACTTGTGGATATCCAGACTGGGCCTTTGTCAAAAGAAGTAGAAGGAAAGAAAAGAACACGAATACCAACAGTGAAGGAGAAAAGCAAGACAGGAGAAAGAACATGGTCATCCCATATGTAGCAGGCCGAGAAATTAAGAAGAATTTTCAAAAAAAACACTGTATCCCTGTCTGCTTTAAACCAAACAACACACTGAGGCAGCAATTGGTACATCCGAAAGACCCGATACCGAAACACAAGAAAAGTGACATCATATACACAGTGCAGTGCAGTGAAGAATGCTCTGATTTGTATGTGGGGGAGACCAAACAGCAACTGAATCAACAAATGGCCCAGCACAGAAGAGACAATTCCTCAGGTCAGGACTCAGCCGTGTACCTGCATCTTAAGGATAAAGGACATACCTTTGAAGATTGTAATGCTAACATATTGGCAAAGGAACGTGACTGGTTCAAGAGAGGTGTTTAGGAGGCCATTTATGTAAAAATAAAGAAACCAAGCTTAAATAGAGATGGGGGGGTTCGACACCAACAGTCTGCCATGTACAATGCTGTTTTGACACCTTACTCTGGGCGTTCCTATAACACCTTTTAGCCACTATCCAATCACACCATTAACACCTGGCTGTGATATGCTAATTGGGATTTTCCAGGGTACATAATTGCCACAGATTCTTGTACAAGTCATTCTGAATTGAGAAAGCCAGTCAGATGACTAGCGAAACATCTTCAAGAACTAAACTTCAAGTCCAGTTGATCTAATTGAATACAACAGATATACCATGACCTGGATGAATGAGAACCTTCACAAGCTTGGGTAAAATAGTTTTTTTTAAGATTGTTTTCCTACAATTCCCATGTAGACAGGACATACTCGGGAGTGGTGAGCTGTGTAAATATAAGCTCCTATACACTTAAGCTAGGTACACACAGTACCGATAAAGCCCTGATACCGTCAGATCTAATGGTATTGGGTATTTATCAGCACTGTGTGTGGCCACTTTTCCGAGCAAGCGCAAACATTCTGGTTGGGCGAATGCTCATTCAGGAAAGTACGTAAATTTCCCTCGGCCGCAGTAGACTCCATATAGAGGGAGGCTGCAGAGGGAAACATGCAGCCCAGAGTGTTCTCAGGACTGTGTGTCCTGTTTGCCATTTTTCAAAAATCTTTACTGTGTGTACCTAGGTAAAGACGGAGAGGTCTTCAGGAAGCAATTGCTGGAAAATATGTAAAATATATAAATAATAGTGGAATAACTATGTAGATAAATATAGAATATGAAGCTGTGTGTTGCATAAAGGAACACATGTTACACTACAGGATAATCCCAACTTTTCAATAGAAATATAGGAAAGTATGGTGCATTTTTAAGAGGTATTATAAGCTATATTAACACATTCATCTTCATGTGTGCTAAGAAGGAAGTCATTTTAAAATTGCTATATTATGTAATTTCAGGCTCATTTGTTGCATGTTTAAGATAATTACTTTTAACTATATATTATGTTAAGTTGAGATATACACCAGAGAATCATAAAAAAAAAAAGTAATGTCCTCTCTCTTACTCTGGCTTAGTAGAATATACTAAAAATAATTTTGTATAGACATACAACTATCCTCCTCTATATAATAGTCCACTTTTTTTTACTGTATTTAAATTGTATCACCCTAAAGGCATAGATGATTGGACATAGCATTTTCATTGTGACATTATATTGTAATTATTTGATCTAAATCAAAGATTAGAGAGAGTAACACATAAGACAGAGAAGGCTTGGTGGTAAGCTGTCAGCTGCAGCAAAAAACACAACTGTCGAGTTTCGGTCAGATAGTGATTATGCAGAACCTACTGACGTTTTGAAAATACAATTGAATCTGAATTTTTCATAGCATCGTCAAATTTTTGATTTTCCAATGAAAAGTTTATAGTTTTTGAAAAAAATTTGAAAAATCCATTGTATCTGTGGATACAAATTGAAAACAGGTTAATTTTGAAAATCAGGATTCATCACTACTTAACCACTTACTACTTAACTACTTAGGAGAACTCTTTTCTACCTACCTAGGAAATGTTGTTTGATGTAAGAAAAAATAAGGTTTTTTTTGTATAGTTGACCATTAGGGCATGGCCCCACTACAACGCACTTAATCGCGAGCGTTATCGCGATTCTTGTGCATTTTTTGTGCGCACGTGCGTTTTGAGCATGCGATTTTCCCGTATTCCACTATGGAATGCGTAAACGCACCAAAAATAGTGAACGCATGCGTTACCAAAACGCGAACGGACTCGCAATGAGCATAGGAAATCACACGTTACCACAATTTACATTATAACCAAATCACATGTGCAAAATGTGTTCGCAAACTAGCAAAAACCGCGTAAGTGGGGCCTAGCCCTTAAAGTGGTCTTTATAGGGTAATTGTGGTCTCGAATTCTTCCAAACTAGTAAGGATTATATAAAAAGCCTTCCATCGTACCTTCAAAATCACATCTCTAGATAAAATGTGTGAGAAGTTATTGCTGGAAAGGTTCAGCAATATTACTTCCTGCTTGAACACTTCCTGTTTTCAGCCATGTGACCAGCCTCTGCCTGCATTAATAGGTTCCCCTTATCAACTGTCATTTTTTCCTCAGGAAATTTCTGATTTCCCCAGCATTAAGTCTTAACTGAGCATGCTTCTCCACCGGGGCAAACAGGCGGGGCAAATGTTAGGTGATGTCACTCAACCTACTGGAAGTAGGAAGTCTGAACATTCACCCCAATGTAATTTCTCACAGGCTCCAGCCAGAGATGTGATTATCGGCTCATTTTAAAGGAAATACTGCAGGCTTTCATTTAACCCTAACTTGTTTTGAGACCACAGTTGCCCTTTAATTAACTGTTTTAGGGTTGCAGACATCTTTTCAAGGCATTAACTACACTATTTAATCCTTTATAGTAAAATAAATATACCAGTATCGTATATTCCAAAACCTCTCAACTCTAGTTTTCCACCCAGCCTCCAATATATACCTGTATTTGATGACTATTGTTAACTGTAAATAGTTGAATCAGCAATTCAACAATTTACAGTTAACAATAGTCATTTTAACAAGAACTTTAAACTTGTTAAGGCTGGAAACTATAGACCTGTAAGCCTAACATCAGTGGTAGGGAAGTGCTGGAAACTTTGTTACAGGAACATATCCTGTATCATATCGCCAGAGATCATCTTATTAGTAGTAGTCAGCATGGATTTATCAGAAATAGATCATGCCAGACAAATTTAATTGGTTTTTATGAAGAAGCGAGTAAGAAGTTAGATTCAGGCACAGCAGTGGACGTGGTATATTTGGATTTTGCGAAAGCTTATGATACTGTGCCATATAGGCGACTAATGTATAAACTTAGGACTGTTGGCCTTGAAGAAAACATTTGTTCATGGATAGAGAACGGGTTATTGGATCGCAAACAGAGAGTGGTGGTTAATGGAGCTACATCTATGTGGGCTAAAGTTCTAAGTGGAGTGCCTCATGGTTCTGTACTGGGGATGCTTCTGTTTAATCTGTCTATAAATGACTTAGAAGGGGGCATTGAGAGCAAGGTCTCTGTGTTTGCTGATGCCACTAAACTATGCCAATTTTTTGAAACTTCAAATGATGTGCAAGTGCTGCAAGCAGACCTAGATAGATTATTAAAATGGGCAGCAGAATGGCAGATGAGATTCAATCTTGTTAAATGTAAGGTTTTGGGATTTAATAATCCCTGTGCCATCTACACCATAAATAACTCTGTGTTAAGTGCATCTTTAATTGAAAAAGATTTGGGGGTTCTGGTAGATAACAGACTTAGCTATAGCAAACAATGCCAGGTAGCAACGGCTAGAGCTAGCAAGATATTGTCTTGTATAAAGAGGGGAATGGATTCAAGAGAGAAAAATATTATTCTCCCTCTTTACAAGGCACTGGTAAGACCTCATTTGGAATATGCGGTGCAGTTTTGGAATCCCATATACAAAAGGGGCATCTTGGAAATTGAGGCAGTTCAGAGAAGGGCAACTAAATTTATAAGGGGAATGGAGGGCCTGAATATGCAGGAAGATTAGACAAGTTAGGGCTGTTTACATTGGAGAAGCGACGTTTGCGTGGGGACATGATAACCTTATACAAATATATTAATGGGCCATACAATGAACTCTCTGGTGCATTGTTTACTAATAGGTCTTATCAGAGGACTCGTGGACATCCTTTAAGGTTGGAAGAAAAGAAGTTTCATCTTCAGGTTAGGAAAGGTTTCTTTACAGTGAGAACGGTGAAAATGTGGAACTGTCTTCCAGCAGAAGTGGTAATGGCAAGTTCATTGAATAGCTTTAAAAAAGGCCTGGATAAGTTTCTAAAACTAAAAAATATTGAAAATTACTGGTATTAATTTAGAACTGGTTGATCCAGGGATACTTTCCGATTGCCGTTTGGCGTCAGGAAGGAATTTTTCCCCCCTTTTTAGCTGGGTTTTTTTTCCTTCCTCTGGATCAACTGTTAGGTAGGGTTAAAAAAAAAAAAAAAAAAAGAGGGTGAATAGGTTGGACTTGATGGACGTATGTATTTATTCAACCTTAATTACTATGTTACTTTGAATTGCGGGGTTAGGTTTAAAAGAAGTTTGGTTAATCAAACAGGAGTTCTATATATCCTCCTAAACTCTTCTAAAGGTGAACATACATTAGGCCGATTTAATGTACAATCGACATACAATCCGACATTTCCATCAATTGGCCGAAAAATTTTACATTTTCCCGTTCTTATCATGTGACATTAGATCGTAATATCAATTGTAACTATGATCGGGAAAGTCGACCTGACCACCCGTGGTACTTTACTTTTGCTTTTTGAGTTACAGTTACTCTATTGACTATAACAAGCAGTTGTTTGTCATGATTCATAAACTTTGTGGATACCATCTTGGATCGTACGTTACAGCGAGTTAGGAGCCTACAAGTAACATCATCTTTAGTGCCCTCCCGCCCAGCTTATGTTCTATATTTTATGTTAACAGGTGTATGTGTATCATGCATGACTTTACACGGTGTATTGGTTATAGCGGTGTTCCCATTATTATTGATTATTAATTAACAAATAAAGGTGCATGGTAATTTACTTTGGACCTTGTTTGATGTGTTCTTTCATTAGTGTCAGGGCCAGCTTTTACAGGCACTATCTTTTCCCCATCTGCCCCTGGTCTGGAGGGGATGATAGGAAATAGAGTTTGTTGTCTATATTATTGATTCCCTTTTAATACAAGGTTACACTTTAATCTGCAACTAATAGGGAGGAGCGCTATACAACCATTTTTTATACTATGTTGTCGGAACATCATAAGAACAGGTTAGTAGAGTGTGGCCAGCAGATCTAACATCTTGATGTGCCACACATGCAGCTTGAACTAATCACATAGCAAGCAATGATTAAATTCAGTACTTTTGTTGGAATATGCCAAGTATCAGCAAAGTGTGGGGGCTAAAAACAACCAACATTTATGTGGATTAAAGGGCATGTCCACCACTTTTTTTTTAAATTTTCTATATTGTAGGGCTCCCTCTCCCACCCCCAACCGCTATATTAGCTTGTAAAAAAACTCTTCCTATCTCTACTTACACAGCCTCTTTCCTGTGGCATTCACACGGCCCCCTGCTTGTATGAAACTGCAAGCAGGGTGCCGGACCGGCACCTGCACCCGTGATTGGCTGAGAGGCAGCCAATCACGGACGTGGCTTCTGGCAGTGTAGAATGCTGGGGTAAGAGGCAAAGTAAGTACAGTTAGGCTTAGTTCTTTTACAAGCTAATAGAGTGGGTGGGGGTGGGAGAGGGAGCCCTGCACTACAGAAAAGGGGTTTTACACCAGGGACACAGGAAACCTAACAGGGATCAGGAGGGAGGTAAGTGGGGGGAGGGCTGCACAGAGCAAGCCAGAAACCTCTCAGAGGACACCTCAGAGGCAGAAATTTTTTCCCTCCAGCCAGGCTCCTACTCTTTACTTTCTAGGACTTTGGACAAACATTACAGGAGAACCATTTGGAGAAGAGAGGTAAGGTAAGGATTTTTACACACTACACAGCGGGGGAGAATTTGGTCTTGGGGGTGGACATGCCCTTTAACTACTGCAGTCAGCATTGCGCCCAATCTTTCCATATGGAAAATTTCAGTTGGATCATTATTGTTTCTCTTTACGACAGTAGAGGGAGTATATAACATTATGTGTAAAGAATATAGGATACGATTGTTTCTGTGTATGTGCAAACAAGAGCAATTTTATAGACATACCCAAGAAGAAATTGAAAGATTTAAAATAAATCATCTGGGTAGGAATGCAATAATATTTCACACGTTACACGAAACATTTAGTGAGATTTATTAAATCACAGGATTGCGGTTAGGAAAGCAGAACGGTGTGTCACGTTGTCACGTTAACATGGACTGCATATTAAGTTTTGCATTACTAGGTAGGCCCCACAAACTGTGTGTAAACCCAGTATTATCAGGTTTTTCACTTTAACAATAACATTTTATATTGCATCTTCCTTTGATTTCTTACAATGGAGATGTCAAATTCCATAAGATATTAAAATACTGTGGATGTATGGAAACAGTAGGACCAACTGTGTTGTATGGAAACAGTAGGACCAACTGTGTTTATGTTTAAAGGAACTGTAAACCCATATAATCCAATATCTGCAGTCTTTGCCCTCCGTTTGTATTATTCACAGGGAGGTGAGAACGCCTCACCTCCCTGTGAATATTATTTTGCTCAGGGGACCGGGAACTTACCTTCGCTCCGCTCCACTCGCAGCTGCTCCTTCACTGATAGCCGCTCTGTCCCGACCGCGCGCCCTATCTTAGGCGCATGCACGCCAATACAAAAGATAGGGCGCGCGATCGGGAGAGAACAGCTGTGCAGTGAAGAAGCGGCTGCGAGTGAAGCGGAGCGAAGGTAAGTTCCCGGTCCCCTGAGCAAAATATTATTCCCAGGGAGGTGAGAATAAGCGTTCTCACCTCCCTGTGAATAATACAAACGGAGGGCAAAGACTGCAAATACTGAGTTTACAGTTCCACGAGGCAACTTCCATCTGTCATCTGTTATAAGATGTCCTGATCAGTGTCTCTATACTAATGTACAGGACAGATTGTTTAGGCCTGCAACACACCAAAAATCTTGGTCATCTCCCTACACAATATGGGGAGCTGACCGTGGGAATATTTTTGGTCTGAACCAACAGTTTTTTGGGTTTTTTTTTGGAAACAACAAGATTAAAACTTTATTGGTATTGTTTATACCCAGCTTTTATGTTACTCAGTCACCTTGACTGTAGGGGAAAGCCCCTCATGTTTCACAGCTAAAAACATGTTCAGCAAAAGTTTCAACTTTTTTTACCCAATCTTCACCAAAGGGGCGAGTTGCAACTGCACTGTGTTTAAGCCAGAGACAAATCAGAGGGGCAGAGCCTGTTACTAAATACAGGAGAAGTTTTACAGATTTTTTAAAATGTCCTCAGAAAGTAATCAAATGGTCCATTATAGGAAACTGTATGGGGGGTAGTTTAATACTTCCTTTAAGGCTTTAAATATGGCTATCACATCTGTACACATATATTTGTATTTATTACATGTTTAAATTAATTTTCCTTTCTGTATTTTATGCATTTCAATATTGCAAAGTACTGCATCTTAAAAAGGCTTTATATAAATAAAAGTGGACAAACGTACACAAAGATGATATTGTAAGGATGATATTTGTAATTACTTACTGTGTACAGCCACTATTGTAAAGTTACATTGATTAAAAAAAAAACAACTATACAAAAAATTTTAATTTTTCTACTCTTTAATTGGGAGTGAAAAGTTCCTATGTAAAATATTTTGAAATTTTCTTTATTTAATGGAGGTAAAATTTTATAAGGCAACAAACCAAGATTGATACCTTAAAATTTCCACAAGTTTAAGTGCACGTTTATCTCCCTAACAAACTTTTTCTGTCAGTCCCTCAAAGCTATTTGGGAGGCCTTGTGCATCCATTGTAAGCCACTGGCTGTTACATCACAGCCTTGACTTGTGGGCTAGCACTTGGAAGAGCACAAGCGATCAACTGATTTCAAGGTTAGATTCTTCTTCTAGGAGCTTTTCAAAGCTCATGAACTGCACCGTAAAAACATTTCTGGGGTCCAGCCACAGTGTTAATAAATGCTCTCCGTGCACATGACTATGTAGCACTCAAAGACACATTTCTGCACACACATGTGAAGCCTAGTGATATGATTGATTTCTCCAGGGTTGCTTTACTTTAATGATTTCAAATGGTCTAATGCTGTTCACAGATCCTCTAGTTAGTTCAATCAAAATCCACCCTGACCTATGCTGTTTCCTGATTGTCACTTATTTTTTTTTAAACAAGTTTCTTGTGTGCAATGTCTCATTTACCTGATGTTGTTATTATTAGAGTGGTTAGCTTAGCTATTGTGCTTGTGGTGTGGTCTTTTATTGTGCTTTTCAGGCTTGGCAAACTTCTTTGCTAACTTACTGAAATGGCCTTGGGACATGTGAAATTACCTACTTGTACCTTGCCTGTCCTCTTGTACCTTACAATTTGTGACTACAAAACCTGCCTGTTTCTCCAATGCTGTACAAGTTACCTTGCACTTTAAGTACTGGGTGCAAGAGTTCAAGCAAATGGGGGATTGTCTATAGATAAAAGTATTACAGATTGGGACATTTGGACTGGAATGCCAAAGCATTACAGCTGTAAAATATTACTTAGTGTAAAATAATGTGAAAATACACAAGCAACACATACATAAGTATAAAGGTATAGTAAAAGTGCTAAAACTATAGAACATGAGGAAAGAGGTCCCCTGAGACCTAGCAATATAAGACAACCTTAAAACATGTTTCAATGACAGTTTGGAAATTGCAGATGAAAACATTGTACGGTTTGCCTTTTCTATGCAAGATCAATCCAGTCTGACTCCACCCCTTTAAAAGCTGTAATTGGATAGGGTAGCTAGAATGTGAGCAAACTACTCCCTGAGGGGAGTACCTAGCATTTTATTTACTTACAAGAGTAGGTTCGTTTTTCCTTTTGTACATCTTGAAAGTACAATCTTCTCTGGAGTATAGATTGGGAAGTTTTTAAAACTAGGCACACACAGCATATTCCCAATCTATAAATTAAAAAACTGATTGGTAGTATAATAACTGTGATTTAAAGCAGAAGGACTTGACTGAATATGTAATAAAATGAGTGTGTTAGAAATTTTCCACTTCCATAAATTGTATAATCAAGAGAGGTGGTAAACAATAATGAATACCTGAACAATCTCTTTGTCTGGACATATGCTTGACTCTATTAGATTCACTGCAGAAACACAATGTTTCACCTCTAAAGGAAGCCAGGGTGAGTTTTGTTGTGGCAATACATAAGCCGCTATTCCATTATGTAGCAATGTCTTATCAAACCAACGAGGCAGCATGTCCACCACCTTCTCAAGTCCATGCGGAGAGGATGGCAAGTTTGAGATGAATGCAGCCACATCCCAAATAACTTGGGTTCTCTTATTTGGTTTATTGTGTTTTGAACAATATAATGCTGTGCATTTTCTTTGAAACCCCCCCAAGATATGTTCTGGAATTATGTCATTACCAAGCAAACAAGCCAATAGTGGAAGATCACACAACCTAAGGCCTAGAGTACTACAAAGATTTTCTCTTGAATAGACATAAGTTTCTAGACTGTCCAGACGAAGCATTGAAATTGAAAAATATCGAACGGTATCAAAGATAAGGTAATCACTGTCCTCTCCTAGTATCCCAAGGCAATTGTGCTGTAAACCATAAGCAGCTACTTCATAATCAGCTTCAACAGATGAAGAAATGACTTCTTGTCCCAATAATTGTAGTGCAGACTTGGTAAAGGTGGAGATCCCTGAAGGAATAAAGAACATGTGTCTGCCTGGCTGCTGTCCAGTTGTTTTAATATAATGAAAGATTTGTGCTATTTTGCCATTGTCCCTCAGTCTCCGTTTGACCCATTCATCTCTCTTCTTCTGCTCTATGACACCATCAAATATGAAAACAAGTTGAATTCCAGCTGTGTGGAAAGCCGAGATGAAATTCTCCAGGCTGCACAGATATTCCTTCCATTGCCCCCCCTGAACCCAGTCATTTGGGGTGTACCAGGTTCGTAAGCAGCCCATGGCATCCACAACAACAGTGGGGGTGCTCTCGGGATAAGATGACTTGTGTGCAGTGGCCAGTGCCCTTAGGCTGACCATGTTGCAAACATTATGACAATAATTCTGAGCAAATGTTTGTAGCCCTTTGACGCCCATTGCCAGATGTTTGTGTTTTTTACAATAAAATTTTCCAAACTGTATAGAAAAAGAATACGGTATTTCCAATACGCTTATCTACTTATCGTCCCCGAGGCGCACAATACAACAGAGGAGTCGCCGCTGTGACGTAAATGACCGCGACGCATATTCTCCTGTTATGCTGTACCTACGTCGTGACGTCACCGTACGTAGCTCCGGTAAATATGCGTTAAAAAAATAACTTTGCAGATCCTTAGAAGCTCGATAGTAGCCCATGTCTCTGCGCGCAGCTTTCCCTATTCATTTACTGTAATCAAATATAAATATTTTCATGGGACATTAACATTAGGAGCAAATGCAAGATTATTAAGGAGGTGTAATGTATAAGGGATAATGCGCCCCTTACCGTGTAATGTACAAGGGATAATGCGCCCCTTACCGTGTAATGTACAAGGGATAATGCGCCCCTTACCGTGTAATGTATTAGGGATAATGTGCCCCTTACCTTGTGATGTACTAGGGATAATGCGCCCCTTACCGTGTAATGTACAAGGGATAATGTGCTAGGGATAATGCGCCCCTTACCGTGTAATGTACAAGGGATAATGCGCCTCTTACCGTGTAATGTACAAGGGATAATGCGCCCCTTACCGTGTAATGTACTAGGGATAATGCGCCCCTTACCGTGTAATGTACAAGGGATAATGCGCCCCTTACCGTGTAATGTACAAGGGATAATGCGCCCCTTACCGTGTAATGTACTAGGGATAATGCGCCCCTTACCGTGTAATGTACAAGGGATAATGCGCCCTTTACCGTGTAATGTACAAGGGATAATGCACCCCTTACCGTGTAATGTACTAGGGATAATGCGCCCCTTACCGTGTAATGTACAAGGGATAATGCGCCCCTTACCGCGTAATGTATAAGTGATAATGCGCCCCTTACCGCGTAATGTATAAGGGATAATGCGCCCCTTACTGTGTAATGTATAAAGGATAATGCGCCCCTTACCGTGTAATGTATAAGGGATAATGTGCCCCTTACCGTGTAATGTATAAGGGATAATGCGCCCCTTTATAATGTATATAATGTATAAAAGCTAATGCTTCCCCCTGTGTAATGTATAAGGGATAATGCGCCCCATACCCTGTAATGTATAAGGGATAATGCGCCCCTTACCATGTAATGTATAAGGGATAATGCGTCCCTTACCGTGTAATGTATAAGGGATAATGCACCCCTTACCGTGTAATTTATAAGGGATAATGTGCCCCATACCATTTAATGTATGGGATTATGTGTCCCTTACCTTGTAATATATAAAACATAATGAGTCTAATATGTAAGAGATTATGAGTCCCTTACAGTGTAATATAAGGATATTATATAACAGAGGAGGTCCCTGATCATATAAAAGCACTTAGCTTCAGGCTTTTATACAGGGCAAGGAACACCAAGTTGACCTAATACCCTTATATATATTATAATGTTAATGGCGCATTTTTTCTTCTACATAAGGTGTGATTCATTGAATGGTTAACCTGCTTTAACAGTGTTCCATACGCGGGCTTTCCTATAGCCATAGGCAAATTCTCTCTCTCTCTGTTTCTTTATGTGGGTAGATACAAAGTGGTTAAAGTGAATGGGGAGGTGCAGTGATTTATATTCTTTTAAAAACCTTTTAGCTACATGGATGTTTTTATAATAATATATTCCACTGTACCTCCCCCATTCATGGCCTCTAACCCTATTTTATCCTTATAGTCTATTATATATGCATATACTGATATTATATATATTCTCTACTTGCCATGATTATCATCACAGCAAATACAGATACCCCCTTTACTTTTGTTATATAGTATATTAATTAACACTCTTTTTTACTGAGAAATCGACTTTTGTGCTTCATTATCATTAGTGTCTTTGAAAGTCACAAATATGACACTGACAAGAGCATCTGTCAGAATTTGCTGACAGATCAGGTAAGGCAGAAATTTTACAAAGTACTAGTACTGACTTATATTAGGTACAAAAACAAAATATATAAACTTACAGAGCTGTGATTCCTATTTTAATATGGGATAGTGAAAATTAGAGGTTAAACCACACCCCTGTGACTGCTAAGGGGTCTCCATGTTGATACTGAAAGGAAGTGGTAATGTCAGGATAACATCCAATGATGTGCTGTGACATTCTTAACCAATCAAAAAAGGCTTTCTGTATGCTACACAGGAAGTGATATGTATGCTGGAAAGAGGATATAAAGGATGATACTTTGCATGTAGCTGGGAGAATATGTGTATATATGTTAGATTATTAGAGCAATGCTATTATAATAATATGAGGCTGTGATGTACCTTCTGTTATAAGAAGGCTCTATTTTATTTTATACTCTGTGAAAAGCTTTTAGCTCCTTAACCTATAACGCTAATCAGTATCCTGTGCTCCCAAGTCCTAACCCCATAGCAATTGTATGTTAATCTGTATGGGGTCTCAGGTTGTCCAATGGTGCTGTTTAGTTTGAACTGAACATTGTGGCAGGATTGCCTGGGTCTATTCTCAGCACTGCAGGTTTATTCCACTTAGACTACCTGAGTTCTAGCTGGCAGGTAGATGGAATAGGAAATGTAGGGCAAGTTTAGTAAGGTACATGACTCCTAAAGTGACCTATATTTTCCTTTTCTATTCCAATAGTTTAATTACTATGGATGTAAGGGAAGGGCAAATGGATTACTTGCATGCTTGAGCCGTGGGTAGGAATCCCTAAAGCACGACCATGTCTGTAAGTCAGAAATATGGCTTTATTCCAGGGTGTATGAAAACAGTTCATTCATTAATGGACATAAAGAAGAAACGTACTGCTAACAAAGAATGCTTGGAGTTGTAGTTTTCAAACATTTGAAAGGTCACAAGTTAAACACCCTGCTCTATACTATGTGGCTGTATTGCATCCGGACACATGCCTTAGCTACAGGACATTAAGAAGAAACTTACTGCAAACAGAATGCTGGGATTTGAAATTTTCAAACATGTGAAAGGTCACAAGTTCAACACCCCTGCTCAATACAATTAGGTTGTATTGCATCTGGACACATGCATTAGCTAAAATACATTAAGAGGAAACTTACTGCAAACAGAGAATGCTGGTATTTGTAGTTTTCAAACATGTGAAAGGTCCCATGTTTAACACCCCTGCTTTATACTATTAGGCTGTATTACATCTAGACACATGCCTTTGCCACATGCTATAAATTAGATACTTTGCATGCCCCCACCAATTTCTCTAGGTAAGCTGGGAGGGAGAAATATGTGTTTATATGTTAGATTACTAGGGCAATGATATTATAATAACATGGGGCTGTGAGGTACCTTCTGATATAAGAAGGCTCTATTTCATTTTGTACTCTGTGGGGTGCTTTTAGCTCATTTAACCCCACCTCACCTTAACATATAAATCTAATTAGTATCCTGTTCTACCAAGTCCTAACCCCATAGCAACTGTAAATCTGGATCTTGCTGTGGTAAATACTAATAAGTATGAACCTAGCATGTTAATCTGCATCCTCTATAGGGTCTCAGGTTTTCTAATATTGCTGTTAAGTTTGAACCACACATTGTGGCATGATTTCCTGAGTTTATTCTCAAACCTGCAGGACTATTCTATTTGGTTCCCCTGGATGCACATGACAATTTGACTAACAGATAAATGTATCCCTATGTAAAGATTTTATGTTCACTGTATCCACACATAGCAAAACATACACATGCATATGCCTGTGAAGGTTCTCATTCATCCAGGTCATGGTATATCTGTTGTATTCAATTAGATCAACTGGACTTGAAGTTTAGTTCTTGAAGACGTTTCACTAGTCATCCAACTGGCTTTCTCAATTCAAAATGACTTGTACAAGCATCTGTGGCAATTATGTACCCTGGAAAATCCCAATTACCATATCACAGCCTATGTCTTTATTCAACCTCAATTACTATGTTACATACCATAGATTGTTACATTGTTGATTGAGCTGTGAATGAGAACCAGCCCTTTTGTTACTAAAAAGTATCCAGTCTACCCTGTGATTGACAGCATAGAGAACTGCATCAATATTAACCCTGCAGCTGCCTAAGGAGATTGTTGAGAATGGATTTACATACAGTACTTACTGTACCAACGCCATTGTGGTGGAGCTAAGTGAGCAGTAGAGGGTCATTAAGAGATCCTGGAGGTGGTTGTGTAGCTGTCAACACGGCACTAACAGGCAAAAGAGTGCCTGTTAGTGCACAGTGGAAATTATGCATCTGTATATCTGTTGTATTCAATTAGATCAACTGGACTTGAAGTTTAGTTCTTGAAGATGTTTCGCTAGTCATCCGACTGGCTTTCTCAATTCAGAATGACTTGTACAAGAATCTGTGGCAATTATGTACCATGGAAAATCCCAATTAGCATATCACAACCAGATATTAAGGGCGTGATTGTATAGTGGCTAAGAGGTGTTATAGGAACGCCCAGGGTACGGTGTCAAAACAGCATTGTACATGGCAGACAGTTGGTGTCGGGGGGGTTCGATTCACGGCACTTTTGGTCGGTCATCCGAAAATATCTGTTGGATTGACCTCGATCGTTTACGTTCATCCGGATCGGTCGGTAAATTATGATCGATCGTGTGATTCCCTATGGGACTGCACGATCGATTGTTCGCTCGCACTTTCGTCCGTGGCCGAATTTGCCGTGACCAATGGACATTTGTCCCGGCCTAGTCCACTCATGTGTACCCAGCATTATTTTACTTGTTTTGAATAGCTGTGCATGCTGATATCTGTATAAAGCTGTGCATGCTGATATCTGTATCCAATTTTACCAGTCAGTGTTAATGCCAGAGTGCCCCTGAACAGAAACTGGTAAAAAATAGTTGCCCACATCAACTGGTGCATGCTAGTTGCTCATACAGACTGGTACATGCAAGTTGCTCACAGTGACTAGTACATGTAAGTTTCCCACAGTGACTATTACATATAGGTTGCCCACAGTGACACGTACATACATGTTGCCCACAGTGACTGGTACATACAAGTTCCCCACAATCACTGGTACACACAAGTTGCCTACAGTTATTGGTACATACAAGTTGCCCAAACAGACTGGTACATATAAGTTGCTCATAGTGACTGGTATTATAAGTTTTATCTTACTGTGGCAGATGTGATGGCAGGCAGGCGGAGACAGGATCAGATCTCAGGTAGTGTAGGCCAACAGCGAGTGGGGCCGCTGACATGTGGAGCAGTTTTGTGTCAGTAATTATACAAGGGGAGGGTCAGTCATGTTGGGGAAAAAACAAAACTTTGGTTAAATGAAGACCTACGGTATAGATTTGAATATATTGGGAAAACTGAGTCTGTGCTGATGGATCCTTTTTTTTTTAATACTTGTTTTATTGAATTAACAGAGGATCAGATATTATGACATCGTAACAATAGATCATTATATCATAAACAATTTACATTGTATGTCATCAATATTGAGCCTGTTTACATTTCTGTGGGTATTATTTGCTGTTAATAGTGTTATATTTATTAATTTGCACGATATTTGTAATGTTAATATTTGTAACAGTAAATACATTTTAACTTTTAACAAACTGTCTCTGGTTGACTTATTTATTTATATTATATTGATGCTTAACACCTATCTAAAGTATGGTGTCTTTATATCTCTCAGTCCGTTGTATTATCATCATTTTGCCATGGTCCCTATACTTTATTAAATTTATTTGGGCATCCTCTATGGATGTATATGAGTTATAATGTGCTATATCTCTGTTTACCAACGAAATCCACATTTTAAGGTCAGGTGTACTAGAAGCCATCCATTTCAATACTATGCATTTTCTAGCATAAAATACGACATATTGAATTAAGGTGATTTGGTTGTGGGTCCACCTATTTTCCTGGATTATCCCGAAGAGGCATATAGCAGGTTCTAAGGATACTGTATTTTGCAGTAAGACGGTAAGGAAGTTAGTTACCTTTTCCCAAAATATTTGGACCTCTATACAATCCCAAATCAGGTGCCAAAAGTTATCCCCTCAGGCACCTCATTTAGGGCATTACTGATGGAACATTTGTTTTTTAAACTTAAACTAGAACAACTAGGGAAAGTATAAACCACATTTTGGAAGTGAATGTGTGTTTGTGCTGCAGATTTTAAAACTCCATAACTGCAATAATGAGGACATTGTTGAGTTCTACTTGCCCTTTAAATATGGCTGTCACTTGAATGAATGGGTAGGTCAGTTGGTGTGTGTACTTGTGTCAGGTTGGGGGAAAAAAGACTTAACTTTTTTGATGATTGGTCAAAATGTGTTTTTTGACTATACTTACCCTTTAAATATGGTTGCCACATGAATGAATGGGTAGCTCATTTGGTGTGTGTACCTGTGTCAGGATGGAAGTTAAAAAAATATACTTTTAAAATTATTGATCAAAATAAGTTTTTTGACTATAGTTACCCTTTAAGTATGGCTTCTATGGGAATGGAAATGTAGGTCAGTAGGTGGATGTACCTGTGTCTTTGTGGGGGGATTGGGGGTATTAGAATTTGTGTTTGTGACCATGAAACAAACTGTTTTGATCTCATGAGCCTTAAACCGCTAAATTTTCACATTTGAGGATTGATACTATTATAGTCTATGGGAAAAAAATGACCCGAAATTCGACGATAATGCCGTAACGCTTCCGCAGATTCCTTAGCTAGGTAATAGCACACTTCTCCTATATGCCCCGCACATCTGTACAAAATTTCATGTCTAGCTCAAAAACCATGGGAGGAGATATAGTCCAAAAAAGCGGAAGAATATAACGGAAGAAGGAGAAATAGAAATGACAATAATTTGGCTCTTCAAGCCAAATTAACTAATGCACAGTTCACTATAAGTATTTTATAGGGGTTGAATTCTAGACTGAAGTTCTCCTTTAAATTACTTCTGAAAGTTATATTATCCAGCAAAGGCTTCATTGTTAAATGTATTTGTTTCTGGGTCAAAATATGGGAAATTCTTTTCATGATTTCTTTCCTTGGACTGCTAGTTTTTCACAAATTGCACATTTCTTCCCTTTAGATTTACTGCTTGAAGATTTGCTTATAATATCTCAGAAATTTAGATAAAAAATGAGTTTGCACTCTTTTTATTATACTGCTCACCACCATCTGTGGCATAACAGTAATCACTGGGTACGCAGCACTGTACATTATAAAATACAGATTATGCAAATGGGGATAAATGCAAGCAATTAAAATTACATAAATAAAGTTTAATTCATAGGTTAAAGGGTCACTGTACTCACTCAAACAACTTTACATTATCCAAAAACTACAATTTGGGTACTCACATATTTATCTGTGCGTGCTTTGTCATTAAATTATTCATGTTTAGTGAGTGCTCCTAATTCCCCCCACCCTCCCTTACTCACTGCCTTATTGTAGTGTCTGCGACACTTATACGTTCTGCACGGCCTTATCATAGACCCTGCTCTGCCCCCCCTCCCTCCCCCTTCCTTCTGCTGATTCTCTGTTGAATGCTGATTCTCTTAAACATTGCAGAAAGTGTGCTGGCAGGCAGCCAAAATCCTAGAAAGAGGTCAGGGATAAGGCACATATTATAATTACTGCCTCTGGAGTGACAGGTCTTTCCCTGTAAATGCTGTCATTTCAAACAATGATTTCTGATCTACAGCTCAGATTTAGTAGAGTAAAGCTACCTTTAAGAATATATATATATAAATTATGGAAGTGGGGTATCTTGACACATTAGGACTGTAATCCCTACCCCAATGAGCTTACAAGTGAGGGAGACAACATACAGATACAAGTGGGGGGAGGGATACAAAGTGCAAAGGACAGTAAAAGTAGAACATACAAATACAAGATATTCTAAATAAACAAAAATTTATTTTTCAAATGTCAGATTCACTTTTAGATTGTGGTCAAGATCTACATGCTTTCTGTCAGGGACTGATAGTAAGGAATATTTTGATTTTTTTCTTTTTAAAGATTCTTATATTTATTTGCACAAAAAAAGTGTACAAATTAGCTATTTGTTCAACATATATAATATATTATGCATCCAGATAATTAGCACTCAGAAGTACTGCAACATTATTAGCACTAAATATAGAAATCAATGCAGTTTTTGTAGTCTTGTAAAAGATAACTGGAATTAGATACCTTTAAGAAACACACTAAAATAAATAGTAACTAGCCACTATTGTGTTAGAGACCCCCTCTGCCTAAATTCTCATAAACATGTGTGAATCACAGTCTGGCTGTGTACCAATTTCATGTGCGTGAGGTCACATTCTTTTTATTTGGCTGTAAAGGTCCCTGTTAAAGTATGCAGCATACAATTAAGCCATCTGCCACTTGTGGACTGTTAAAGACTCAATGCAAATTCTTTTACGTTAAAAATCAAAGTGGAATGTAATTTGTCTTCTTCAGTTGTGTACATTTACAGTTGATGTGCGCTGTTTTCCTGTTTATATAAAAACACACAATTAGAAAAAAAAAGGGTTTCGGAACAGAATTATTAATATATTTTTCTTATTTCATTACAGTTCATTTTGGCATGCTTATTAAAGGAGAACAAACGTTCAATTTAAGAGGAGAAAATAATTCAAGAATTCAGCACTGCTGCCACTGAATTCTTAAATTCTTTTTATATTCAGATTTGGCTTATATAACATTTTGTTTAAAGAGTAAATATACCCCCCCCCTGCATTTATACAGAGTCTAAATTGAGAAGTGGGGCACTGCTGAGGACTAAACTTTTGTAAATCCTGGTTACTGAGGACACATAAGGTTAAGCTATTCTCTGATGAATTATGATATAGTTAAGGATTGATTTTATTTTTAGGCATAGTTCTTTAAAGAGTAGGACTTGTGAAATGTGCATGCTGAAAGGCTAATAAGCATTTTGTTAGATTCATACTGCATACTAAGTTGGCTTTTAAAGCTGTCTCCTATAGCTGGTTATTTCTGTTTTTCAGGAGTGCACTAGAAAGTGAAAAAAATTAAATAATGTAATAGTGTGTAATAAATCTACCACTGAGCATTTTTGCAATTACAGCTGCATTCTAAGTGAGTACTTGTTACAGAAAATTTCCCCTGCTCAACAAAATATAGCTATTTAGAGATGGCATATAGGACTATAAATGAAAGTAATTGACACATATTACAAATAAATAATTGTGAGTATACACTGAAACATGTCCAAAGAGATAAATAGTGGGGCAATGCATAAGGGCAATAGTGGCTGAAATTTTTAGACTGCAGTACACACTTTGACTAACCACTTCTTACATGTGAAATAATCCTAACAAACTTTATATTCCTTTAAAGGGAAACTAAATCGGAAAAAAATATTTTTCTCTTCCTAATCTATAAATAAATATGTGTAAGGCCAAGGCCACGCATGTGATCCGATCAACGGATTGCATCGCAAACGGACCCAGAACACCTAGTGTGGCCACTTCAATTGAGCTACACTAGTGTGCGCTTTTTAACACTCAATTCGATCTCGTGTTAAAATGTCCTGGTGTGGCCTAGCCCTAAGTAACATTTACACTGTGCATTGCTACATGCCCCCTTTTTATCCACTCCCCTTTACATCTGACCAGACTTTTTGATGAAGGCAAGCATGCTCAGTAATCACTATGAGGCAATGTGGGAATTCCTCACATAACAACTGTCAAAACTGCATAATGCAACCAACTGTCAAAACTCTGTCACCATCCTATAATAAGGCACTTGTTTGACATCTGATAATATTTTTTTAGTGTATATGCCCTTTAAACGTCAAACATTCAACTGTTTAGGGGTGTATGTTCATTTTTGTGTATGCAGAAATACAGTTGCACATCTTTCTAGAATGTAATGCTTTTGACATATTTTATAAAAAATGTGATTTCTCAATCAAAGAACCAAAGGTTACTATCTGGACCTGGACACTTCTACCCCTCTTACTGACCCATCGTTGACCTGCTAGTTATAATCCACAGACAACTTGGTTACAGCTACTGATCTGCTTCACCTTGCATTTCATCCCCATCTCCTCTAGACTGTAAGCCATTTTGGGCAGGGCCCTCCTTCCTATTGTACCACAGTAATGCTGTAACTTACCACACTGAATGCTGCTGGACCAGCACTTGAATTATTTGCAATTAGAATTACTTGCACTACCCTTGTATGTAAGATTTATGTTTTCCTTATGTATATTAATGCAACTGTAAAGCCTACAGAAGATGTTGGCGCTATATAAATCTACACTAATAATAATAATAATATCCCCCAATACCTGCTGTGCATTTCAGGTAAGTCTTCTGACGGTATGTGTGAATGAAAAGCTGTTGACATTTCACAAATACTGCCTTCCTTCTGGACCTAATAGTATGTAGCCACTTGCTAGTATGTGCCTACACCAACAATTGGATGGTACCCCAAATGGCTATGGGGTATCCCCTCCATGTGCAAATTTCTCTTGAGGTAAAGTTCAGAAATGAAAGTAGATAAGTGTCTGCACCATATAAGAATGCAGGCTTGCAGCAGATTTAAGAGGGAGCTGTTCTTATTTAAAATTTGTGGTGAATGGTATCCTGCTTGTCCACCTCTATCTATAAACAGGTTTCTAGGAAAAATGTTTTTGGTAACAAACTAAAACAATTCTTTTCAATGCAGTAATCTGATGTGTGTACACAGCTAAAGGGTGAGCTGTTTGTCTAAAATTTAGATATATCATGATAAAATGGACTAAAGCTAGGTACACACCATACAATAATTTAGCCCGACCGACCAACATTTCAGTGTTTCGGTCGGTTGGGCCTAATTATCAGATGTATTTTGCGGGCAGACATGACCGATGTCCAACTGTTCGTTCATCTGAATCGGACGAATGAATGACCAGACGCGTCTTAAAATCACAACCGGTCGTGTGATCCTCTATGCACCACACGATCTGTTGTGGCTAACTGTCGGACGCGGCTACTTTTGCCACAACCAACAGTCCTTCCTCCTGGCCGACCGGATGGAAGTGCTGAACGGTCGGTCAGGAGGAAGTATTCTATGGTATGTACCCACCTTAACATACCCAAAAATTATCCACACATATTGTTAAACTTCTAATGCTGGCTATACATCTAACATATATAACTAAAGTGCCTCTAAACTGTTAACTTTGCAATCACACGTTGATCACAAAATGATTGGCTCATAGTGTATGGCCTACATAACCCCAAACCAAACTGCAAACCACCCCCCCTACAAATTAATTTGACAAAGCTATAATTATTACAGTGATATAGTCAGGGCATGCACCTGCTTCAGGTTACAATAAAAGGGTGTCTATGGCCATTTTAAAGGGCATTTCCATCCCTCCCACAAAATTTCATACTTTCCTTCCTTTTCCCACAAAACTCTAATCTCGTAATTCAGACTTACTATCCCAGCTTTCCAGTCAAATATTCAGCTGTGCTACACTATCATATGATTGTATGATATTTGTTATTGACCAATAGTCACATTTGAGCAAATATTTTGGGTCAGTTTAAAGTCTGTGAGGACCCTTGTGCCAAACATTGTGTTAAGGGCTCCCCACAATATTATATGAACAATAGCAGTCTACTTATCATCTGGATAAGATCACCGTGTATTTATTTTGATTCAAGGAATTTTTTTATATCTATCTTTATATCTATCTATTTACACATACGCACAGAGCCCTAACAGGTTGGAGCAATTAGGGGTTTTTTTTTTACATAGTTTATCTTTTTATTAGAGCCCTTTCATTTTGTGCTTTATTGCAGGCTGTGTTTCCTAGCAGCCACATGAAGCAAGCCCATTCACCTCACAATGGAGGAGGGTAGGGGGAGAGAGTTGGGTTTGTTTAAACTACTTCTGTCTTCATTCACAGCCTGGTGTCCCCTTCCATTGTATTGCCCACAATAGCACCAAAAGAACCCATTATAGGAGAAAACAAATCAAAATGAAGGAAAAGAGATGCTAAACATAAAAAAAAAGACCAAGCACAATTTTGGTAGCAATATATGTGGCTTGCAACTGAGATTTACGCTTCATTTCCCTGTTCTGCGGCCAATTTTACAACAGCAGGCGGAGTTAAATACACAAAATAAGTAAAAAGGGGAAGAAATGCAAGCTGATAAAAATAAAAACCAGTTAACTAATGTGTAAATCTAGGCCTTAGGAGTCTGAAAGACTTAAGTCCCTCAAAAAAATATTCTGCACCAAACAGTATATAGTTATATATTTGTTTTGACTTCAAAGAATGTAAATATTTTTATCCATCAACCAAATAAATAAAACAAATAGTATGATTTAACCACAGATAATTTTGAAATAATTTCATTTTATGAAACTCCAAATAAAACAACTTTTAAGAAAATAAAACAAGTGAAGCTGACAGGTGGGGAAAAAAAGAGTGAGAAAAATAAATGAGGCAAATAAACAGGAGTCTGGGAGATTTAGGGATAAAAAGATAAAGAGACAGAGATACTGCCACTTGGAGGACTCTAAGGATTAAGTTCAGATGTTATTCTCAGGAGGGAACACAAATTAAACAGAGCAGAGTTCTAAAGAGTCCAAGTCAGATTAATATATTTAGTGACTATGTCTACACAAAGAATGCCTATTGTAGACACGACTGAATAGCTGTGAATAGTTTAGAACATATGCAGCCTGTCACCGCAGGTGCCCACATCTGTTCTTCTTAGGCAGATGCTCACAAAAAAAGGAGAAAAAAAAGTTTCCAATGTACAGAGATCCACCCAAAACCCCTCCCGCCACACCAATACCCTTTCACATCCCTCTCCCCTAAAAGAAGATTGGTGCTTAGGGGGTGGAAATTGTCAGTGCTCTGTGCCCTCTGCCGAGAGATAAAATAAATAACCACATTATGTATCAGGTGGCCTCTAGCAGGAACTGCAACTTGCTAATACACACAACATAATGAAATAAAGAGGGATCTATGATGCTGATGACAATAGAGTGCTAGTGTCTGGAATCCAATGTGGCAACTGTGTTATGTTTCTACACATATCCAGATTTTGTGTAACATTAACATCAAGCTTGGGGGCATCAGAGGTCGAAGGAAGTGTGCTGTGTAAGCTAATATACTAACAAAGAGATGTACTAGTCACATACCACATGCATACATAGAAAGGAATAAAGATTCCTTAAATTATCCAGGGTTACAGCTGGTGATTGGATCCCTGTGTGTGCAATTGGTTGTGTTGTTGTACAGCATGGTATAATGGAGAGCATGGTAGGCTGGGTGAAAGAAGCTGTACTTTTTATGGGGTTGGGATGCTATATTTTGCATGGAGAGACCATGACCTTGATGGCCATTTGTTGTTTTCAACCCAAAATGACTAACTATGTAGTCGTTATAAATCTTAAAGACACTGCTATTGTCTTCTTTAACACCTGTGTAAACCAAATATATTTTTATTTTTTTACCTCTAGTCATTCATCTACAGTCATGATGTACACTTTTATTTTACTGCAAGGGACTGTCTTTATTTTGTACTGCATATAGAACACAAAGTCACAGATCTTCTGCTAGACAAATGCGTTCTTTTATGAACTTCTTATTCTGGGCTCAGGTCTGCTAAGATAGGAAAAACTCAGCAGTCATCTGTTTTGTCAGAGCGATACATGTGCAGGCACAGCTTGGAGATACTCACTCCCTCATGATACACATTAAAGAAGCAGACTGCAGCACTACAAGATCAATGTTTTACATAAAAACTTTTATTTCATTTGAACATTTAGTTCTGGATGTGATGCTTAGACTTTGCAACCATGGGTCAAGGGACCTTTTCCGAACAAGTGTGGGGCTGGCGAAATTTTTAACCCCCGTCAGTGTAAGCCAGCCCTCCAGCAGTCAGTGTTAGTCAGCCCTCCAGCAATAAGTGCTAGTCAGCCCTCCAGCAGTAAGGCTGAGGCCACACTACAACGCATCAAGCGCGCACGCTTTCGCGTGCGTCAGCACGTATTATTTTCACGTTTGCGCTAGTGTTTTTGCTATCTTTAAAGCGAAAGCACAAGCAATTGTGCGAAAAATGCTCGCCGCAAAATGCAAACGGACATGCAATTGCATGCGCATCGGAAATCGCAGGAACGTTCGCGTTCCTGCGATTTCCATGTTAGTGAAAATTGCGGGAAAAAACGTGCTCGTGCCTAGCCCTAAGTGTGAGTCAGCGCTCCAGCAATCAGTGTTTCATTCAGCCTTTCAGTTTATTAGTCTGTTACTGTTTTAAACATGGGTGTAATCTTATCTAAATAAAGTGGGGTTGGCCTATAAGTGCGCTAACATGCGTGCCCCACATCCCCTCTTCCCTTTGTCCCTTTTTTGCATTTCAAAATGTGGGGAGGTATAGTATAGTATTTGAGGTTGAATAAAGACATATGTCCATCCAGTCCAACCTACTCAGCAATACCCACATTTCCTGCCTAATGTGCTTGTGAAGGTTCTCATTCATCCAGGTCATGGTATATCTGTTGTATTCAATTAGATCAACTGGACTTGAAGTTTAGTTCTTGAAGACGTTTCCCTGTCTGCCATGTACAATGCTGTTTTGACACCTTACTCTGGGCGTTCCTATAACACCTCTTAGCCACTATCCAATCACGCCCTTAACACCTGGCTGTGATATGCTAATTGGGACTTTCCAGGGTACATAATTGCCACAGATTCTTGTACAAGTCATTCTGAATTGAGAAAGCCAGGATGACTAGCGAAACGTCCAGTTGATCTAATTGAATACAACAGATATTTCCTGCCTAACTATTGATCCAGAGGAAAGCAAAAAAAAAAACCCAGCAGAATTATAAAGGGGGAAAAAAAATCTTTCCTATAGTAAATATTGTAAATATCCCTGAATTAAACTCTACTATATATATCAATACCAGTATCAACATTCCTTTTATTCAGAAACTCATACAGTATTTTTTTGAAACTATCGGGGAGATTAAATACTAGGAAACGCGCTACTTACCTTAGCCTGATCCCGCGATACAATACCTGACGTAAACGAGATTACCTCAGGTATTGCATGCGGGTTCGGGCTAAGGTAAAAAGCGTGACTTTAACTCTCCACAAACTGTCCCGTTAAGTTTCAGGCTACGAAGTAGTGCAAAACTTAACGATAGGGGTTTTGGATCGTTAGCACAGTGCTATTTCCAAAAACATTTGGAAATGGCGCTTTGCTCTAAAATTTCTTCAGGTTAACTTGGGTTTTAGAAGGATTTGGGCCATATTGAATCTCCCCCTAAGTATCCAATGAATCTACCACCACAACGTCAAATAGAAGGCAATTCCATAGTTTTATCGTTCTCACAGTGAAAAACCCTTTCCGAACTTGAAGACTAAATCTTTTCTTCAAGTCTTTAGGGATGTCTGCATGTCCTCTGACATGTTCTATTGGTGAACAATGCCCCAGATAGTTTATTGTATCTCCCGTTAATGTATTTAATTCATAATCCCCATGTAGATACCTTTTTCTAGTGTACATTATTTTGTTTGATTCACATTTTGAGTCTGACACTTGTAGTGTAAGTGACTGAAAAAATCTAACACCCTAGAAAAGTAAGAAAGTAAGGTTTTTTTTGTGTGTGTAAAGTAGTCCATTAAGTCCGTCTGAAGTATAACACAGTGTCTTAATACATTTAGTAAAGTATTCTTTCTGTCTGAATTACTGATTTCAGCTCTGACATTAGGCTATACACCATACAATTCCAGTAATAATTTTGATATTTCAATTGAAGTAAATGGCAATAATTTTAGCAAATACTTGAGTGGAAAGTGTCTTTTAAAGGGAAACAAAACCCTTCTGCTTCTTGCAGAGTGGGTGTTTCTATTTCCAGAGTTGGAGCAGGGTGGTGAAAACCCAGGGGTGAGGTCTTTATTTAGGTTTATCTTTATTTTATCTAGTAGGAATCTTTTAACTTTGATTAATCAGTTAACACCTACATATAAAATGAGTCTTAAGCCTGACATGCACAGATCAATATCTCTGATCGAGTGGATATTGGGCAATATATCTTCAGTATAGGGAGGGAATTAGACCAATTGGAAAATTTCCTAACTCTTCCATTTACATTATCTTGGGAAGATTTCAAACTGAATTAAATCTGTCCAAGATGGTCCAATAGAGTTTCAGTCAAGTAGTACTGATCGGCAGCTCTATTGTGCAGTCATTGCAAATGTATGACAGGCTATAAGGGGCCATCTTTTTCTAACACTGTAAACAGGTGGCTTAAAAAGGTTCTATTTTCCCAAAAAGAGAGTCAAACAAAGAACTGTGTGTGCATGGACTTTGGAAGCCATGAATTGTTACAGGAAGTTAAGAAGAGGTGTTAGTCTTAATCCCTTCTTTATTGCCCTTAGGACTCAACAATTTGAACATATCACCTCTCAAATTGTGCTGGTGATGAAGAAGTGATATTTACCTGTAAGTTCTATACATGTGGAATTAGTGTTTCTTAAGTAACATGTTTCAATGGAATCTGCCAAGCAACAAGTTGATCAATGTCACATGTGTATGGGGTTTCCTTAATGCAGATGAAAATATTTCTGCTACTAAATTTTACACCTCTGGTTCTCTGAAGGCACACCAATTTGCCCCAACAGACAGATAAAAAAAACCTGCGCTTTCTTTTAATTGCAAAAAAATAAAATTATATGCCAAAGTGTCTGAGAACTCCTATTAAATGCACAATTTCATCTCCCTACCCTCACCCCCCTCCGTTCTGCTGATTAGCTGATAAATTCCAACTCTAGGTACTCACCTCTGGGTTCTTCTAAAGCTTGGGTACACACAGTACCGATAAAGCCCCGATACCGTCGGATCTGACGGTATCAGGGCTTTATCGGTACTGTATGTACCTTCGTTTTCCGAACAAGCAGGTGGCCGCCGAACGTTCGTTCGGTAAAGAGGGAAAATTTCCCTCAGCTGCGGTAGACTCCCGATAGGGGAGTCGGCCGCGACCGAGGGAACACAGAGTCCTGTGCGTTCTCCCTATGCTTTGCATCTTGCAGATCCTGTCTAGATTCAAGAGAGAAAAATATTATTCTCCCTCTTTACAAGGCACTGGTAAGACCTCATTTGGAATATGCGGTGCAGTTTTGGAATCCCATATACAAAAGGGACATCTTGGAAATTGAGGCAGTTCAGAGAAGGGCAACTAAATTAATAAGGGGAATGGAGGGGCTTGAATATGCAGGCAGATTAGACAAGTTAGGGCTGTTTACATTGGAGAAGCGATGTTTGCGTGTAACCATATACAAATATATTAATGGGCCATACAATGAACTCTTTGGTGCATTGTTTACTAATAGGTCATATCAGAGGACTCGTGGACATCCTTTAAGGTTGGAAGAACAGAAGTTTCATCTTCAGGTTAGGAAAGGTTTCTTTACAGTGAGAAAAGTGAAACTGTGGAACTGTCTTCCAGCAGATGTAGTAATGGCAAGTTCATTGAATAGCTTTAAAAAAGGCCTGGATAAGTTTCTAAAACTAAAAAGTATTGAGAATTACTGGTATTAATGAATATAGATTTGGTTGATCCAGGGATACTTTCCGATTGCCGTTTGGAGTCAGGAAGGAATTTCCCCCCCCTTTTTAGCTGGGGTTTTTTGCCTTCCTCTGGATCAACTGTTAGGTAGGGTTAATAAAAAAAAAAATAATTAAAAAAAAAAAAAAGAGGGTGAATAGGTTGGACTTGATGGACGTATGTCTTTATTCAACCTTAATTACTATGTTACTATGTTACTATGTTATCTTTCAACATCTTCCAGGTGTGTACTTACCTAAACTTTATTTCACTGCTCTGGTCTTCTCAGCCACTTTCGCTCCAGTGACAAGGCCAAGGAGAAGACACGCACTGCAATGTTTTCCTATTGGCCAGAGGACCATCCAGTTGTGAGGACCTAGCTATATAGATCCTCTGTTATCAAGGTATCAGTATATTAAACAGTGGGGGTATGTTGGTTGTCTGTGCTTATTCCTGTGATGGAAATTGCAACATCTGCAAACCTTTTTAAAGGGTAACTGTCATCTCCAATTCTTTTAAACTAGTAAGTAAGTAAAAATTTGTGAGAAGTTATTGCTGAAAAGGTTCAGCAATATGACTTCCCTTTTAAACACTTCCTGTTTTCAGTCATGTGACCAGCTTGTAGTCATGTGACCAGCCTTGGCCTGCATTAATAGGCCCCCCTTCTCAAATATTTTTTTCCCCAGGTACTTCCTGTTTTCCCCAGCATAAGTCTTCACTACTGCCTCAACCTACTGGAAGCAGGAAATTTGAATATTCACCCCAATATAATTTCTCACATGTTTTAGCCAGAGATGTGATTATCGGCTCATTTTAAAGGAAATACTGCAAACTTTCATTTAACTTGTTTGGAGACCACAATTGACCTTTAATGTAAGTAAAATGCTTGTCAGTAGCATAAACAGTGAGCATGAAACTCATGAACTGCATTTGGGATAGGCTCAGTGTATTCTGTAAATTAGTGGAATGCAGCAGGCCATGTTGAAATTGTTGAAACACAATGCTTACAAATCAATAGGGACTGCTTAATTTACACATTGATAAAAGATGTGCATTAAAGAAGCTAAAGAATGCACATTTTATGGCTACTAGGGCAACAGCCAGGGTTGCCAGGCATCCCTATTTGCTCCGACTGAAGGGACAATATCCTGAGTCCCGCAGTCAGGGCTGAAATCCTGTCTAGAGACTGGCCCTGGCAGCCCCGCACAGTTACAACCTAAACCCACCTATGACAGCGACCCCACCCCTAGCCCCGCCTTTGTCATGTCCCCGGTCTGTCCCCACAGTGTTGTCATGGCCCTGCCCCCTCCTACTCAGGGGCGTACAAGATCTGGCATCCCTGGGTACAGATCTGGCATCCCTGGGTACAGCAGATGGTTGTCCCCATCAGACAGACTACTGGTCGGCAAGCCTGGTCAGTGTCTGTCTAATAGGGGGGAAGCTGGCCATTTTAATTAATCAAATGATAATTTTTTACTGTATCTGATACATTTCAGAAAATTTTTTTTTGTTAATTGGGCCTGTGTACACAGCCTAATGTGTCATAACATATATAATAATCCCAAGCAGTGATGTATCATTTAACATACAGCTTGATAAATATTTTAATATGCTTAAGACTGGATTATTGCCTCACTCACACACAGTTCCAGCCTGTATACCATTTTAATAGGTACACTTATAGAATAACAAGTTGTAAATGGTTAAGGACAATATTTGCCTTGATTGGCCAAAATATCTTGTGGTCAATCACGCAATGGCATACCTATACCCCTACCCTTTACATAGGTACAGTACTGAAAAATGTATTGCAAAGAGCCTGTGCTGAGGTCAGGGTCAGTGTGTTATTCTTTACTTTCAGCTCTGCACCATGTTGTATCTAGAAGTATATCTATTAAAGGTGTAATGTCCATGTTAGTAAGCAGGAAGTTACAGAATGGTGTAGAGCAGTGAGTCAATGGCTACAAATGACAAACCACAGCAACACTTTAAAAGGGTATTTCAGTCTACAATTTAACACCTAAGAATGATAACAGTGAATTGTCCTTATATAGGTTAAGCTAATGATGTATTACTTACTGGAATATACCAATCTGCATGTGAGATAAAGAGATTTAACATTTTAAAAAGCACAAAGTTGGTTGAGAATGTTCCCAGTTCTGTAAATACATAAGGATAATTATTTAAATCTATACAGAAGATCTTTAATTAGGGCTAGGCCACAGTAGCACATTTCTCGTGCGCTTCCAATTGCGTTTTGCAATCTGTTTGCGCGTGAGAAATACAGCACAGTGATTGTCAGTATGGATAGCTCATTGCATGTGCTGCACAGCGATCACGTTTCCCCCCCCCCCGAATTGCATGGACTCCGATTGCGCAACATTGCACAGATCGCAGCACAAATGGCCAGTAACGTGCATGCTTTTCCCCAATGTTGATGTCTGACATAGTGTGGACTTTTTTTCAACAAAACTTGTATAAATACGGTAAAATTCAAAGGAAGAAAAAAAAAAAAAGGCTGAGGTCACACTGCAATGCTCCAGAATTGCGCATGCAATTGTGTGCGTTATCACATGCGATTATGTGCAGGATTCTCGTGCATCTTGCGTTTGCGCATGCGCATCTGAAATCGTGGGAATTTTTGTGTTTCCACAACTTCCATTATAACCAAAATGCATGCACAACCGCGAGTGCAAAACGCGTGTGCAAACGTGCATAAAACGCGCAAGTGTAATCTAGCCCTAAAACAATAAAAAAATGATTACACAATCCAAACAGTGGACTTCATCCCAGGCAAGCATGGAGTTTGTTAACACAGGTGTGCTATAGTATGTCTAAACATGTATATATTCAGTTACAAAAAGAGTATAAAAAAAGCTACACATGTCACACATAGTAATAATTTCCAAGAAAAAAACTCTAATCTCCATTAATCAAACTATGAAAATAGGGTCTTGGGTACATACGGACAGATTTTCTTTCACGACTTATAGTTTACCGCGATCGATCGAGTGGTCCATAAAATGCCGCACAATATGCGATGATGTCCGATAGCCCATTCATCAGGGTGAATAGCCATCAGAGAAATCACCGTTTCTCGGCCGTGTCCGACCGACCGTTTGTCCGAATCTGACAAAAGGATGATCAGACAAGGTGGAAAACCACGTCCAATCGTGCGGTCCTCTATGGACCACACGGTCAGTCACGGCAAACTCCTCCTGGCCAACCGGTCAAAAGTCTTGAATGGTCGGTCAGGAGGAAGAATTGTAACGTGTGTACTAGCCTTTAAGCATCTATATTTATAAGTGCACGCAGTAATAAAAAAGGTCTCTGCAACCTCCATTTATAAAGTTCATGTAGTAATAAATATATCAGACCCAGAGGAGACCAAGAGACAAGGCAATGTTAGAGGTACAAGCACATGGGAGACCAAGGCAGAGGCGCTAGATACGTTTTGCTCATGTCATTGAGCTATTGATAAAGCTCACTAACGTGTGCAAAATGCGCTTAGCAGCTCTGCTTTGGTGTTGAATACCTAGCTACACTGATAAATATATAATTAAGGCCTTAGACTGAGACCACACTACAGCACACCAAATCGCGCACTCACAATCGCGATCGTGTGCACAATTTCTGTGCATTATTTCTTGTTATTTTTGGGTTTTCACATACGTTTTCGCTATTTTCAATGAGAAAACACATGCAATGCTTGAATGGGAAACGGATGCGCAATCGTATGTGCATCGGAAACCGCAGGAATTTATGCGTTCCCACGATTTCCATGTTAGCAAAGACTGTGTGCGCAATCCTGAGCGAAAAAATGTGCTAGTGTGGCCTAGCCCTTAATTTTCTTTCTTTACTAATAATTGTACAATTAGGGCTAGGCCACACTTTGCACATGCCATTTGGTTAAAACGGAAATCGTGGGAAGGCAAAAATTCCCGCGATTTCCGATGCACATGTGATTGCACATACGTTTCCATTTTGGTAACGCATGCATTTTTAGTGCGTTAAAGGAACAGTAAACCCACATAACAAAAGATTTTAAGTCTTTGCCCTCCGTTTGTATTATTCACAGGGAGGTGAGAACGCTTATTCTTACCTCCCTGTGAATAATATTTTGCTCAGGGGACACTGGAACTTACCTTCGCTCCGCTTGCAGCCGCTCCTGCTTTAACAAGCACTGTCCCGACCATGCGCGCTCTCTTAGGCAATACAAGAGATAGGGCGCGCGATCGGGACAGAACAGCTGTTCTGTGGAGAAGCAGCTGCGAGCGGAGCGAAGGTAAGTTCCCGGTCCCCTGAGCAAAATATTATTCACAGGGAGGTGAGAATAAGCGTTCTCACCTCCCTGTGAATAATACAAACGGAGGGCAAAGACTTAAAATCTGGAGTTTACAGTTCCTTTAACACATGCGTTTCCATAACGGAAAATGGAAAAATTGCATGTGCAAACACAACGCACAAAAATCGTGCACACAATCGCATGCGATAACGCACATGATTCCGTGCGCGATTCCTGCGTGGCCTCAGCCTTACTGCCTACACCACACAAATCTGATCTACCTGTAAGCTAATCAAATGCTGTCCATTTTCTTCATCACATTGCAGTGAAACTGCAGACCAGATCATACAGTATGTAAATCACACCTACCAACATCCACCTTGAAGTCTGATGACGGGTGTAAAATATACAGTTGCCACTTTTTCCCTTCCCATACTGCAAGGTTATGTATCAGTTCACTAAATCCTTCAAATAACAAATTAGGCAGGAAGGCACAAAGCTAAGTTTGCAAACAATTTATTCACCAACCAAACACAACATGTTTCGAACGCTCACGCGTTCTTTTTCAAGTGCAAAATATTTCACAAAGTGAATCCCATTTAACAGGTGCATAAAAACTCCTCCCCTTACTTACTGGTAACATTGGATATTCAGTTAACCCTTTATTCAGAGTCCATGTGGGTTAATCTTTTAAATAACTCCATTTCCCTTCCCTTTAAATACATAAGTGCTCATAATAAAAACAATACATATTGACATCCAGTGTATAGATCCTAAACCTAAAGTGCATATGTAACACAGCGTACAATCATACTGCTTTATTCCATCGAATTGATCACCTTTTTAAAGTGTCAAGTGCTTGCTGAAGTGCATAGTGTTACAGTAATACTTTGTTACATTTATATAAAATGTCAAGTAGTACTAAAGTGCATAGTTAACCATAATGTTAAGTTACAATCAAATGTTCTCCTTTTAAAGTGCCATGATATATTAAAGTGCTAGGAAGCCACACACACATATTCTCCATCATTAAGAAACCATTTTACTAAAGTGCTACCCATAGAATGCTAATAAATAAGCTATTTACACATATACACATTTGTAACAAGAACGGCACTAGAAATAAAACCTATGCATGATTAAGGAATTATTGTATATACCAATCTACCTATAGTCGAACATGAAATCCATTAGAAACTTGTTGGGCTTTTGCTAACGGCGATTCAGTCCTGATTATTAGATTCAATACACATATCTAAAGGCAAACAGAGAAGGAGGTATTAGTACTCTATAAAAAGGGTTTTAGGGCTAGGGCACACTGCTGCTTTTTCTGCGTTTGCATTTTGTAAAAGTCATTGAAAGCACGGCAACGCACCGAAAACGCGTGTTTTCGGGTGTGTTGCGATTGCGATTGGGTTCCTCATTTTTAATTGCAATCGCATGTGTTTTCCTATACCTATTGAAGAAAAAGATTTTTGAAATTTAAGGGCACGGCCACACTGCAACGCAAACAAAATCACATGCGATCTCATGTGCGATTTCGTTGCGTTTGCGCATGCGTTTTCTTCAATAGGTATAGGAAAACGCATGCGCAAACGCAACGAAATTGCACATGAAATCGCATGTGATTGCGTTTGCGTTGCAGTGTGGCCGTGCCCTTAAACTCCAAAAATCATTTAGACCTAATGGATTCATAGCATTAAGGGCTAGGCCACACTGCTGCGCTTTTTTTGCGTTTGCGCTTGCGTTTTTTCATATCATTGAAAACACGATTGCGATTTGCGTTCCGCATTTTAAACCGCAATCGCATGCGTTTTTCAATAGTTAATGAAAAACCGCATGCGCAAACGCAACAAAATTGCACATGAAATTACATGCGATTCCATGTGCGATTGCGTTTGCATTGCAGTGTGGCCGTGCCTTAAGTCTTTTAATCCACATCCCTTCTTTCTGTAGGAGTTTTTCTCCTACAAAAAGTATTTCCATACAGTTTCTGTATGGAAATACTGACCAGCATTTCAGAATGATAATTTTATCATACCCTTTAACATTACCAGCATCAGCCCTTAAACTTATAGAAATCACAATGCAGATAATGTATTTATTTAAAGGTAAATGTTGGAGGGTAGACTTGTATGACATCGCTGTGCATTGCCGGGAATTGTTGTTACCTTTGATTTTTGATCTGTTATGGCAGAGTCATTTTAACACAATTTGCTTTGATTGTGAAGGTAAAACAAAAAAACAGGTTTTTTTGTAATTATATCGTCAGTTGCCTCCTAAGAACAGCTTGCTATTTTAGGCTTTTAGACTTCACGCTACAACATGCTGTAAAATGCATGATAACACATATTTGTTAATGGGCATGTGACCCTTTTGAAAAAATGCAGCCTGTGGGTCCCAGAGGGTGGACGTGGTAAAGTGCAGGCCGTGGGCATGTTCTGGGCGAATCTAGTGCCATATGCCCCCAGCCTGTCCATTGGCATATCTAGGAGTACAGAAGCAAGTGCCTATTCTTTATGGTAGAGATTGCTATAAACTTTAAGTTTCCTTGTGTTGGACAGCAGTGCATGCTGGGATAGGCCACACTGCTCCATTTTCTCACAAGTGTAGGATCATGATTGTGATCCGGTAGCGCATGAGAATCGCAGAGCAGTGCATGTCAATGTGGGTGGCCACATTACATGAGCTGCTCTGTGATCACCATTTACTCCGATAGCCTTAAGGATGATTTGCGCATATAGTCGGCCTTTTTGGCCGACTATCGGTAAGTGTATGGGTGCTCTGTCAGGTATCGTTGATGATCTGACTCGGTGGATCATAAACAATGCCTGTTTCAGGTGAAAAAGCACTCATACACTTACTGATAGTTGTGCACATGGTGGCCGTTCGTAAACATCGTGGGTCGTGAATCTCCATTGAACGTATTTATGGGCCCTTAGTTCTTGTTTTTATTTTAATTTACAAATCTGTATCTCACAAACAAATTGGAATATCCAGGTAAGTGACTTACCATTTATCATCAAACAATGGCCAATTCATACTTTGATTATTGTTTTTGTAGTGAAGTTCCCCTGAAATTACTCAACTGGTAGAAAGAAAAAAACAATGTAGACAAATAACACACTTTGGCTGCGGCCATCTGACAGTGCATGGTAACACGTGTGAAATGAGCAATCGCAATGTATTGCGTTTTACGCTCCTTACGTGTACTGTAATTCTGTCAATAATGCGTTATCGGAGCACAGGAGATATGCAAAAAAAATAGTACATTGGCATGTGATTCTCTGCATTAACAGATCGCAAAATGCGATCGTAAGGGTGTGAGAAACGCACCAGTAAGGCCTAGCCCTCAAATGCAGAAAATAAAATAAGGATTTAGGCTGAGACCACACTATAACGTGCACTGTTGCACAGGACTGTGCGTTCCAATAGATCAATTAACTTGAATATTTTTCATTCAATATTATTAATATTAAATGAATAGATGAATTAACTTGTGCATGTGATCCACAGAAAAACAGTGAAAATGGTGATCCAAAAATCAGATCGCAGTGCACCTAGACCGATTGACCAACACTAGTGTGCGCTTTTTAGCGTGCGATTGGATCACAGTGACGATCAGATTGCATGTTAAAGTGCTGTAGTGTGGCAAAGCCCTTAGTCTGAGGTCCCACTGTAATACACACACACAAAAAAAGCACTGTGCAAATCTGTGTGCTTGTATCCGATTTTACGTGCATTTGCGTTTCCTAGGGGATTATGGGTAAAATGCTGATTAAAAAAGATCACATGCGTTTTGTTTTTTGTCCGCTTCTATCCTCGGGCTAGGCCACACTGCTGCGTTTTTTTTGCGTTTTACAAAATCATTGAAAACACTCCAACGCAAAAAAAGCGAATTTTTCGGTGCGATTGCGATTGCGTTTTGCGTTCTGCATTTTTAATCGCAATCGCATGCGTTTTCCTATACTTATTGAAGAAATCGCAAACGCAATGAAAATCGCACATGAAATCGCATGCTATTGCGTTTGCGTTGCAGTGTGGCCTAGCCCTCATGTGCGTTTACACCTGTATTCCCCAGGGGATCAAATCGCAATAGTGCAGCTTAGCCTTTATATACAGAATATTAGCATAGGCTGAGGCCACACTACAACGCACACGAAAGTGCACATTTCATGTGCATTAACATCCGCTTGCAATGTGATTACGGTAATGTTCCATTATCGGAGCACATGTGAATTGTACAAAAAGTGGTGATCGCATATGCACTTTGATAAGCACATCACAACGGACAGCAGTGCACCTAGTGAGGACAAACCAATGGCCAACACTAGCATGTGCACTTTTTAACATATGATCGGATCACTTGTTAAATGCGGTAGTGTTGCCTAGCCTTTTATGTCTTTATTTAGCTAATCCGTTATCGGGGCGCATGCGAATTTAACAAACAAATGTTACCTTTGCTCCGATAAGTGGATCACAGTGTAACGGACAGCAGCACACCTAGTGTGGCAAACCAATGGCAAGCACTACTGTGTGCTCTTTTTAATGCACAATTGCATCACCTGTTGAAAAATGCAGTAGTGTTGCCTAGCCCCTAATGTCTTCATTTAGCTAATGATTTATATTTTATAATTGTTCTAAAAAAATGTATCCTCTCCAGTATTGTAACTTGTCGCTGCATTGCATGGAGTGTGGCTTGTCTGACTGCATCTAATGGACCAATTCGCTCTCGATCTGACATTGCCATTAAACTCCATGGAAGAGGGAAGGGTCTAGTTGGGGAGTTTTCTTTCTACATGGACGGCGAGGGAGAAGGAGATAGAGACAGATAATGTGAATAAGATGGATGGATCGTCCCCTGGGACCCCTTAGAGCAAAGCTGCTAGTGAAGCTGTGGAGCTATGCGGGGCCCTGTATGTGTTAGTGTGTGAAATGCCGCACTGGGCAGCTCACACCCTCTGCAACCCCGCGGATCGATGGCAATCTGTTAGGTGTTGGGGGTTGCATAGTGTTTTCCTTATTCTATGGTGTTATTGTTCAGCCCATAAAGCCCGGAGGTATGTGGAATCCCACGGATCACATTTGCTAAATTTCCCCTTAGGCGTTGCCAGATGTTACTGGGAGCCAGGCACGCGACTGACCGCAGACCTAAAGCAGATTCCCACTGGGTGTATTGTAAGTGTGTGCGCCTCTCCGGAACTCAATTTACCTATAATAGAAACAAAGCGTAGGATGTATACATGTGTAACATGTATATTCCTCTCACCATGTGTTACATGTATATTCCCCTCACCATGTGTAACATGTAATTCCCCTCAACATATGTCACGTACCATGTGTAATATGTATATTCCTCTCATCATGTGTTACATGTATATTCCCCTCACCATGTGTAACATGTAATTCCCCTCAACATGTGTCACATGTAGCATGTGTAACATGTATATTCCTCTCACCATATGTCACATGTACCACGTGCTACATGTATATTCCCCTCACCATGTGTACCACCTGTTAAATATATATTAAAATTACCATGTGTACATGTATATTACCTTACCACGTGTTACATGTATATTCCGCTCACCATGTGTAACATGTATATTCCTCCACCAAGTGTAACGTATATTCCCTTCACCATGTGTTACATGTATATTACCTTCACCATGTGTAACATGTATATTCCCCTCACCACGTGTAACATGTATATTACACCACCTAGTGTAGCATATATTCCCCTCACCATGTGTAACATGTATATTACACCAAGTGTACAATATATTTCCCTTACCATGTATTACATGTATATTCCCATCACCACATGTAACATGTATATTCCCCTCACCACATGTAACATATTTATTCCCCTCACCGAGTGTAACATGTTTATTCCCCTCACCGAGTGTAACATGTTTATTCCCCTCACCATGTGTAACATGTATATTCCCCTCACCAGGTGAAACATGTTTATTCCCCTCGCCATGTGTAACATGTATATTCCCTTGCCATGTGTAACATGCATATTCCCCTCACGATATGTAACATGTATATTACACCCACCATGTGTAACATGTTTATTCCCCCACCAAGTGTAACATGTATATTCCCTTCACCATGTGTAACGTGTAAATTCCCCTCACCATGTGTAACATGTATATTCCCCTCACCATGTGTAACATGTTTATTCCCCCACCAAGTGTAACAAGTAAATTCCCCTCACCATGTTTAACATGTATATTCCCCTCACCACGTGTAACATGTTTATTCCCCCACCAAGTGTAACATGTATATTCCCCTCACCATGTGGTACATGTATATTCCTCTGTTAGTTTTCCTATAGCCCCATGTGACTGAGTCCCCAGATGAGACAGTGCCCATAGCAGGTGACTGTACTTGGTGACTTCCCCACCCAGCTGTAAGCCCTGCCCTGTCCCTATTTTGGTTACAGTTTGGAGGGGACAGTGATGGTCCCTTGTCTAGTGTAGCCTGAGAACCTCTCCTGCCCCCAGAACTACAGGGTAGTAGTAACAGCAGCAGCTGGCCCCAGTAATCTGATCTGCAGACAAAGGGCCGGTCCTGGTTTGTGGGATCCCAGGTAAACACCGACGCTTTCTTATGAAAATCAAGGCAGCAGCAGATGATGAGCGGCTTTTTGCTGAGAGAAGCGTGGGAGATGAGCGAGGCTGATAAGGAGGAGCCGCTTATTCGTCATCTGCCCTCAGTGTGTGCCAGCTGGGCCACGCGACCGGCCTTTCTTATTCTAATCAGCACATGCCATTGCTACTGCTCCTCAAACCCCCCACCCAACACACTCACACACGCACCCTGGCCCCGCCCACTTCATTCATGGCACATGGACACACACCGGATTGCAGGGCCTCTGTATGCTAAGGGCCCAGATCGTGTGTGTTCCTGCAATGGAACTTCATCCATTTACCTTCATAAAACCAACATCTGATCATTGCAAGGGAGGGAGGGACAAATAGGGTAACAATCTGCCAGGGACCTCATCGCGGGTACGATTGGTTAGTATTACGCTGTGCCAGGTGGTAGAAGGGGCGCGTGCCAACTACAGGGAACCTGGAACCCTCTGTTCTACCAGATGGCGTCAGTGGGTTGTAGGCAGGATCCCTAATTGCAACGGGTTGGCCATTTCTATGACATTACTGTTAAACACGTGTATGTGTGCCGACTCTTTCAACGAAATCACCTAATAACATATTTCTAACACGATAAGTCTCGATACCCAGCGCTGCTATAAACTTCTAAAACCATGGATATAGGAAGGAACATTGGGCTGTACTGTACACCTGTTCTGACACACTACGTGCAGTATAGCTCTCTAGGAACAGTAATTAAGCGGTCTCTACCGGCCAATGTTGGTATTGCAGTACATTTACCAATACGGTTCTACATTCTATTTCAATGCAGCTGTAAAGCAGTATGATTGGTCAGAAGTTTCCAAAGTTAATTTTGGATGTAAATGTTTTGTTGCCTTCAAGTAAAATTTGCTTTAGGGTTTCTGTGTAAATAAATGGGGATACCAGTGGAATTGGCCCAAAGTGTCTACATGCTACAGCTCCTTTAGGGCTAGACCACACTTCTGATCACGTTATGCAATCCGATCATGTGTGAGAATTGTATGTTATTACATGCAAAAGTGAGAGGTCATACAGCTTGCACACAGATTCGTTCTGGGAGAAAATACGATCACCATTTTTGGTGCAGAATAACATGGAGAATCGCAGCGCAAATTCATGAAAACGCATAGTGTGGCCACAGCATAATCCAACAATAAACCTGATTACACATGGCACAAAACATTTGCCCTCATCACACAAACAATGAAATTGAAATTTGCAGAATTGGACTGTAATATAAAATGCAATACCTTACTGGATTTGAATGTTTGGGTCATGCAGGAGCAACTGCAGCTCTTGGAAAATCTTCCACAAGAGTTTAGATGCTATAGAAATGCAGTGATGTGAGATGATTTGACTAGTGAAACTAAATGATATAAGTTTGACTGGTCTTAATGCAAAGAGTATGCTTAAACTTTGGTGTGGTGTTGTTTCTAGCCTCAAAGTCCAGGCCCTATAGTACATTTTTTAACTGCTATCTACCATTTAGATGCCGCCAGAAATTGTGTATGAAAGTGCTCCACCCCCAAACACGGCTCTTTACATGGCTCCTTGTCTGATAAAACCTTTGTCGTAGGAAAGTGTGTACACCCATAAATACACCTGGCAGCGAGGAGGGGCAAAGTCTAAATTGCAATACATAGAAGCCAGTATGAACAAACACTGCTGGATTATTGTTTGAAGAGCTGGGTGGCTATTCAGGGGTCAAGCCCGTACCTTCTTGCACTTTAACTCTGGTTCCTTGATATTACAGTATATGATTTTTTTGTACATTATGTTGATTTAACATAAAGAATATCAGGGAGATTCAATAAAAGTTCTTATCTTTAAAAATGGTGCTAATTTTGCCCCAACCAATCAGATATAATCAGATAACAACATTTGAAAGCTAACATCTGATTGGTTGGGGCACAATTAGCACCATTTTTAACGATAAGAACTTTTATTGAATAACCCTGTATGTATTTTGTACTGTCCTCTGACTATAAAAATACAACAATATTTTTAATGCTTTTCTATCTGGTGGATATGTTTTTAAACAATTGGCTATTGCAATTGCTAATTACATAATCTGAAAAATGACAGGGGAGTTAGTTATTCCTCTATTGAAAGCATCAACAAAAAAGTCATGTGACACTTTCATCACTTCCATAGAGAGTAGAAAAAAACTCCTTGGCTCAAGATTGGACCCTTGCATGTTCGAGGCAGAGCTGTTACAGCATACTGCTTTGTTTCCAGACTTTATTAAGTCATATCATATATTACTCTACAGAGACCCATATTGGGACCTTGTACTTAGATCCACCTTGCCCTGTTATAACTGCCATTGAGTTGTTATTTATCTGGTTTTAAAGATCTACCTGTTGGATTATGAGGGGGTCTTAGAATGATTAGAAATATGTAAACAAATGGGAAATTGAATGTTATTGTAAACTATTTTCTACTGTACTGTTATCTATGTCTAGGTGACAATCCATCCTTTCTATATACCATCTGTTTAACTCTCTCTATCTCTTTCCATCTGTCCATGGGATGGGTTGGTTATCTCTATAACTCTCTAAATTTCCCACCACCAGTTCATTTAGCAACCAGTTGATCCCAATAAACAGTGATGTGTGTAAAATATTTACCCATTTGAGGGGAAAGGAAGGTTAATGTAGGATGTTTAACACATTCTCTGCCATGAAAGAAGTGGTAAGCAATGGGTTAAATGATATATAGACATGCAGTTGCCATTTGGTTGGGAGCAGATGGCTGGCTAGGGGGCTGATCGCGTCTAAAGGCGTGTCATCCCCTTCAGCTCCAGTCCCCAAAGGGGCTCCTCTTGTCTTCACAATCAATGAAAATTAAAGTGCAAAGAAAGGATGAATAGCCAGGGACCGAGTCTCTCCTTTGTTCAGAGCAACTACTGGTGGGCAGGAGTTAAACTACAACAGCCTCCTATAGAAACCCTCCAGTTAAACAGTCTCCCAGTTAGCCCCACTCTGTGAAAAGGAGAGAGAATAAAAAGGGGCAGGAGGAGGGGGCAAGTGATGGAGGAGAGGAAGGAGGAGAGAGAAAAAAAGAGCCTTTCTGCTTCATTTCACCAAGACAGAATCGCGTGGCATAAATTAAGTTGGCCATGAATAAGTGCAGTGGGAAGGACTCGGTTGATTTCTATGGTGCCATTCACATTCGCTTTGCAGGAGTAATCGAGAAATCTGTGTCACGTCAGTTTAACAAATGCCCAATAGTGAGGGGGTGGGGGATCGTCCTGATCTGGGCCAAGCGCCCTCCCGGTTTACTTTCTAGAACTTAACTTCCCAGCTTGTCCCTACTGGATCCATCATAGATCCCTCCCTACATTCCCCTGAACGTTCTGTTCTATTCACCTACAAAACCCAGACACTGCCCCATCACTTGTCTATTGGCTACAGTAAAAGTATGTAACAAGGAACAATGTGCTGAAGGGAGATTCTGTTATTCCCTCTGACTGTCACTGTCTCTGTGAAGCACAAACTTAGTGTGCGGTGATCAACAAATCAGAAATGTAAAAACGACCCATTGCTGTTTATCCTTAATACCCAGAAACACCCACAGAATCCTATTATAATGTATAGCCAACTTCTATTCATCAAGCTATATATAGTTATATATGGACTAGGTACCCACAGTATCCTATTATAACGTATAGCCAACTTCTATACATCCAGCTATATATAGTTATATATGGACTAGGTACCCACAGTATCCTATTATAACGTATAGCCAACTTCTATACATCTAGCTATATATAGTTATATATGGACTAGGTACCCACAGTATCCTATTATAATGCATAGCAAACTTCTAAACTTCCAGCTATATATAGTTATATATGGACTAGGTACCCACAGTATCCTATTATAATGTATAGCCAACTTCTATACATCCAGCTATATATAGTTATATATGGACTAGGTACCCACAGTATCGTTATTATAATGGATAGCCAACTTCTATACATCCAGCTATATATAGTTATATATTGACAAGGTACCCACAGTACCCTATAATAATGCATAGCAAACTTCTAAACTTCCAGCTATATATAGTTATATATGGACTATGTACACACAGTATCCTATTATAATGGATAGCCAACTTCTATACATCCAGCTATATTTATTTATATATGGACTAGTTACCCACAGTATCCTAGTATAATGTATAGCAAACTTCTATACATCCAGCTATATATAGTTATATATGGACTAGGTACCCACAGTATCCTATAATCATGTATAGCAAACTTCTAAACTTCCAGCTATATATAGTTATGTATAGACAAGTTACCCACAGTATCCTATTATAATGTATAGCAAACTTCTATACATCCAGCTATATATAGTTATATATGGACTAGGTACACACAGTATCCTATTATAATGCGTAGCAAACTTCTAAACTTAACGCTATATATAGGTATATATGGACTAGGTACCCACAGTATCCTATTATAACATAAGCAACTTCTAATACATCCAGCTATATATAGTTATATATGGACTAGGTACCCACAGTATCCTATTATGATGTATAGCAAACTTCTAAACTTCCATCTATATATAGGTATATATGGACTAGGTACCCACAGTATCCTATTATAATGTAAGCAAACTTCTAAACTTCCAGCTTTATATAGTTATGTATGGATTGGTACCCACAGTATCCTATAATAATGCATAGCCAACTTCTATACATCCAGCTATATTAGTTATATTTGACTAGGATCCACAGTATCTATTATAATGTATAGCCAACTTCTATACATCCAGCTATTATAGTTATATATTGACTAGGTATCCACCAGTATCCTATTTAATGTATAGCCAACTTCTATACATCCAGCTATATATAGTTATGTATGTATTAGGTACCCCAGTATCCTATAAAATGGATACCAACTTCTATACATCCAGCTATATATAGTTATATATGGACTAGGTACCCACGGTATACTTTTATAATGTATATCCAACTTCTATACATCCAGCTTATATATGTTTTATATGGTAGGTACCCACAGTACCTTTATAATGCATAGCCAACTTCTTACATCCAGCTATATATAGTTATATATGACTAGGTACCCACTTTCCTATTATAATGGATAGCCAACTTCTATACATCCACTATATTTAGTTATTTATTGACTAGGTACCACAGTATCCTATTATAATGTATAGCAAACTTCTATACATCCGCTGTATATAGTTATATATGGACAGGTACCCACAGTATCCTATAATAATGTATAGCAAACCTATATACTTCCAGCTATATATAGTTATATTGGACTAGGTACCCACAGTATCCTATAATATGGATAGCCAACTTCTATACTTCCAGCTATATATAGTTATGTATGGACTAGGTACCCACGGTATCCTATTATAATGTATATCAAACTTCTATACATCCAGCTATAATATTTATATATGGACTAGGTACCCACAGTATCCTATTATAATGGATAGCCAACTTCTACTTCTGTTATATATGAACTAGATACCCACAGTATCCTATTATAATGTATAGCACACTTCTATATCTCTAGTTATATCTAGTTATAAATATGACTAGATCCCCCCAGTATCCGATTATAATGGATAGCAAACTTATATACTTCTAGTATATATAGTTATATGGTACTAGTGACCACAGTATCCTATTATAATGGAAAGTAAACTTATACTTCTAATATATATAGTTATATTAATGGACTAGTTACCCACAGTGTCCTATATAATTGATAGCCAACTTCTTACTTCTAGTTATATATAGTTATATATGAACTAGATATAGTGGATAGCCAACTTTAATTTATCCACTATATCTAGTTATAGCTAGACTAGAAACCCACAGTATCCTATCATGGATAGCCAACGTATTCTTCTAGATATATTTAGTTATACCTTGACAGATACCCACAGTATTCTATCATGGATAGCAAACTTCTATAATGCGATATATGGACTAGATTCACAAAAAATCCTATCATGATAGCAAACTTCATATTGCAGATATATGGACTAATTCACAAAAATCCTATCATGGATAGCCACTTCTATTCTTAAGATATATCTAGTTATATCTTGACTAGATACCCACAGTATCCTATCATGGATTAACAACTTATATACCTCTAGATATATCTAGTTTATATGGACTAGATACCCACAAGTATACTATCATGGATAACCATCTCATGTACTTTCAGATATATCTTGTTAAATCTAGACTAGATACCCACAGTATCCTATCATGGATAGCCAACTTCTACTTCCATAAATATCTAGGTATGGCTAGACAGATACCCACAGTATCCTATCATGGGTAGCAAACTACTTACTTCCAGATATATTAGTTATACATGGACTAATTAAGCAAGAATCCTATCACGGATGCCAGCTTTGTTCTTTCAGATATCTAGTTATCTAGTTATATCTAGACTAGATGCCCACAGTATCCTATCATGGATAACCAACTTATATACTTACAGCATATCTAGTTATATTCAGACTAGATATCATTGGTATCCTATCATGGATAGCCAACTTATCCAGCTATATATAGTTATATATGAACTAGATACCCACAGTATCCTATCATGGATAGCCAACTTATATACTTCCAGCTATATCTAAACTAGATACCTACAAGTATACTATCATGGATAGCCAACTTCCAGATATATCTAGTTAAATCTAGACTAGATACACACATTATACTATAATAGACATCAAACTATTCTTCCAGTTATATCTACTTAATGTGGACTAGACACCCACATATCCCATCATGGATAGACAAATTATATACTTTTTAGTCATATCTAGACTAGATATACACAGTATCCCATCACGGACAGCCAACCGTGCTGGCCTAAGGATAAATAGCACCCTGTGCAAGATTTGTTACTGGCGCCTAGCACCCCCTCCAAAACACCTCCCTGGGTCCACACAATACACTGTCGAATACTGCTTGCCTTGGTCTGCTTCAAATCATGTTCCCCCCCTACGCTTACTGTCTTTTAGTAACTTCGTGCGTGCTTGTATATATCGTTCCTGTATCATTACACAACACCTAACATACTAAATGCACAGACAGAAAAGCACAGCATACAGACATCTTAAGTAAGGCTTATGTGTGTCGGGACTCAGTTAGTGGGATGGTGCTGATACATTTTTTTGATCTGCAGGATTGTAACTGGAGGGCTGTGGTGCACAACTTTGACTTACGGTCCATGACCTAAGACTCCCACTGGCGCCCTCCCCCCCCAGGTATTTGCATGCATGAAGCTGTAAACCAGCTAATGCTATTTAATAGTCACTCAGACAGTGGAACTACACTTTCAAGTTCCAAATAACATGAACTTTTTTTTATTACCTCGATCAAAATCTGCCAAGCAAACGCACGTTACGACCCTATGAAGTGTTCATGAGACTTTTTTTTAGTGTAGTCGGTCTACATTGCAGCAATTACAACCCCCTCTTGTCTGATCTAAACTGAAACGGACTGTTACTGTTCCAATTAAATGAGACGGGGAAGTCACACCACCTTCAGTCTAAATGGGCCTCCGGAGAAAAATAACCAACTGGATGATTTCATTGAACATCATTTGGTGTGTAGAGACACACCACGGGGCATTGGCAAACAGGGCGAGTTGAGGGCAACCAGGATAATACTTTTTTAACTGTACTATTTAATGAGTGGAGACAAAGGTTTCCCCCTGTGACAGATATTTAATGCAAACAATACAATGATGTTTTTCCAGTGGGAAATAAAGTCTTCACTTCCTATGGCCTCTCTATCCTGGGGGGGGTGAAAGGATGTTGCCCGCATTGTTGCAAGGTTCCACCTTGCGCCGAGGGAGCTCTTTCTCCGTGTGGATTGTGCGCGAGCAGGTGCTGAGCGCATTACCATACAGCTGAGAGCACAAAGGCCCCAACTCATTCATCCCTCGCACAATAACAAACTGCCTTAATGACAGCCACGCGAGCGACACACACACCAACTCACTTCTCTCCTTAACTCGGGGCTGGGGGAGAGGGGCCGGACTCGGGATTAAACACGAAGGAGTTAAGGAAGCGGGTGGGGGGGATTAGTGGCAGGAACACAGAACAGAAACGATCACCAGTCTAGCCCAGTGGGCACTTTTAACTACAGGCACATCAACTTGGGCAATGAACCCTTAAGGTCTCTGCCCCTGTACTGTACTTTGCCCGGATGTTTTTCTCCATTTAGCCACCCATATAGTATGTTCTGTGTAGTAAAATAATAAAATTTAAAATCTAGCACTTAGTAGCAGCATACCTACGTCTGTAGTTAGATAACTGGTATTCACTGTAAAATGGACATTAACCGATTGGTCTGTGAGTGATGAAGACTGACACGTGTGGTGTGTGTGTGATTGTTTTGTGTGTGATTGTGTGTATTGATTGTGTGGTGTGAGTGTGTGTGGTGTGTGTGTTTGTGTGTGTATGAGTGAGTGTGTGGTGTATTGCCCTGTACAAGTGAGACATTTCTGCCGATCTAACCCCCCATTGATTGCACCTGCACTTGGCTGAGCATCGGCCGGTACCACATGTACCAATCCAGCCCCTTGCCTAGAACTAGTTCCCCGTACTGTACGTTTCCCCTTTCCCCACACATGAACCCTGGCAGAACTGGGAACATTTCCATCGAGGATTATTTGATGTGATGTTAATAGATTAGATCGCCTATTACATCACAACACCGGTCATGTGCTGGTCATTGGGTTACTTCCCCCCATAAAGGCCCAGGGGTGAAGATGGAAGATTGGGGGTCTAGGTGGGAGGTGAGCAGGAAGTTGATGGGGTGTTCACATAATACACACAGTTTAAGGTTATGTTAGACATTTGCAGGAATGTAATGTCTAGGGAGGGAGGGGGCTGAGCGGGGAGGGTTGTACATTTACAGCTCACTGACCATTTGGCGATCCTAGGGAGGAGGGTTTTTGGGGAAAAAGTGGCTCCTTTGTGACCATCCGCCCCAGATTGGGGGTCGGGTGATTTGCATCTCATTAGCCATGCAGGCGGTAGGCTGCATTAAAGAGCCAGACGGCCGGGAGAAGCAGAGACTGGCAGACACACAGAGCCAAGGCTGTAGGGACCAGCAGGAAAGGTTTTTATCCCACAGTCCCTCCCATATACACTGGATTCTTTACCGTTTGTCCTTATTGGGGGATCCGTACCGCGCACTGTGTGATCTGCTGCTGATTCTTTCTACACTTCAATGAATTCTAATGCCGGTCAATAGACACCGCGTCCTCCACAGCTGGATTACTGCCTGGGCTCGGGATTAGGAGAATAACACGAACTCGCGTGGATTTAGGGGGATATTGCAGAATTTCCAATGGACCAGATTCCACATTAAAGGGGAAGTGGATTTCATATTGCCGAGTAGAACAGCGACCAGCGTTTACCTGGAACCATTCCCACCCTTTATTTAAACCTACCACTGAAAAGTCTGGCACTGTATGAAAGGGCGGATCTAACACAAGGTGGAAGGACTAGAACACTGCCAAGAACACTGCTGTCTGATTCATTGGGACTGGACCTGCTCGGGAGCTTTATTGTATCCAGCAAGTTTCACAGTCAACGGTCAGCATGGGAACACGGTGCCTACTGCCACTTCTCATCCTCTCCACTGTGCTCTGCCAGGTACACGCGCAGCTTCCCTTACATCAATGTAGCCTTTCCTTACATCAATGTAGCCTTTCCTTACATCAATGTAGCCTTCCCTTACATCAATGTTGCCTTTCCTCACATCAATGTAGCCTTCCCTTACATCATGTAGCCTTTCCCTACATCAATGTAGCTTTCCCTTACATGTAGCCTTTCCCTTATATCAATGTAGCCTTCCCCTTATATCAATGTAGCCTTTCCTTACATCAATGTAGCCTTCCCCTTACATCAATTTAGCCTTTCCTTACATCAATGTACTTCCCTTACATCAATGTAGCCTTCCCCTTACATCAATGCAGCCTTTTCTTACAAAAATGCAGCCTTCCCCTTACATCAATGCAGCCTTTCCTTACTCAATGCAGCCTTTCCTTACATCAATGTAGCCTTCCCCTTACATCAATGTAGCCTTCCCCTTACATCAATTAGCATTCCCCTTCATCAATGTAGCCTTCCCTTACATCAATGTAGTATTCCCCTTACATCAATGTAGCCTTCCCCTTACATCAATGTAGCCTTTCCTTCCCCCTACATCATTGTAGACTTTCCTTTCCCTTACACCAATATAGCCTTTCCTTTCACTTACATCAATGTACCTTATCCTTCCCCTTAACCCAATGTACCTTATCATTTCCCTTACACCAATGTAGCTTTTCCTTTCCCTACATTAGTGTGAATTTTAGTGAGATTGTATTAGTTGATACGTGTTGATAGTGGGTATGTATTATTAGTGGTATGTGTGTTTTTAGTGGGTATGTGTTAAATACCCATATATTTAGTGGATATGTGTTTAATACCCACATTATTACTGGATATGTGTTATTACTGGGTATGTTTATTATTGGGTATATATTTTTATTGGGTATGTGTTATTAGTGGGTATTGTTTTTAGTATTAGTGGTTTGCGTTATTAGTGGGTATGTATTATTACTGGGTTATTAGTGGGTATGTGTTATTAAAGGGTATGTATTATTTAGTGGGTGTGTATAACTAGTGTTTATGTATTATTAGTGGGTATGCATTATTTAGTGGGTGTATATTACTAGTGGGTATGATTTATTAGTATTAGTGGTTTTGCATTTTAGTGGGTATGTATTATTACTGGGTTATTCGTGGGTATGTGTTATTTAGTGGTGTGATTACTAGTGGGTATGTATTACTAGTGGTATGTATTATATATGGGTATGTGTTATTGTGGGTATGTATTATTTAGTGGTGTGGTATTCTAGTGGGTATGTTTCTGTGGTTGTTTATTGTTGTTTATTTGGGTTGTGTTTTGTGGGTTGTTTATTATTGTTGTGTTATTGTGGGTTGTTTTTTGGGTATGTTTTTTTGGGTATGTGTATTATTAGTATGTGTTATTAGTGGTATGCTATTTATAGGGTAGTTTTTATTAGTGGGGTATGTACTTGTGGTATGTTTTATTAGTGGTACAGGGACATAAGCCCTTATTGTATGTAGCAATGTATCTGCTCTAGAAGTTGTAGGAGAGAAAAATGAAATGTGCGATCCCAATTCCATTCATCGTTTATTGTGATCCTAGTGTCAGGGTACAGACATATATTCGTCACCTTGTCATAAGTACAACAATTTCTATGCATAAAATAGCCTCTGGGTTTACACTTTTTCTTTCCGCTTGATGTGAATTGTAGTCCGTGTGTACTAGACTCTTACACCTATACCTTTTCCCCCAGTGTCCTGCTCTGGCTATTCGAATTGAGATTGCAGGAATTCGTGAATAAGAAAAGTCTGTCTGGGAACATGAACGTTGCAGAACCGGAATGCTTGGCGGACTTCAACGTTGCACTGCAAAACCTTCTTCAGGATTTGCCTTAACATTATCAAACCAGCGGTGTCCCCGGAGCCGCGTGTACTTACGGGCAGCGCGGTCACCCCCGTACTGGGCACCAACTCATTTATTGTGCCGGACAGCAGCAGTTCCGACCCCACATTCACCAACCCCATCCGATTCCCATTGGATTCACCTGGCCTGTAAGTAGACCCGCGCTGTGGTGTGGGATGTGTGTGTGTACAGAAGTCATTGAGCCATGGGGAGTGGATGTGATTTCACTGGGTCAGTCAAACCCCAGGGGATTTTTAGGGATGAAAGGCTGCGATTTGTGTGTGAGGGTTGGAGGGGGACGTGTTTCTTGTCATCGCACAGCCTTTCATTTTACCAAAAGGGGACAGTGTTGTGGTGTGGGGAATGGCACCAGGGCGCTCTCCCCTGGGTGGGTGTAATTGCCAGCACAGTGACATTCCCATATGGATCCCATTTTCAGCCTCCCCAATGTGTGAAACTGGGGGAATTAAGCATGAAATTATTGACCACAACCCTGCTAGGCCACCATTGGTGTAGACCATTGGTGTAGACCATTTGTATAGACCATTGGTGTAGACCATTTGTATAGACTATTGGTGTAGCTTCAGGAAAGAAAAAAGGATTGGTCCAGCGGGTATTTTATTGGTTAATCAATGCCAGGGACCTGTCTGCACACCATTGCCAGCACTTCCATGGTTCAGTTCTTATGTTGGCCCAGGGACCGCCTTAGGTCCTTAGTCCACCTCTACTGGGGAATCAACAGGACTGAATAGTAAAATACACAGGATAGCCTCAACAGGAAGTAACCAGTACAATGAATCTCCCCACTTCCTAAATCTCCAATTGGACTATACTCACTATCATAACATAATTATACTGTTAGTGACTCCCCACTATACAAAAGGGCCAAGATAATGGTGCAAAATCGTTTTCCTCAGTGTGATTATTACTGGAATGAGGTATATGGGTCTGTTAGGAAACATGGAAATGTGCTTTCAGCTAATGATTCTCACTATAGCCTTACCACTGTGTGTGTGTTTTGAGGTGTTATAAACAGAGTGTTTCATTTTTTGTTGCATCTTTTAACATGCTTTTTTAATTAATTTAATTTAATTCTTTTTCTAGGGTACCTTTCCCTTATCATTGAAGCACTGCATGCAGATTCTGCTGATGATTTAAATACAGTAAGAATTATACACCAACTCTTTGTTTATTCAAACAAAACTTTGGCTTTGCTAAAAAAAAAACACTATATTGAACTAAAGTATATATATCACAATGGCCAGTAACTATACACACAAATTCCATACAAATGAGTTAATTTTGTAGCTGTTGGATGCCTGCTAAACCAGTTCTTATTGGCTTACAGAGAAATTTGGAAATAAATATGTAACGGCAGCTTTAAATTAAGACTAATTATTAATCAAGGCCTGTATAAAGAATTGCAATAATGTACACTTTCTAATATCACATAACTATGATGTAGTCTGAAAATGTTCCTTAAAAAATATCAAAAATAAACTCAATGTTGGTACACAATATTATGTTGTGTCTAGAAATTGTTCTAATTGTTTCTTTTTGGTTATTTAGAAAACCCAGAACGACTGATTAGTCGTCTTACTACTCAGCGTCACCTAACAGTTGGGAACAGTGGTCCCAGGATTTGCACAGTAGTTGATCGGACTGAGCTCAAATACTCCTACCGTTTTGTCTGTGATGACACTACTATGGGGAGGATGTTCCATTACTGCCGCCCTAGAGATGATGCTTTCGGTCATTTTTCCTGCGGTGAAAAAGGAGAAATTGTGTAATCCTGGATGGAAGGACAGTACTTGCACAGAACGTAAGTCCTGAAGGGACAAAGGGCAGAATTCTGTGAGGCAATGAATGATAGAATGAATACAGAAATTTAAAGTACTTAGGAGATTGAGGTGAATATTCCACAGCAAAGCACACATTTAAAACAAATCACTATTTTTTTCTTTTAAACTGCAGAGTTCAATATTTTAAATAAAGAATCCCTGTAGTATGAGGTATTTCTTTATTATTTGTTTCAATTTTTTGCCTACATAAAGACTTTTTTTTTTATAGCTTATCTCGTTAATCACATTGGGCAGCTTCTTTTTTATTCTGGGATGAATGGAGGGTTAGATGCACTCTATTTTTCTGCACCCAATGTCACATTGCTGTGTAAAATGTACCCTGCCTGCATAATAAGTTTGTTTTTAGCAGTAAGGAGCTCCCTCCCCCTATTTCCCTTTGTGAGACTGGTTCCCCTCTTTCTTCTGAGAACTTTAGACCATTTATTTGAATTATAATAATAATCAAAAGTTTGCAAAGGAATCACACGCGTGCCATAATTAGATCTCTTTTATGATTGGATGGAGAGACCACCCCCCCCAGTGATTGGCTCAAAGGAGTGGGGTATTGTTGCAGAAGGGCAGCTGCTGGGAGAGAATAGACAATAGAGCAGCTGTCCAGTACTGGCCCCTGCACACCAGCTGTCCACTCTTATCTGCACACACTCGCTGGGATATTAAGGGGAGGAACCATGTGTGTATAGAATTAGGGGAAAAAAGACTTCTGACCCTCACTGGGAAGAAAAAAAAGTGTGTGCAACGGGGAGGGGATATGTGGTTTCTGAGCCCTCTTTTGTCGGTGTGTAAATGTATTAAGGAGTCTGCTTGTTTGCAAGTGACCAGCAAAGCTCTCTGTTACTAACAAGACAATAACACAGCAGCCTGCAAAGATTATCCCAGTGGTTTTAACAGACTGTGCAACTAATTCACTGATTTTGCAGATGTGTATGTGCACCTTTCCTGCTGTACTTAGGCTTTCAATTTCTCTTGCAGCAATTTGTTTGCCTGGATGTGATGAACACCATGGATATTGTGACAAGCCTGGGGAAGGCAGTAGGTTACATTTTATTTTGCTCTGCTTATTTTATCATAATGTTACCCGGAATTTTGAACAGCCTCTATTAAATATTGCTGTCTGACTATATTTAACCGTTTTCTTGTTCTTTGTTGATATAGATGCAGAGTTGGTTGGCAAGGTCGCTATTGTGATGAATGCATTCGTTACCCAGGTTGCCTACATGGCACCTGCCAACAAGCCCTGGCAGTGTAACTGCCAAGAAGGCTGGGGAGGTCTTTTCTGTAACCAAGGTAAGCTTATGGATAAAAAAACAAGAATAAAAAAACTGGGATTATTAATTAAAAATAAGATTTACCAAGGTCATTTAAATTAAACTTATTTATATTCCTACCTACAGATCTTAACTACTGCACCCACCACAAGCCTTGCAAAAATGGAGCAACCTGCACCAACACTGGACAGGGAAGCTACACTTGCTCTTCGTCCTGGCTACACTGGGCCAAATTGTGAAGAGGAATCAACGAATGTGATGCAAATCCTGCAAGAATGGAGGAAGCTGCACTGTAAGTTATTTTCTCTTAATAACAATTAAATACTACTGTTTTATAGATATATAAGGCTTATGTACAAGAGTTAACCTGCAGCAGCAACCATATGATTTGGTCAGATGTTACCTAAGTGTAGTATACCAGTAAAAAGCTAATTTAATTTGTTCTACAGATTAATTGCACTGTAAAAGTACATAAGCCCCTTATAGAGAAATATTGGAGAAACATCTATGCAAATACAAGGGTGCTAATTTATAAATGGGGGGAAATTGTCTTTTTCAGTAGTGTTCATGAAAAGTAATTAACAATAATTCTGTAATGCAGCAGTACCACTTTCTGCATTCTAATGTGCAACTGGGTTAATCAGTTTGATCTCACCAATCTGCTACCTAGCTTGTATTATAAGTTTTATTCTTCTGTAACAGGACTTGAAAATGGTTTTTATGTTCCTGTCCACCTGGCTTCTATGGCAGAACTGTGAACTCAGTGCTAGACCTGTGCTGATGGCCCATGCTTTAATGGAGGCCGGTGCACTGATAACCCAGATGGTGGATACAGCTGCTTCTGTCCAGTCAGTTACTCTGGCTTCAACTGTGAAAAGAAAATTGATTACTGCAGCTCCAACCCTTGTGCTAATGGTAAGCTACAGATTTCAGAACATCTTTCCTTTTAGGATATAAACGCCCATTTACATTTCGCTAAACAGGTTAGATGCTATGTATCTGAACAGGATGTCCAGAGCTCAAACCACTAGGAAAGATATTCTCCTTTACCAACATGCACATAATAAAATACTGCTCTCAAGTCCCAATGTTATCTGTGAGGGTAGTAGGCCCTTAAATTAGCAACAGAACCCTGGGCGGGTTTCATTTCCAAAATGGGACTTTTGTCCGTAAGCCACTTTTAACTTTAGATCTTTGATGGTTGAGGAGATACAGCTCTTAGCATTCAGACATTATTGTTGAGATTATTGCTGGACAATTGTGGCTTTGTTGAGGTTTTGTCTAGTGCATATAAGAGTAAAAGTATTTTGTTTATGCATTGCCACTGTACAACATACGGAGTTTTATACCAGATCTTTTATTTTTAATCACTGCTTTTAAGAAACTGAGAAACAGGAAACATTGCTAGGTTGTTTTAATATTGTCCTGTTCAAACAATAATACTGATCGTTTGCTCTCTGCTCTGCTATTTTCAGGGGCTCGTTGAAGATCTTGGAATTCTTTATATGCCAGTGCCAGGAAGGCTTTTCTGGAAGGAACTGTGATGACACCTGGTGATTGTGCTGCCTTTCCTTGTCAGAATGGTGGAACTTGTCAGGATGGTTAATGATTATTCATGTACCTGCCCTCCTGGCTACATTGGGAAGAACTGCAGCATGCCTATAACCAAATGTGAACACAATCCATGCCACAACGGGGCAACATGCCATGAACGAAATAATCGGTATGTTTGCCAATGTGCACAAGGTTCGGGGGTAACAACTGCCAGTTCCTGCTCCCTGAAGAAAAAAATGTTGTTGTCGACTTCACTGAAAATATAACAGAAGGGCAAAGTGGACAATTTCCTTGGATTGCTGTTTTTGTGCTGGGATTACTTGTTATAATGCTGCTGTTGGGCTGTCTGCTGTAGTTGTATGTGTGAGGGTCAGAATGCAAAAGAGGCACCACCAGCCTGAAGCCTGTCGTGGGAGACCAAGACGTAATAACCTTGCCACTGTCAACGAATAAGGTATTTCTGTGAGCATTATAGGGACCACACAGATCAAAAACACCAACAAGAAAATAGACTTTTTAAGTGAAAGCATGAAAAAAATGGGTACAAGCCCAGGTATCCTACTGTGGATTACAATTTAGTTCATGACCTGAAATGAAGACTCAGCTAAAGAAGATACAAGTGAATGTGAAGCAAAGTGCAGCTCAAATGACTCGATTCAGAAGATCTGCACTCCATACACTCAAACGGTAAGTGGCCTCATACTGATCCTTATCAAAGTTCTTGTACTTAAGGTCTAACCTGTGTCAAATGTATAATTCATATAGCCTAATAATGTTCATCAATCTCTTACTTACGCGATATTGCAGATATATGGACTAGATTCACAAAAAATCCTATCATGGATAGCCAACTTCTATTCTTATAGATATATCTAGTTATATCTTGACTAGATACCCACAGTATCCTATCATGGATAAACAACTTATATACCTCTAGATATATCTAGTTATATATGGACTAGATACCCACAAGTATACTATCATGGATAACCATCTCATGTACTTTCAGATATATCTTGTTAAATCTAGACTAGATACCCACAGTATCCTATCATGGATAGCCAACTTCTATTCTTCCATAAATATCTAGGTATGGCTAGACAAGATACCCACAGTATCCTATCATGGGTAGCAAACTACTATACTTCCAGATATATTTAGTTATACATGGACTAATTAAGCAAGAATCCTATCACGGATAGCCAGCTTTGATTCTTTCAGATATCTAGTTATCTAGTTATATCTAGACTAGATGCCCACAGTATCCTATCATGGATAACCAACTTATATACTTACAGCTATATCTAGTTATATCTAGACTAGATATCATTGGTATCCTATCATGGATAGCCAACTTATATACTTATACTTATATAGTTATATATGAACTAGATACCCACAGTATCCTATCATGGATAGCCAACTTATATACTTCCAGCTATATCTAAACTAGATACCTACAAGTATACTATCATGGATAGCCAACTTCCAGATATATCTAGTTAAATCTAGACTAGATACACACATTATACTATAATAGACATCAAACTATTCTTCCAGTTATATCTACTTATATGTGGACTAGACACCCACAGTATCCCATCATGGATAGACAAATTATATACTTTTTAGTCATATCTAGACTAGATTAACACAGTATCCCATCACGGACAGCCAACCAGTGCTGGCCTAAGGATAAATAGCACCCTGTGCAAGATTTGTTACTGGCGCCTAGCACCCCCTCCAAAACACCTCCCTGGGTCCACACAATACACTGTCGAATACTGCTTGCCTTGGTCTGCTTCAAATCATGTTCCCCACCTACGCTTACTGTCTTTTAGTAACTTCAGTGCGTGCTTGTATATATCGTTCCTGTATCATTACACAACACCTAACATACTAAATGCACAGACAGAAAAGCACAGCATACAGACATCTTAAGTAAGGCTTATGTGTGTCGGGACTCAGTATGTGGGATGGTGCTGATACATTTTTTTGATCTGCAGGATTGTAACTGGAGGGGCTGTGGTGCACAACTTTGCCTTACAGGTCCATGACCTAAGACTCCCAGCTGGCGCCCTCCCCCCCCAGGTATTTGCATGCATGAAGCTGTAAACCAGCTAATGCTATTTAATAGTCACTCAGACAGTGGAACTACACTTTCAAGTTCCAAATAACATGAACTTTTTTTTATTACCTCGATCAAAATCTGCCAAGCAAACGCACGTTACGACCCTATGAAGTGTTCATGAGACTTTTTTTAGTGTAGTCGGTCTACATTGCAGCAATTACACCCCCTCTTGTCTGATCTAAACTGAAACGGACTGTTACTGTTCCAATTAAAATGAGACGGGGGAAGTCACACACCTTCAATCTAAATGGGCCTCCGGAGAAAAATAACCAACTGGATGATTTCATTGAACATCATTTGGTGTGTAGAGACACACCACGGGGCATTGGCAAACAGGGCACGAGTTGAGGGCAACCAGGATAATACTTTTTTAACTGTACTATTTAATGAGTGGAGACAAAGGTTTCCCCCTGTGACAGATATTTAATGCAAACAATACAAAGTGATGTTTTTCCAGTGGGAAATAAAGTCTTCACTTCCTATGGCCTCTCTATCCTGGGGGGGGGGGGTGAAAGGATGTTGCCCGCATTGTTGCAGAGGTTCCACCTTGCGCCGAGGGGAGCTCTTTCTCCGTGTGGATTGTGCAGCAGAGCAGGTGCTGAGCGCATTACCATACAGCTGAGAGCACAAAGGCCCCAACTCATTCATCCCTCGCACAATAACAAACTGCCTTAATGACAGCCACGCGAGCGACACACACCAACTCACTTCTCTCCTTAACTCGGGGCTGGGGGGAGAGGGGCCGGACTCGGGATTAAAACAAGAAGGAGTTAAGGAAGCGGGGTGGGGGGGATTAGTGGCAGGAACACAGAACAGAAACGATCACCAGTCTAGCCCAGTGGGCACTTTTAACTACAGGCACATCAACTTGGGCAATGAACCCTTAAGGTCTCTGCCCCTGTACTGTACTTTGCCCTGGATGTTTTTCTCCCATTTAGCCACCCATATAGTATGTTCTGTGTAGTAAAATAATAAAATTTAAAATCTAGCACTTAGTAGGCAGCATACCTACGTCTGTAGTTAGATAACTGGTATTCACTGTAATAAATGGACATTAACCGATTGGTCTGTGAGTGGATGAAGACTGACACGTGTGGTGTGTGTGTGATTGTTTGTGTGTGATTGTGTGTATGTGATTGTGTGGTGTGAGTGTGTGTGGTGTGTGTGTTGTGTGTGTATGAGTGAGTGTGTGGTGTATTGCCCTGTACAAGTGAGACGATTTCTGCCGATCTAACCCCCCATTGATTGCACCTGCACTTGGCTGAGCATCGGCCGGTACCACATGTACCAATCCAGCCCCTTGCCTAGAACTAGTTCCCCGTACTGTACGTTTCCCCTTTCCCACACATGGAACCCTGGCAGAACTGGGAACATTTCCATCTGAGGATTATTTGATGTGATGTTAATAGATTAGATCGCCTATTACATCACAACACCGGTCATGTGCTGGTCATTGGGTTACTTCCCCCCATAAAGGAGCCAGGGGTGAAGATGGAAGATTGGGGGTCTAGGTGGGAGGTGAGCAGGAAGTTGATGGGGTGTTCACATAATACACACAGTTTAAGGTTATGTTAGACATTTGCAGGAATGTAATGTCATAGGGAGGGAGGGGGCTGAGCGGAGGAGGGTTGTACATTTACAGCTCACTGACCATTTGGCGATCCATAGGGAGGAGGGTTTTTGAGGGAAAAAAGTGGCTCCTTTGTGACATCCCCGGCCAGATTGGGGGTCGGGTGATTTGCATCTCATTAGCCATGCAGGCGGTAGGCTGCATATAAAGAGCCAGACGGCCGGGGAGAAGCAGAGACTGGCAGACACACAGAGCCAAGGCTGTAGGGACCAAGGCAGGGAAGGTTTTTATCCCACAGTCCCTTCCCATATACACTGGATTCTTTACCGTTTGTCCTTATTGGGGGATCCGTACCGCGCACTGTGTGATCTGCTGCTGATTCTTTCTACACTTTCAATGAATTCTAATGCCGGTCAATAGACACCGCGTCCTCCACAGCTGGAATTACTGCCTGGGCTCGGGATTAGGAGAATAACACGAACTCGCGTGGATTTAGGGGGATATTGCAGAATTTCCAATGGACCAGATTCCACATTAAAGGGGAAGTGGATTTCATATTGCCGAGTAGAACAGCGACCAGCGTTTACCTGGAACCATTCCCCACCTTTATTTAAACCTACCACTGAAAAAGTCTGGCACTGTATGAAAGGGCGGATCTAACACAAGGTGGAAGGACTAGAACACTGCCAAGAACACTGCTGTCTGATTCATTGGGACTGGACCTGCTCGGGAGCTTTATTGTATCCAAGCAAGTTTCACAGTCAAGACAGTCAGCATGGGAACACGGTGCCTACTGCCACTTCTCATCCTCTCCACTGTGCTCTGCCAGGTAACAAGCGCAGCTTCCCTTACATCAATGTAGCCTTTCCTTACATCAATGTAGCCTTTCCTTACATCAATGTAGCCTTCCCCTTACATCAATGTTGCCTTTCCTCACATCAATGTAGCCTTCCCCTTACATCAATGTAGCCTTTCCCTTACATCAATGTAGCTTTCCCTTACATGTAGCCTTTCCCTTATATCAATGTAGCCTTCCCCTTATATCAATGTAGCCTTTCCTTACATCAATGTAGCCTTCCCCTTACATCAATGTAGCCTTTCCTTACATCAATGTAGCCTTCCCTTACATCAATGTAGCCTTCCCCTTACATCAATGCAGCCTTTTCTTACAAAAAATGCAGCCTTCCCCTTACATCAATGCAGCCTTTCCTTACATCAATGCAGCCTTTCCTTACATCAATGTAGCCTTCCCCTTACATCAATGTAGCCTTCCCCTTACATCAATGTAGCATTCCCCTTACATCAATGTAGCCTTCCCCTTACATCAATGTAGTATTCCCCTTACATCAATGTAGCCTTCCCCTTACATCAATGTAGCCTTTCCTTCCCCCTACATCAATGTAGACTTTCCTTTCCCTTACACCAATATAGCCTTTCCTTTCACTTACATCAATGTACCTTATCCTTCCCCTTAAACCAATGTACCTTATCATTTCCCTTACACCAATGTAGCTTTTCCTTTCCCTACATTAGTGTGAATTTTAGTGAGATTGTATTAGTTGATACGTGTTGATAGTGGGTATGTATTATTAGTAGGTATGTGTGTTTTTAGTGGGTATGAGTTAAATACCCATATATTTAGTGGATATGTGTTAAATACCCACATTATTACTGGATATGTGTTATTACTGGGTATGTATTATTATTGGGTATATATTTTTATTGGGTATGTGTTATTAGTGGGTATGTGTTTTTAGTATTAGTGGGTTTGCGTTATTAGTGGGTATGTATTATTACTGGGTTATTAGTGGGTATGTGTTATTAAAGGGTATGTATTATTTAGTGGGTGTGTATAACTAGTGTTTATGTATTATTAGTGGGTATGCATTATTTAGTGGGTGTATATTACTAGTGGGTATGAGTTATTAGTATTAGTGGTTTTGCATTATTAGTGGGTATGTATTATTACTGGGTTATTCGTGGGTATGTGTTATTTAGTGGGTGTGTATTACTAGTGGGTATGTATTACTAGTGGTATGTATTATTATTATTGGGTATGTGTTATTAGTGGGTATGTATTATTTAGTGGGTGTGTATTACTAGTGGGTATGTATTACTAGTGGTATGTATTATTAGTATGTGTTATTAGTGGGTATGTGTTATTAGTGGGTATGTATTATTATTGGGTATGTGTTATTAGTGGGTATGTATTATTATAGGGTATGTGTTATTAGTGGGTATGTATTATTATTAGTATGTGTTATTAGTGGGTATGCAATATTATAGGGTATGTGTTATTAGTGGGTATGTAACATTATTGGGTATGTTTTATTAGTGGGTACAGGGACATAAAGCCCTTAGTGTATGTAGCAATGTATCTGCTCTAGAAGTTGTAAGGAGAAAAATGAAATGTGCGATTCACAATTCCATTCATCGTTTATTGTGATACTAGTGTCAGGGTACAGACATATATCGTCACCTTGTCATAAGGTACAACAGATTTCTATGCATAAAATAGCCTCTGGGTTTACACTTTTTCTTTCCGCTTGATGTGAATTGTAGTCCGTGTGTACTAGACTCTTACACCTTTATACCTTTTCCCCCTAGGTGTCCTGCTCTGGACTATTCGAATTGAGATTGCAGGAATTCGTGAATAAGAAAAGTCTGTCTGGGAACATGAACTGTTGCAGAACCGGAATGCTTGGCGGACTTCAACGTTGCGACTGCAAAACCTTCTTCAGGATTTGCCTTAAACATTATCAAACCAGCGTGTCCCCGGAGCCGCCGTGTACTTACGGCAGCGCGGTCACCCCCGTACTGGGCACCAACTCATTTATTGTGCCGGACAGCAGCAGTTCCGACCCCACATTCACCAACCCCATCCGATTCCCATTTGGATTCACCTGGCCTGTAAGTAGACCCGCGCTGTGGGTGATGGGATGTGTGTGTGTACAGAAGTCATTGGAGCCATGGGGGAGTGGATGTGATTTCACTGGGTCAGTCAAACCCCAGGGGATGTTTAGGGATGAAAGGCTGCGATTTGTGTGTGAAAGGGTTGGAGGGGGACGTGTTACTTGTCATCGCACAGCCTTTCATTTTACCAAAAGGGGACAAGTGTTGTGGTGTGGGGAATGGCACCAGGGCGCTCTCCCCTGGGTGGGTGTAATTGCCAGCACAGTGACATTCCCATATGGATCCCATTTTACAGCCTCCCCAATGTGTGAAACTGGGGGAATTAAGCATGAAGATTATTGACCACAACCCTGCTAGGCCACCATTGGTGTAGACCATTGGTGTAGACCATTTGTATAGACCATTGGTGTAGACCATTTGTATAGACTATTGGTGTAGCTTCAGGAAAGAAAAAAGGATTGGTCCAGCGGGTATTTTATTGGTTAATCAATGCCAGGGACCTGTCTGCACACCATTGCCAGGCACTTCCATGGTTCAGTTCTTATGTTGGCCCAGGGAACGCCTTAGGTCCTTAGTCCACCTCTACTGGGGAATCAACAGGACTGAATAGTAAAATACACAGGATAGCCTCAACAGGAAGTAACCAGTACAATGATACTCCCACTTCCTAAATCTCCAATTGGACTATACTCACTATCATAACATAATTATACTGTTAGTGACTCCCCACTATACAAAAGGGCCAAGATAAATGGTGCAAAATCGTTTCCTCAGTGTGATTATTACTGGAATGAGGTATATGGGTCTGTTAGGAAACATGGAAATGTGCTTTCAGCTAATGATTCTCACATATAGCCTTACCACTGTGTGTGTGTTTTGAGGTGTTATAAACAAAGAGTGTTTCATTTTTTGTTGCATCTTTTAACATGCTTTTTTAATTAATTTAATTTAATTCTTTTTCTAGGGTACCTTTTCCCTTATCATTGAAGCACTGCATGCAGATTCTGCTGATGATTTAAATACAGGTAAGAATTATACACCAACTTCTTGTTTATTCAAACAAAACTTTGGCTTTGCTAAAAACAAGAACACTATATTGAACTAAAGTATATATATCACAATGGCCAGTAACTATACACACAAATTCCATACAAATGAGTTAATTGTGTAGCTGTTGGATGGCTGCTAAACCAGTTCTTATTGGCTTACAGAGGAATTTGGAAATAAATATGTAACTGGCAGCTTTAAATTAAGACTAATTATTAATCAAGGCCTGTATAAAGAAGTGCAATAATGTACACTTTCTAATATCACATAACTATGATGTAGTCTTGAAAATGTTCCTTAAAAAATATCAAAAATAAACTCAATGTTGGTACAGCAATATTATGTTGTGTCTAGAAATTGTTCTAATTGTTTCTTTTTGGTTATTTAGAAAACCCAGAACGACTGATTAGTCGTCTTACTACTCAGCGTCACCTAACAGTTGGGGAACAGTGGTCCCAGGATTTGCACAGTAGTGATCGGACTGAGCTCAAATACTCCTACCGTTTTGTCTGTGATGAACACTACTATGGGGAGGGATGTTCCGATTACTGCCGCCCTAGAGATGATGCTTTCGGTCATTTTTCCTGCGGTGAAAAAGGAGAGAAATTGTGTAATCCTGGATGGAAAGGACAGTACTGCACAGAACGTAAGTCCTGAAGGGACAAAGGGCAGAATTCTGTGAGGCAATGAATGATAGAATGAATACAGAAATTTAAAGTACTATAGGAGATTTGAGGGTGAATATTACACAGCAAAGCACACATTTAAAAACAAATCACTATTTTTTTCTTTTAAACTGCAAGAGTTCAAATATTTTAAATAAAGAATCCCTGTAGTATGAGGTATTCCTTTAGTTATTTGTTTCAATTTTTTGCCTACATAAAGACTTTTTTTTTTATAGCTTATCTCGTTAATCACATTGGGCAGCTTCTTTTTTATTCTGGGAATGAATGGAGGGTTAGATGCACTCTATTTTTCTGCACCCAATGTCACATTGCTGTGTAAAATGTACCCTGCCTGCATAATAAGTTTGTTTTTAGCAGTAAGGAGCTCCCCTCCCCCTATTTCCCTTTGTGAGACTGGTTCCCCTCTTTCTTCTGAGAACTTTAGACCATTTATTTGAATTATAATAATAATCAAAAGTTTGCAAAGGAATCACACGCGTGCCATAGATTAGATCTCTTTTATGATTGGATGGAGAGACAGCACCCCCACCAGTGATTGGCTCAAAGGAGTGGGGTATTGTTGCAGAAGGGCAGCTGCTGGGAGAGAATAGACAATAGAGCAGCTGTCCAGTACTGGCACCCTGCACACCAGCTGTCCACTCTTATCTGCACACACTCGCTGGGATATTAAGGGGAGGAACCATGTGTGTATAGAATTAGGGGGAAAAAAGACTTCTGACCCTCACTGGGAAGAAAAAAAAGTGTGTGCAACGGGGGAGGGGATATGTGGTTTCTGAGCCCTCTTTTGTCTGTGTGTAAATGTATTAAGGAGTCTGCTTGTTTGCAAGTGACCAGCAAAGCTCCCTGTTACTAACAAAGATCAATAACACAGCAGCCTGCAAAGATTATCCCAGTGGTTTTAACAGACTGTGCAACTAATTCACTGATTTTTGCAGATGTGTAATGTGCACCTTTCCTGCTGTACTTAGGCTTTCAATTTCTCTTGCAGCAATTTGTTTGCCTGGATGTGATGAACACCATGGATATTGTGACAAGCCTGGGGAATGCAAGTAGGTTACATTTTATTTTGCTCTGCTATTTATTATCATAATGTTACACGGAATTTTGAACAGCCTCTATTAAATATTGCTGTCTGACTATATTTAACCGTTTTCTTGTTCTTTGTTGATATAGATGCAGAGTTGGTTGGCAAGGTCGCTATTGTGATGAATGCATTCGTTACCCAGGTTGCCTACATGGCACCTGCCAACAGCCCTGGCAGTGTAACTGCCAAGAAGGCTGGGGAGGTCTTTTCTGTAACCAAGGTAAGCTTATGGATAAAAAAACAAGAATAAAAAAACTGGGATTATTAATTAAAAATAAGAAATTACCAAAGGTCATTTAAATTAAACTTATTTAATATTCCTACCTACAGATCTTAACTACTGCACCCACCACAAGCCTTGCAAAAATGGAGCAACCTGCACCAACACTGGACAGGGAAGCTACACTTGCTCATGTCGTCCTGGCTACACTGGGCCAAATTGTGAAGAGGAAATCAACGAATGTGATGCAAATCCTTGCAAGAATGGAGGAAGCTGCACTGTAAGTATTTTCTCTTAAATAAACAATTAAATAACTACTGTTTTATAGAATATAAAGGCTTATGTACTAAGAGTTAACCTGCAGCAGCAACCAATATGATTTGGTCAGATGTTACCTAAGTGTAGTATACCAGTAAAAAGCTAAAGTTTAATTGGTTTCTACAGATTAATTGCACTGTAAAAGTACATAAGCCCCTTATAGAGAAATATTGGAGAAACATCTATGCAAATACAAGGGTGCTAATTTATAAATGGGGGGAAATTGTCTTTTTCAGTAGTGTTCATGAAAAGTAATTAACAATAATTCTGTAATGCAGCAGTACCACTTTCTGCAGTTCTAATGTGCAACTGGGGTTAATCAGTTTGATCTCACCAATCTGCTACCTAGCTTGTATTATAAGTTTTATTTCTTCTGTAACAGGACTTGGAAAATGGTTATTTATGTTCCTGTCCACCTGGCTTCTATGGCAAGAACTGTGAACTCAGTGCTATGACCTGTGCTGATGGCCCATGCTTTAATGGAGGCCGGTGCACTGATAACCCAGATGGTGGATACAGCTGCTTCTGTCCAGTCAGTTACTCTGGCTTCAACTGTGAAAAGAAAATTGATTACTGCAGCTCCAACCCTTGTGCTAATGGTAAGCTACAGATTTCAGAACATCTTTCCTTTTAGGATATAAACGCCCATTTACATTTCGCTAAACAGGTTAGATGCTATGTATCTGAACAGGATGTACCAGAGCTCAAACCACTAGGAAAGATATTCTCCTTTACCAACATGCACATAAGAAAATACATGCTCTCAAGTCCCAATGTTATCTGTGAGGGTAGTAGGCCCTTAAATTAGCAACAGAACACCTGGCGGGTTTCATTTCCAAAATGGGACTTTTGTCCGTAAGCCACTTTTAACTTTTAGATCTTTGATGGTTGAGGAGATACAGCTCTTAGCATTCAGACATTATTGTTGAGATTATTGCTGGACAATATGTGGCTTTGTTGAGGTTATTGTCTAGTGCATATAAGAGTAAAAGTAATTTTGTTTATGCATTGCCACTGTACAACATACGGAGTTTTATATACCAGATCTTTTATTTTTAATCACTGCTTTTAAGAAACTGAGAAACAGGAAACATTGCTAGGTTGTTTTAATATTGTCCTGTTCAAACCAATAATACTGATCGTTTTGCTCTCTGCTATTTTTCAGGGGCTCGTTGTGAAGATCTTGGAAATTCTTATATATGCCAGTGCCAGGAAGGCTTTTCTGGAAGGAACTGTGATGACAACCTGGATGATTGTGCTGCCTTTCCTTGTCAGAATGGTGGAACTTGTCAGGATGGTATTAATGATTATTCATGTACCTGCCCTCCTGGCTACATTGGGAAGAACTGCAGCATGCCTATAACCAAATGTGAACACAATCCATGCCACAACGGGGCAACATGCCATGAACGAAATAATCGGTATGTTTGCCAATGTGCACAAGGTTACGGGGGTAACAACTGCCAGTTCCTGCTCCCTGAAGAAAAAAATGTTGTTGTCGACTTCACTGAAAAATATACAGAAGGGCAAAGTGGACAATTTCCTTGGATTGCTGTTTGTGCTGGGATTATTCTTGTTATAATGCTGCTGTTGGGCTGTGCTGCTGTAGTTGTATGTGTGAGGGTCAGAATGCAAAAGAGGCACCACCAGCCTGAAGCCTGTCGTGGGGAGACCAAGACTATGAATAACCTTGCCAACTGTCAACGAGATAAGGATATTTCTGTGAGCATTATAGGGACCACACAGATCAAAAACACCAACAAGAAAATAGACTTTTTAAGTGAAAGCAATGAAAAAAATGGGTACAAGCCCAGGTATCCTACTGTGGATTACAATTTAGTTCATGACCTGAAGAATGAAGACTCAGCTAAAGAAGATACAAGTAAATGTGAAGCAAAGTGCAGCTCAAATGACTCAGATTCAGAAGATCTGCACTCCATACACTCAAAACGGTAAGTGGCCTCATACTGATCCTTAATCAAAAGTTCTTGTACTTAAGGTCTAACCTGTGTCAAATGTATAATTCATATAGCCTAATAATGTTCTATCAATCTCTTACTTACAGCGATACATTAGAGAGAAAACGACCAGACTCTGCTTACTCCACATCAAAGGACACGAAATATCAGTCGGTGTATGTCATATCAGATGAAAAAGATGAATGCATAATTGCAACAGAGGTCAGTATTATCTCCTACAGATTAATGCCTATTAAGTAGAGTAGACAACATGTTCAGACAGTTTTCATAAAATAACTGTATTAAGAGCTGGCAATAAGTATAATTGAAGACTTCTGCAAATATTTGTCTATGCCAGGGCTGTCCAACACAAGCCTCTAAAACTGACTGGCACTTTGGATTTTTATGGATTTTGAGGACACAACTTCTATGTGGGACCAAGTTGTTTAATAGTTATCTTGGCCTGCTAGATAATCAGCCTTGTTTTAATGTAGATATATACATCTTGGTTTACATAAATACATTTGCAAATGAAGCCCAATGATTAATATTGTAATTGCAAAGCAGTTACTAGATCTGCCGTATGCAGATCACATACAGCATATATTAACATTTGTCAGTGGTGAATTTGTTTTCACCAGAGAACTAGTAACTCTCTCTGTATTAATATTACAATAACGTCTCTTACATGAACATTATTTTGGGACTATTTTAAATGCGTTTTTTTAACTCCCCTGCCATTTATAAGGTTTAGAGTGCTTTCCTATTACTTAAAAAGTTATATTTTATTGATCTTTAAATAAAACAACTGTCCACCTAATCCTTTGACATCAAGGAAGGCTTTTCTATGTAATAAAATGTTACTCATGCATGCAAACAGGTTCTAGAACATCTGGTTAACAGAATGTGTCTGATTTTGTCTTCAGGTGTAATTTGGACACTGTACAGCACAAGTTTCTTGTCAGATATTCAGAGGTGACACCCATGTGAATGCTGCTGGTGAAAGATGAGAGGGGAAATCCCTTTACTGACTGCTGCTGAGACACTAAATTCAGGCTGAGCTGGTTCTCTACTGAAATTAGGGGGGGAAAAAAAGACTGAAAATAAAAAGGACACCACAAGCAAGTCTACGTGTCCAAACATAAACTGTTGCACTGCCGTTTCTGTACTTCTCCATTGCACTATGGACAGTTGCTTTTTAAATTATTATAACAAATATATATATAAATATATATATATTTAATGAATGAACTTCTATGTACGTCAGAAGAAGGGTGTACTGACTGAAGTGTATATTTTGGATTCGTATGAACCACTCCGTTGCAAAATTACGGACAGTCACTGCCTTCAATGTGTTTTTTTATACTAAAAGGTGTTTTCTATTAGGTCAAAAAATGCTTGTTATTTTTTGAACTTGTAAAACTATTTTTACGATATTTGTAAAGCTTAAGTATTTGTGATGTTCATTTTTATAATTTAAACCCTGGTAAATATGTACAAAGGCACTTCGGGTCTATCTGACTATATTTTTTGTGTATATATGTATTTATGGAATATTGTGCAAATTGTATTTGATTTTTTCTACATTTTTTGTTAATGAAGGAATTAATTTTTAAACTATTTTTCCAAAATAAATGCTATAAATAATACATTTTAAGTGTTTACACATTATTAATATATTATGGAAAAGGATAAAATAATGGTGGTATTCTGCTCAATTGAACTGCGTTCCTTCACTTCCTAACCCTCATATTCCCATAATTCTTTGTCAGACGTTAGTTGCGTTGACAAAAGATAATAGTCCATCAAATTCAACCCCTTTCATAAAAACCCAGCCTCAATGTTTCAAAGATGATGTGCTTGAGAGAGAGAAAAAGTGGGTGGTATCAACAGGTGCACATTAAACATCTGTACACAAGGAACTAAAGAAAATAAATTACAGATTTCATTTTGAGATTTCAAAATACAAGCTGTATCAATACATTCTAGACTTTGGAAAGGCAGAGATTCAGAGGTATACATGCAGCTATAGTATGGTAGAATATTCATTATCATATGAAAATTGTATAGTGTGTGGTACCAAATCAGATTGTATTTTTGGTACCATGTTTAAATGGTATGAAAATGTTTGGTAGATGGTAGCATGTATGGCCTTTTTAATAAGTAGCCTTCAAGAGAAAACTTTTGATCACACAGAAAAAAAAACACAATTAAAGTATGGTTGCTACAGTCCTAGAACATTTTTTACCTTAGGTACTATAAAATTGATCATGTTATGCACACTCTGCTTGTTAAAATTACAACTTTAATACTAAATTTGAATGTAGTCACTAACAAAAGGATAGTTAGGGGTTGTACCCAATGTTTCCTCTATTTTTTTGGCAGTGTGCCCAGATATGTGAACTCAAAACATCATTTTGTGTGCTTATATTAAATTCCTTATATTCACCCAGACTTCTGCTTGCAGTTTTAACCTGTGCGCCTAGTTGGCCAATTGTAACAAAATTGAATGCGATAACTAGTTGGATAGCTGAATACAAGTAGCTGGATAACTGAATACAAGCTTTCCTTCAGAAGGAGTGTGCCTTGAACTTTAATTTTCCCCCAATGTAATTTTCCCTTCGCTATAAATTTGTGCTTGCCAAAGAGAATGTAACTATCAAAATAGCAGTGAAACTTTAAATTCACCAAATGGAATTTAAATGGATTTTCTTTCAGTCCCGTACAAATATAAAGCATACAAAATATAAAAGGTATGGTAACAAATGTACATGTCCAAATACAAAGGTGTGGTAATGAATCTCGATGTCCAGAGACTGAACATGGTTCCACATCATGAAGCCAGAGAGGATGAAAAATAGAAAACCGCATACGATTGCAATTAAAAATGCGGAACATAAATCGCATGCGCAATAGCAACACACCCGAAAATGTGCGTTTTCGGTGCGTTGCCGTGGTTTCAAAGATCGGAAAAAACAGGCATGTGCAATCGCATGCGCAAATGCAGAAAAAACTCTGCAGTGTGGCCTAGCCCTTAAGCTGCAGACACGCTAGAATGCACGCATTTTTCAAGTGTTAATGGATCGCATAACGCATCCGTAAGCATGTAAGAAATGCGCTTGTGTGGCCTAGCCCTTAGATTGGATATTTCATTTAAGTTAAATCTGGAGCAGTGGTTTTTGGTCTTCAGAGCAAACCTGGAGCTGGAAACCAACTGCTGGTGTTTGCAGCCCTGTCAAGCTATTAGGCTTCGGTGTTTCAAGCCTCTTCTGCCATGTACCTGAACCAACCTTAATAAATCATGGAAGAGAAGCATCGTTTATATTGTTGCTCCAGTACAGAAAGAAATGCTGTCTAGAAAATAATCCCTTCTTGCTGTGTTTTACAATAGTCTTACCATAGGACATAAGCAGATTTCTCTTCTGCTGATCACACAGAGATCAAAGTACAAATGAAATTCACTTTCATCTCAGCAAAGTTTCTTTAAAGGGGATTAACCATAGCAATGCACTGAGCCCTAATTTGCCTGAAACATTGCAATGAGATAAATCATTAGCACCTCATACTTATACTCACCATTTTTTTTACCAGAACTGCCAAATACCCACTGTAATACCCACTGTGATACCCACTGTGATAGGAGGTGCATTTTTAAGATGGGTGCACACTAATTTGTACAGATACAGACAGATCCCAATGAATCTGTTGTGTATATGCTACAAATAAGGAAAGTGTTTATCCAGTCAGTGATACTGTAGTCAAGATCTATGGCATCTGTCAATCATGGTATAGAACAGCAAATTCAGTTAGTTAAATAAGTTTTACATTATAGTAGCCATAATGTATATTGCTCTAAAAATGAGACAAAATTATAATTGTTATTTACATCCATTTTTAGTTTATTCTCTTAAGGTTATCTCTCTCTTTTTATTTTAATACACTGTCATTGCACCAGAATTATTGGCAGTGCCGGCCTTTGATATGGGCGACCTGTGCGTCCGCACAGGTTGCATTAATTAACAGGGGGGCGCCAGCAGGGAGTGTTAGGTCAAGGTCCTGTAGATCAAAGTTGTGCATCAGTGCCACAGCCCCCCAGTTACAGTCCTGCAGATCAAATGTATGTCACAGCGCCACCCCACAGACACAGCCCCAACACATGTATACCTTACTTAAGATTTCTGTATGCTGTTCTGTCTGTGTATTTAGTGAGTTACGTGTTACGTAATGATGTACGCACGATATATACAAGAACGCACTGCAAATACTGAAAGACAGAAACGCAGGTGAACTTGATTTGAAGCAGGTCAAGGCAAGCAGCATTCAGCAGTGTATGTGTGTGTCCAGGGGGTTGTTTTGTAGGGGGTTCTTGCACAGATCTTGCACAGGGTGCTATTTTTCCTAAGGCTGGCCCTGATTATTGGTAGCTGTAAAGGTGTTTAATAGAGAGCTCAACCCTTAACACATGATGGGAATTCTGCCCTAATCTAGACCTTGCGAGGTTTAAAATCCTCAAATCGGACCAAAAATTTACTCACCAGCCTTCATTCCCTCATTTATGGCCCCCTCTGCTGCTCTTCTGCACAGAACTTCTTTTTCGGATTTGCCTCAGATGCGATGCTTTATTAAAAGGGAAATGGAGGGAGGGGTGGGAGATCTCCTCTGCACATGCCACAAACCTGCAGAAAGTGGCAAATACGGATTACACACAGAGAGGCTCCTATTCTTCAGTTTCCTGGACTTTCATTAGGCCCTGCAGGACAACCTTATGCAGCAGAAGAGAAAGGTAGGGATCTTTTAACACTATACAGTGGGATAAACAGTGGGTCAAATTTTAGTTGGGGGGGCTTTACATGTTGGGTGGGGGTGGGGGGTTACATTGAGCTGAAGGAGAAGGCAGATACATTTGCCAGAATGAAAGAGAACATACTATTTAATATATGGTTACAAATACAGATTATAGGGAAAAAAGCTCACAATTTTGTTTTAATGGTGAACATGCCTTTTAATCAGGAACAGTGGGGACTAATCAAAACATCAAATGAGACCCAAGATAAAGGAAAATATGAAAATCTAATTGACAGAATTATATTGTTTTCTGTCACAGTGTTTGGAAACTGCCAAGAAACATGACTATCTTTGTTCAAGCAAGCCCATTGTATTTAGTTTATGGTGTATATAGTGCTTTTTGATTAAAACAACAACAACAAAATAGACATCGAAACAAAAAGAATACAACCCAACTGTTAAGAGTACTTCAGGATAAGGCCTCTATGAGACCCCCTCTGGACGCGGAATCTAAGTACCTGCCGGTCTTCACCAGAGCCTCTAATGGTGAGGATGTTTTGCGGCGGACAGGCACCAGGTCGCGGCTCCAGAAGAGAGAATCACAAAGACCAATCCCACAATGTGGAGATGCGGACCGGAGGTAGAAGCTGTGGTAGATATACAGGTCGGAGGTAACTGGAGGTAGGAACTGTAGTAGAGAGGCAGACCGGAGGTAGGAGCAGTGGTAGTTATGCAGACCAGGGGTAACTGGAGGTAGGAGCTGGAGTGGAGATGTGGACCGGAGGTAGGAGCTGTGGTAGATATGCAGGCCGGAGGTAACTGGAGGTAGGAGCTGGCGTGGAGATGCGGACCGGAGGTAGGAGCTGTGGTAGATATGCAGACCGGAGGTAACTGGAGGTAGGAGCTGGAGTGGATATGCGGACCGGAGGTAGGAGCAATGGTAATTATGCTGACCGGAGGAAACAGGAGGTAGGAGCTGAAGTGGAGATGCAGACCGGAGGTAGGAGCAGTGGTAGTTATGCTGACCGGAGGTAACAGGAGGTAGGAGCTGAAGTGGAGATGCAGACCGGAGGTAACAGGAGGTAGGAGCAGGGGAAATAATGCAGGCAGACTGGACACAGGAGACAGGGAACAACTGGATACCAACACTAACGCTAACCAGGAGCTAGGAGTTCAGAGCAACAGACTCTGAACTGGCAGCAAGAGGCCAACTGCCAGGAGGAGCCTAAATAGGCCCCTGTGACCTCATCCCTGCTGGCCGTGCCCCGGAAGAAGATGGCCACCAGCAGGGTAAAAGCCTGCGCCGCCCACGTCCTCTCGTCACTGAGGACGCGCAGGCGTGCGCGCTAGCGGGCAGATCGCATCATCGGCGCGCTCCCGCTCGCGACCGCCGGAGGAGGATCCCAGGCCCGAGGAAAGGTAAGTTCCTGACACCAACTCCACAAAAATACAGGATGATCGACTTTATTAAAGACATCAGTAAAGACAAAGAAAACGACACAAAGCTCAAATCAAGCACTGTTAAGTAATGTTAAAAGTTATTAAAAAAAAAAAATGCATAAAATGTAAAAAATGCAGAAAAGAAATGTTACAAAATTAATAAAAAAATTATTGAACAAAAAAAAAAAGAATCAATGTAGAATCAGCTACATCCCTTCCCTTATATTATATAAATATATTTATCAATCTTTATAGGAGATTGCATTAAAGTTTTTAGGAGCTACCAATGTGGTGGGGGTATATGATATTACATATAGAAAAGGTATGTATGTGTGTACTCACTATTACCATTTTAATGACCATCAGTAAATGTATATGAAGTATAGCACTGACTTACTTACTTACAGAGCTGACATCCCTATTTGAACATGGAATAGTCAAAATGGGAGGTTAAACAACACCCCTGTGTCTACTCCATGTGAAAGGAAGTGTAATCCAAAAAAAGTTTCTGACTGCTACGCAGGATGTGATGTGTATTGTAATGGGCATATACACCAAGGCTCCTTATATACCACCTCCAGCCTGCAGGTGTTATCAATGAATGATAAAAGACAAGACATCCCTGCTCTGTATGGCTAGGAGGAGAGAAAGTAAAAGTAGATTGTGGAGTGTGCTTTGGAGGGATATTGACTCACTGCAACACAAAATCCTGTGTGTAAGACCCTGTGTATAAGACCCTGTGTGTAAGGCCCTGTGTATAAGACCCTGTGTATAAGATCCTGTGTGTTAGACCCTGTGTGTAAGATCCTGTGTGTAAGATCCTGTGTGTAAGACCCTGTGTGTGAGACCCTGTGTGTAAGATCCTGTGTGTGAGACCCTGTGTGTAAGACCCTATGTATAAGATCCTGTGTATAAGATCCTGTTACCACCTCTTGGGAGGACAGATTATTGGACAGGCAATTTACCTTATTGGATACAAACTCTGAGGCAACAGATAAGTGTACACCAACTTACAAGGACACACAATATACAGACCTGGTTAATATTGAAAGTGGTGCACCATAGACAAGGACACCCCTGATTACTGCACAAGTCATGTGTGAAATCTGTTTATGTGCACTGCCTGCTTTGTGCCAGCCCACCAGAGTAACCCAACTGTGTGCCATGCTACCCATAATCCTTCCTTAAAGCAGTAATCTGGTACAAATTGGTGGCAGCGGTACTGGTAATACCATTTATTCTCCCTGTTTTCTTTGTATGTTTGTTCTCTGTATTAAGCTTTGGAGGCTGCTACTGAAAATATTGATTTAAATCCTCCTGTCCTTGTACCTGCAGATAAAATCCCCCAATTAGACTCCGTAGATCTACCAGGCCCAATTGCCAAACCTATTTTTAAACCTGATCCATTTGATAGGGTAACTAGGGAGTGGACTGATTGGCTAGAACAATTGGAATTGGCAGCCACTATTAATAGTTGGGATGAAGGTGCTCGCTTGCAAGTCCTTAGCCTTTTGCTTAGTGGTAAAGCCAGGCAGGTATACCAAGGATTTACTGTAATACTGAAATAAAAAGCAGTTATCAGTTATTAAAAATTGCTCTAAAGCAATTTTTTTCAATTAGATCTGTATAAAAGAGTATATAAAGGATAAATCCATTTCTTTAGGTAAACTGGGAATGAGAAATCTTTGTTTATACGTTAGATTATTAGGGCAAATCTATTATAACAACATGATGCTGTGAGGTACCTTCTGTTATAATATATGAGGTACCATCACCAATTGCCGTGGTGAATACTAATAAGTATTAACCTAGCATGTTTAGTTTCAACCAAACAGTGTGGCAGGATTGCCTGGGTCGGTCGGGGCTCGGGAGTCTGGTGAAAATCTAATGTGTGTACCAACCTTTACTTCAGGACAGGCTACTTCTACAAAAGGAGGCCAAATGTATCCATTGTCTAGACACCTTGGCACCTGGGGGGTTAAATGAACAGCTGTTATTTCACTGTTTCGTTTCAAGATGTGTATCAGATTAACAGATATGCACTGTAACACAATTTTTTGCATAGGTTAAAGTGTTTCTTTTCAGGCAACAAATGTTGCAATAGACTAGTAGCTGCAGTCTCTTTGTTACCATAGTATAGGCACTATGTATGTTGTATATCAATTGCTTTTAACTGTATAGCACAGTTTTGTAAAACAACTTTGTTTTTAATACACCCTTCACCCTGGGATGGTCACTACACGCCAGACTATATAAATACAATGTGATGATGTGACACCATATCCTGAGGAAGGCTCATATGGAGCTGAAACACGTAGATGTAGCGTCGTTTTAACAAGGCTAATAAAAGTTAACTTTTACTATTTTAAAGACTGGTGAGTACCTCCGTTTCATTTTTTGTTTATTGCTATGTGGGAACGGCAGCCGGACATTTGTCCAGGCCCTGTCCTGAAGTGGTTATAATCTTGATCACACAGCATATTCAGCATGGTAACTCAGTGGTTAGAGCTTATTTCTTAGAGCACTGAGTTCAAAGACTCCCTCTGCTTAATCTGTAAGAAATGTGGATTTCTTCTTAGGCTAGGTACACACCATAAGATATTTTCAGCCCATCGACCAGTAGTGATGTGTAGAGGTCAGTTGGATGAAAATATTGCATGGTGTAGGGTGGCTGGTCATGACTGGGCTTGGTTGCCCATTCGTCTGTATCGGACAAAGGGGGAATTGGGACTGTTGGTAAAAAACGGCCAATGGTCCCTATGGGACTGCATGATCGGGTGTGCAAACTATTGGCTGCGCCCACTATTGCTGCAACCGAAAGTCATTAGTCCCAGCCTACTACTCGCTAGTGAACGCTTGGTCGGGACAAAAAAATCCCCCCGTGTGTACCCAGCCTTATGCTTGTGATATAATGGGAAGTCTAAATCAGTGCTCCTGCTGGATGACATTTGAAAATGTTCTATTTTAATTCTCAAACATTTTATTGCCATTTGGCTCTCTATAAAGATCAGTAATCTACATTATGTTTTGTCATCTGCAATGTTTGATTCAAAGCATCACAGAAAAATATATATATTAAAGAGGAAGTTCAGCCTGATAAAGATGTAGGTAGGCCATACATGTAGCTATATTATCAGCTGAACATTTGATTAGTCCCGATAAAATTACTACAATGAAAAATTAAACATTTTCCCGTATTCAGTATACGGCGATTGATTCAGACAGTGTGTAGCAACATCTTTAAGTCAAGTTTGAACTTCTCCTTTAAAGCCCAGAAATGCTTTTCAGAGAAATGATAAATTGGAAATAAGAATTTCTTCAGTGACTTCACTGATTTTCAGTGGATTGCCCATTTAATATTTGGCACAAAGTAAATTGTATCTTTGTAAACTCTCTGGCACAGTTATTATTAATAGATAATCTGTGTTGCTAATGGTTTCTGTTACAGAGACACATAAATGTTGGATACAAACAAACGCAGAAGCCATACAATTAGGAAGTAAACATTCCAAGACTGTTTTTTTTAAACAGCTGCTTGGGGTGAAGTCAGTTTATAATGGAACATTTGGCGGTTGGAGCCTCAAAATCATTGGCCTCAATTGTTTTGGAGGTAGAGAGATCTCAACATATATCTGTCTATATTGGTGTACATGTGAAATAGCATTGTCAGGCCTTTCAAAAGTCTTTCTTTGAAATTCAGCTAAGCTTGTTAATCATTACAAAGAAAATCCTGCCTATAATGTTTACCCTGAAAATGTCTGTATACAAGATTTTAAGGCCGCAAGGGAATGGTAATGTATATAGATGTAAAAGCTATGCAGAGATCTACCAGTCTAGCCTAGTAATAAATATAGAAACATAGTAAAGGTAAAGGTACAAATGTATTGTTTGAATTGTCAATTCTCGAATGTATTGTTTGATTTTCGGCAACCCTCAAATTTATCGTTCGGTAACCCTCGATCTGGCGATAACCCTCAAATGTAGCATGCGGAAACCTGACAATTCCCTGATAAAAATAACAATGGTAACGTACTGTAAATTTCTCTGGCACCTGGGAAATAGTCTGGGGAACGTGTCCATATCATCAAAACTTGTTTGAACACTAACAGGGAGATCTAATAATAATTCTTATTGTAAAAAATGGTGCTATTTTTTCCCAACCAATCAGATGTTAGCTTTCAAAATAACATCTGATTAGTTGGGGCAAAATTAGCACCATTTTTTATGATATGAACTTTTATTACACCTCCCTGTAACTTTATTCACGATCGGGCATTAAGTTTTTGCTACATTCGAGGGTTATCGCTAATTCAAGGGTTACCGAACGCTACATTCGAGGTTTATTGCAAATTTGATGGTTACCGAACGCTACATTCAAGGTTTATCGCAAATTCGAGGGTTAACAAACGTAGCATTCGAGGGTTATCGCAATTTCGAGGGTTAATGAACACTACATTTGAGGGTTATCACAAATATAATCATTTACATCTGTGCACACAACTGATATTAAATTAGAGAGACTGTTGATAATGATTGATTTGTATTTAGGCTAGGTTCATAGGCAGAGAGGAGCAGAGATGCACATCCGAAGCTCAAGTACACAATGAACAACTGTTTCAGCCGACAATTCGTTCATGTATGGTTGTTCATTCCTGACCTGATTTTTTTTTTTGCATTAGCACATTATTTAACTTAATTCCCATGCAATCAGAATAATTTACATGGCTTTTTTGAGTCAGTAATGTGTAAAAGAGGTCCTGTTTATTCCATACTGTGGCCCAAAGCCAAAGGTAGCAGGTGGTATTATACATCACATGTAAAGACACATTGGGCATTGAAGAAAATTTTAATTTAATGTTAATATACAGCACCATCGGAGTTGCAATGGCAGCATGGGTAACACGGAAGCCATGTTATATACAGATAGTGGTTAACCACAGTGGCGCATTTGAATGTTTGCTAATGGCTGGCCTAAAAGTCTGCATTCCAATGCACCAAGAGCTGCTATCTGTATATAACATCAGCAGTGCGATTGCACTGGGGAGCTGAGTGAGACTCTTGGTGCATCATCCTGCTAAGTGCAAACTTTTGCCATCAGGAAAATCTAAAAACTCAGTGACTATGGCAGGGAGTACTGAATTAGCCATAGTGACAGGGAGCTTGCTGTTCAGTGATGTTTGGATCCAAAGTAAGTTAAAAACATTTATCAGATTTTTCAAATACTGAGTTTACAATCATTGAGTCCCAATGATCAGCCCAGCATTACGCCCGTGTGTACAAACCCTGTACCTATGCCCCTCCAGAGCCTACCTTTGTGCCTTGAAAGTTTCTGACATCTTGTTACTAGTTTGCCTCTGCTTTCTCCTGCTTGAGCCACAACCAGTAATGCCTGTGAGTTCCGTGCACTCTCCTGCTTTGAGCCTCAAACAGTAATGCCTGTGAGTTCCGTGCACTCTCCTGCTTGAGCCTCAAACAGTAATGCCTGTGAGTTCTGTGCACTCTCCTGCTTGAGCCTCAAACAGTAATGCCTGTGAGTTCCCTGCACGTGCGTGATCCGACGGTATCGGGGCTTTATTGTTAGTGTGTGTACCCAGCTTTACTGTTTGAGGCTAAAGCAGGAGAAATCTCAGAGGGGTGGTGCTTAACATTCAGCAAACCAGTAACAAGATGTCAGCAACATTCAAGGTAGGCTCTGGAGGAGCATAGGTAAAAAAAATATGGCAACAGTATTTTTAAAGCTGGAGCTTCCAAATGAACATAACTTGATTTTACAGTGCACTTATCCTTTAAGTTATGACCACGGCTCTGCAGAAACTGTAAAATGTTCAGGTCCAGTTCTTGTTTAATTTAAAAACTTTCTTTACTAAATCCACATCTTTTAAATCAATACAACAGTGGGACAATAGTAAACATATAGTTGCAATACAGGTCTAACGCGTTTTGGGCTATTAACAGCCCATACTCATAGACAAGCATTTTCAAACCCAACCCTCTACTTACTATAAAAGGTTATCCACCAATTAAAACCCTACCAATCTTTATCTTTAAGCAAACGTAATTTTCATTCTTTGTAAATGTATAGCAGTTATCTTTATAGAAGAATTATTACATTCTTTGATTTTGGATATCCTTATTACATTGTCTTTTTAATATACAGTATGTATGAGATGTCCCATCTATTTAGCTAAACTTTCGAATTTGACCAGTTAAAGAGCTGCAGAAACAGTTAATGAAGAATATAGTAATATTTCATCAAAATAATATCGCAAACATTAGATTCATTAGTGATTGAAAATGTACAGATTAGAAGATATAGAGACACAGCGGATGCATGACCAATTTGGCCAACAATCTAATGATATTTAATCTGTCATGACAAATCACTGTTGCTCCCCCTCCCCTCTCCATAGACGAGAACTGGCAGCCGAGATGCATGTCTGTAGGGAAATAGAAAGAAATTGCAGATAAATGTTTTCTAATCATCTAAGATAAAGGTTGTCTAATGATCGGTCTAATCATTTTTTTTCTAAACCTTGCAATTTTACCTTGTAATGGGTACTGGGTGAAACAAGCACATTTTTTTAAACAGCTGACCATTATTTCTGTGTTATCAGCTGTGTTTTCTGCTCCGGCGGCGACCAATATCGGTTGCTTGGTTCAGATAAAATGGCCATCAGACATTTAATTAAATCACTGCCGATTGTGCAGTTTCATATGGACTGCATGGCAACTTTTGCTGTGGCCGACAGTGATTTGTCCCAGCCATCCTCTCGATAGTGGCAAACGGTCAATTAGGATGAAATACCCTCCTGTGTACTCATCCTACATGGAAAATGAAAGGCATGTGGCCTGAGTGCAAATCATAACCTTTTTAAACGAAAAATAAGGTGACCCTTTCTATGCAGAGCCTTGCATACTTCTATAGCTAGGTAGCTGAACGTGCTATGAAAATGTATATATGGACGCTGAGATATTCTTGGGATACAGGTGGAAATCAACTTCTTTTCCCCAAAGAAAATTTTCATTTATATCTGAACTGATCTGGGCATCACCTGGAGCTTCATTGATTTGCAGTCATTTCTTCTCGTGTCCTTTCTTTATGTCACCTACAGTTGTGGTTTGAGCAAACAGCGTTTGTATGTTGTTGCTAAAGAACACATTCCTGCATACCGGGCAAAGATAATAGTAACATAGTACGTTACTGTAAGACACACATCTATCATTTATGATTGTTAAGGAGGTAAATAACACACCCTGGCAGTCCAGCTGCCAGCCAGTTTCAGTGGGGGTAGAAATGTCTTTTTGATAATCTATTTCTATAGTTAAATAGTCAAAATTAGCAAATGTGGGGGGGTCGGAGGTAGGGTTGTCCAAGAGCAACGTACCCCTTAATTTTAATTCTGTGTGCGCAGATATATATTTATTTTGCACATACAAAATTACATTGTGCTTGTATTCCAGCAGATTTTTGTAGGAGTGACACCTTAACCAGTGTATACAGGTCTGCAGATTTGTGTGCGTACTGCTTGGAGGGGACACCTACCACAATATTTCTGTTTAAATCTGTTGGAGCAGCTAGGGCTTATGTCCCTTTAAAAAAAGTTATTTTCAATTGTGGCGTGAACATGCATTTTAAGGAAGGAAGAGCATACACATATATACAGGAACAAAAAGGAGTATTTTCTCATTGCAATAACCTTAATCTGCCCATCCAGCATTTCATGATAGATAAATGCTTCTAAACAGCCGCAAAACTGCAGGGGCTAGTGCATCCCCACAAGATTGGAGGCCAGGCCCCTGACACACTCTACTCACCAGGGAAGGCGATCATCTCTTTTTAAACAATTTATTGCACATATGGAGTAAAGATTCACGTGATGAGCTGTTAAAAGTTCAGCGCCAAACTGCCAGAAGGTTGAAACTGCTGATTGTGTGTATCTTTACTGCATACATGAGCTTTTAAAAAAAGCTTATTGCAGGCCTTCTTCATCCTTTAGCTCAGGAAAATCTGGCCATGTCTGACCCAATAAACTTACTAAAAATCACTGTTTGGAACATTCCAAGTAAGAATCCTGGGAAGAAAGAACAATACAGAAATGACAGCTTACTACTGAGCACAGCAGGCCATTACTTATTTTTTTAAAAATATTTTACGATCTGAGAATTCCAATTTTCCTAAAATCACTTTTTTAAGGTTCCGATTTTCTTTATTTACCAATAACGTCAAATGGGGGTCTAGGGGAAATATTTATAAAGGGGCATTATTTTTTTTCCTCCAGACAAATTTTTAAACTTTTAACTTTTCACTTTGTCATAGTTATCATAAAGACGAATATTCACTAAAGGCAAAAATTACATAGCAAAAAGTAGCATTAATAATGGTGAAAAGTTAAAGGGCATGTCCACCCCCAAAACTATAATCCCCCTCACTACTGGCCCCATCATGTAGTGTAGTTTAATCCTTACCTCACATCCCACCTCCATATGGTTATCCTGTAGTTCCCCCCCAAAGTCCCAAAAACTGCCCACCAGGAGGATAGCAGAGTCCATATAGGACTCTGCCTCCTACCTGGCCTCCGGGAGAAGTTTGGCATGCGTACTGCAGCCCTTCTCCCCCTCCCTCTCCCTCCCTCTCCCTCCCGATTTGGATTCCCTCCCAATAGTGTAAAACCCTTTTTAGCAAACATTGCCCCTGTCCCCCCAGCCCCAACCGCTATGTTTGTAATATCAGAAAATGCCCAAGTTCATTACTTACCTTCCCTCTTGCCTCCGCCGCACTGAACTCCCGGCAGCCGTGTCCGTGATTGGCTGCTGCTCAGCCAATCACAGACGCGACTGCCGGTCCCGCCCCTCTGCTTGCATTTTCTCGCAAGCAGAGGGCCAGCAGCGCGGCGGAGGCAAGAGGGAAGGTAAGTAAAGTAAGGGAAATTTCTGAAGGGTTGACATACCCTTTAAGTTCTGCTCATATGATGGTAAATAGGTAATACTCCCTGGTGGCTTTTAAAAATAGTGTCAAATTGGTTAATATGTCAAATTGTAAAGTGTCAAAGTGGTAATATTCCGGTCTGTAGTTGGCGCTCTGGTTTTGCATTTAGCTTGTGGAATGCTGTAAAAGTCTTTTTAAAGATATAGCTACCTAAAAGCCTCCATGGAAACATGGTAAATTCCCAGAAGTCTTTGTTCCTTATTTGCATATTGCTGAAAGGGGAGTTTCAAAGCCTTTATTGTCTCCCGATCCTATTTAATTTATTGGTGAAATTGGTTAATACACACTGAACAAATATTTCTGTTATTTAAAAATAGCCTAAAGGCTTGTACAGACGTGCGATCACGGGTGCCTACATGCGACGCACGGTGTGTATGAACGGACGATAATCGTGCTGTGTATGGGCACTTTCTCGTCTGAAACAGCAGTTTGGTCGGGGATTGTTGCCCAACTGGCTTGGCGGATCTTCAAACAAGCGCACGTTTAGGCTGAGGAAAGTGCTCATACACGGCACGATTATCGGCCAAAATGGGCGTTTATACACATCGTGCGTCGCGGGTCGAACTTTAACACATGTGTTTTTTTTAAAAGGACATGACTGCCCCCAAAACTATAATTCCCCCACCACTGACCCCACTCTGTAGTAAATAAAAATCCTTACCTCACATCCCAGCTCCAAATGGTTCTCTTGTAGTTACCCCCCCAAAGTCCCACAAACTGCCCTCCAGGAGGATAGCAGAGTCCATATAGGACTCTGCCTCCTGTCCCCCCCCTTAGGAGAAATTTGGCATGCGCACTGGAGCCATTCTCCCCCTCCTTCCCCCTCCCTCTCCCTCCCGTTTTGGACTCCCACCCCCTAGCTACAAACCCATTTTATATTGTTTAGGGCTTAGTCCCCCAGCCCCAACCGCTATATTTTTAATGTAAGAAACTTCCCCGATCTTTACTTACCTTCCCTCTTTCCTTTGCCGTTCAGATCTACCGGCAGCCGCGTCCGTGGTTGGCTGCCTCTCAGCCAATCACAGATGCGACTGACAGTCCCGCCCCTCTGCTTGCATTTTTGCGCAAGCAGATGGCTGGGCAGTGCGGCGGAGGAAAGAGGGAAGGTAAGTAATGTTTGGGGAAGTTTCTTACATTAAAAATATAGCGGTTGGGGCAGGGGGACTAAGCCCTACACTATATAAAAAATGTAAAAGAAAGGTGGACTTATGCTTTAAGCAAAAGATATAATAAATAGTGTAAAACTCACCCAGGTGAATTTTCTCTAGGACTAATTTTTTAGCATTGCTTATTTTTAGAAAACTGCAGCTAATTATCAAACCAGTTCCATTAATATGGGAACATAACATAGTGCTGTGTAAGAAAGTCATATTAATGGAACATTTCAGTGAGTAAAAAAATGCTTTAACAATGCTTGGTGAAAATTCTGGTTAAAGTGCAAAAAAATGCAACAAAAGGCAGAAAAGTTGGCAAAAAAGCGAAATGTCACCTATTTATAAATAGTGTTAAATAAAAAATGGTAAAAAATAGCTCTAAAATTTCACATTCTCTGCTTTATAAATATGCCTCTAAATTCACATATACATTAAGTGGGTTTATTTTTTTTTGCTAAAGATCCCCTTTAAAGTTTTTGCTTACAGTCCTAGTCTGGTAATGGCCGACGCTACAGAGCAGTTTCTCTTTTCACAGCGATGGCAAACTTAACACAATGAATAAGGTGACGTTGTCAATGCACATCGCCACAGCAAAAACAAGTGTTTTTAGAAATATGGCGAATATAGCGCTCTTTGCCTTTGCGATGTCCTGTGATAGCAAAATGGTGAAAATATTGATCGTTTATAAATATGCCCCTATGACTTGTTATTTAACCAGGACATTTGTGCGTTTGCTATAAATAGGGGCAGGTCTTCAGAAAGATTTCTAAGCTGGAATTCAGCCAAGTTAAAAATGCATTATTAAAAGGGGTTATTTTTAGTAGAGACAGTTTCCGGAGCACCGCATTCTCATGCATATATTCTCACTTTATTCCTTTAAAACATCTCAGGAAGAGAAGTGCCAAGAAGGAACAATGGGTGAGAAAAAAAAACTTTTGATCAAATTTTGTTAACCTATTCATTGCTAGGGAGGTCTCTGATACGTATTCCTTGCAACAGTCTGTAAACCTGACAATGACAGATGGACAGTTTTTATATGTTTTTTGAGAGACCATTTCTGTACTTATTATAGCTATCTATTGCAGAGCATGTTTATAGATCTGTAAATGTCTCCGTTTTTAAAGATACAGCTAACCCCAACCATCTATAGGGACCTGAGCTGCTTTACATTTGTTAACTGTTGACATTTCTACTACATGCCTGCAGCACTATCTAATTGTGCATACCAATGCCCTTGATCTCCACTGTTTCCAGTCTTCCAACCCATGAATGGGGATTATGTTTCCAAACCAAGAGAGACAATGGGAAAAAGGAAAAGAAATGGATCCATGTTTGGTTCATATTGCAGGAGGACATGTAGTAATGTGTTTTTACATTTTAACTGTATGGATTCATATCCTTACTTCCCTTCCAGAAGCCTGTGTTCTGAACTAGACTTATTCCTGATGTTTACTCACTTTCGAGAGTAACCCAGGCCTTTGGGGCCATATTTTTTACAATAACAATTTATTACTGAAAAAAATCTCAGGGATGTTAATAAGTAAAAAAAGTGAAACTGTTCCGTGTAGTAGCCTTTTTCACAATACTTTTTCACCAGGGTGTTTTATCCATTTACCATTCAGTATGTCCTGATCTGATACTAGGAAATGATCTGGTGTAACCTGACTTTTTACCAACATGTTGACATTATTAGCACTACTTTTCACCATGTATTGTCTATGCTGAAACATTGGCTCTTTATTAATACAGCAAAAAAAAAAAAAGTTGGGCGAACTTCTGTGCAGTTTTATAAATATGCTTTTAACTGTTAAAGGGTCATAAAACCCAAGTCAGCATGAAAAATGTAACTCCCCCAAATTGTTTTTAAATAAAGTAACATATTCCCCAGAAAGTAACAGAGTTAAAACAATATAAGCAATATGGAAAATCAAACATTAGCCATAATAAGTAAAATTACATTAAGTACTACAAGCATAAAGGGCTATAGAGCAAACAGAGGAATAGCTCTCTTTATATATTATATACACGTGTAGTTTTCCAAATAGGGGAGACTTTCCGTTTACCCTTATAACGGTTTCCCCAGTCTCTAATATTTTATTGGTAATTAGTCCATCAGTTTGTTCTTATGTCATCAGCATAGACAGGAACAGGCCCAAGTGGATCAGACCAAGCGGCACCTCAAAGTAGACAAAGTGGTTAACAAAGTAGCAGTGAACATCCAGGATTTGTGTGAAGCAAGAAGGAGTTAGGAGGAAGTCTGGATGGAATTCTGCTGTGGCTTACAATTGTCACATCCTATAACAGAAGTGCATCCTTATATACAATATATGTCTTTAAGCTGTGCCACAATTGGCATTGTATCACTACTGCAATATACCACAATGGAGAAAATCTGAAAAGCACAGGGTTATGCTGGAAAGTGTAGGGTTCCTTCAATATTAGTGCCTCACTGGGAACAATATTATTTATCTATATTACACTACGGAAAGTTGAGGTAAAATTATCATTGATTATACAGAATGCTCAGGCCTTTTCTTTGAAAGATTTGATGTTATACAGAGATGGATCCGTTATACTTGGATGCACCTGGGAATATGGAAGAAATAAGATAGGTGCAGAGGGAATACTATGAAAGGTCAAAAATCTTTAGAGTAAAGGAGTTTTTTTCCGCCACAAGTAAAATAATAGCACTAATAAAGCCAAACATTTGGTGGAAAGTCAGTTTAACCGATGGAAATGACTCTTTGCCACTTTATAAATACCAGGCTAAAAAATGGCAAAAATTACAGAAGGATTTTGTTGAAATGAAATGATTACGCCATTTTACAAATAAACCCCTTAAGATTCACATATAAAGTAGTAAATTTATATACCCAACACATTTAGAATTTTTACTCTAGTTTAAAGGGCATGTCCACTAAAATCTACCCTTACATTACCCCCAAACTCTGAGATGTAATACTATCTTCACTCCTCATCCCTGAAGCTCCTTATACCTGCTTGCCTACTATGCCAGCTTCCTTCCTGGTTGCAGCTGCCAGTCATGGGTGTTGTCATGGCCAATAACTTACAGCTACATACCAGCAAATCTCCTCTGCAGCTGTGTGAGCTCTGTAAGAGCTCATTCAGCTTTCGGAGGAGGCAGAACTGGCGAGATCAGCTACAGGGGAAATAAACAGTTAAAAAGAGCTTTTGTTATGTTGGGGAGGTAAAAAACTATAATAATCTTGGGGTTTTGGGATGGGGAAGGTAAGTATAGATTTAGTGTTGTGGGTGCACAGGCCCTTTCATTTCTGGAAAGTATAATTACCTTACTAAAGAGGACCTAAACTTTTAGATACAATAATTGTAAAAGAAAAGGTGAAATATGAACACATATTACTAGTGTCTATCAAGTATGTGCACTGGGGTGCTGCCTGTCTTGCTTTATGTATTGTCTAAACTGCTAGAAACAAAACCCTTGTACACAAATAAGAAGCTGTCAGCTGAAGTGTCTCTCGAACAATCAAAACATCTCAAAAGCATATGTTTTGGCGGTGAACTTCCCCTTTAAGTCTGGATGACATCTCATGAGTCTGTCCAGGCATTGTTTGCAGCTGGTACAGTTACCGGCTGGACTGTTAGGATCCACCAGGAAATCTGAGTCCTGGGCCCAGGGGTGTTTCTAAGGTTTTTTTTCACCTGAAACAGCTTCTGAATGGCTGACTTAACAGTGGCTGGTGGACTGGAGGGCTGACTTTACACTGGTTTTATTGGAGGAGTGTAGTACACTGGTTAATATAAGATGCCCTCATGTCCAGCACACACAGAATGGTGAATATAAGATGCCCTTATGCCCAGTACACAGACTTGTATTTATATGATGTCAGCTTGCCCAGCACTCAGACTTGTAAATATACAATGCCCCCATGCCCAGCACAGACATGGAAATAGATGATGCTCCCATGACCAGCACTCAGACTTGTAAGAATAAGATGCCCCCATGCCAAGCACACACAGACTTGTACAGATGTGCCCACAGACTTGTAAATATATGCTGCCCCTGTGTTCAGCACACAGAGTTGTAAATATATGATGCCCCTATCCCCAACACAGACTTGTTAATATAAGGTGCCCCCATGCCCAGCACAAACAGACTTGTTCAGATGTGCCCACAGACTTGTAAATACTTGTAAATACATGACATGTTCACAGACAAACAGGTGAGGGTGACTTACTTGAATTCGATGGAAAGCAGCAGCCAGGATTAGTCAGAGGGGCAGCTGTATAATCTACTAAAGAAGGAAGAGCGCTACTCACGAGGATAAAGTTAAAAAGTCCATTTTATTCTTACATCAGGGTACATCAGAGACAACAGGTAATAACCAGCCGGTGTTGGTTCCTTGCCTGCTGTGTATACCTGTTGTCTCTGATGTACCCTGATGTAAGAATAAAATGGACTTTTTAACTTTATCCTCGTGAGTAGCGCTCTTCCTTCTTTATTATTTTGTACGTAGAACCTGCAGCTGGGAGGTGATCTTTGGGAGTGATCCACACCACGAGTCCACTGTCGAGTGCTACCTTTTCCTCTACTCTAAGTGTATATACAGATGTATACTCTCCTGCATTTGAATGTACATTTCCCCCCCACACGCACGTGCTCGCATGAGTGCATAAGAAATTCCTGAAACTGTAACTTCACAGGTGCCTGGCGTGCGAATTGTGCTAATATTTTCATTCAGGGACAATGCTGCCTCTCTAAACGCAGGAGAGCGAATGTTCTCTTTGCTTCATGGCAGGCCATATGATCTCTATCTCTATCTTATCTATCTTACTCCTACTGACTGCTTTTGTTTATTATAATGCATTTCTTAATGTCCCTTTGTCTCTGTATTTAAATGTTAGCAGTTTTCTCTGTTTTCTTTGATGAATGGGCTGAGGGCCCACTGGGGGATCCCCCTGTAACCCTGTGAGCCAGCCTGGCACTGGGTACACACAGGGCCGGCCTTAGGATAAATAGCACCCTGTGCAAGATTTGTTACTGACACCTATAGTGGTATGTATTATATTATTGGGTATGTGTTATTAGTGGGATGTATTATTTAGTGGGTGGTATTACTAGTGGGTATGTATTACTGTGGTATGTATTATTAGTAGTGTTATTAGTGGGTATGTGTTATTGTGGGGATGTATTATTATTGGGAGTGTTAGGGGTATGTATTTATAGGGTATGTGTTATTATTGGAGTATTATTATTATTGTATTTTTTGTTATTAGTGGGTATGCAATATTATAGGGTATGTGTTATTAGTGGGTATGTAACATTATTGGGTATGTTTTATTATGGGTACAGGGACATAAAGCCCTTAGTGTATGTAGCAATGTATCTGCTCTAGAAGTTGTAAGGAGAAAAATGAAATGTGCGATTCACAATTCCATTCATCGTTTTGTGATTACAGTGTCAGGGTACAGACTATTATCGTCACCTTGTCATAAGGTACAACAAGATTCTATGCATAAAATAGCCTCTGGGTTTACACTTTTTCTTTCCGTTGATGTGAATTGTAGTCCGGTGTACTAGACTCTTACACCTTTATACCTTTTTCCCCTAGGTGTCCTGCTCTGGATATTCGAATTGAGATTGCAGGAATTCGTGAATAAGAAAAGTCTGTCTGGGAACATGAACGTTGCAGAACCGGAATGCTTGGCGGACTTCAACGTTGCGAGATGAAAACCTTCTTAGGATTTGCCTTAAACATTATCAAACCAGCGTGTCCCGGAGCCGCCGTGTATTACGGCAGCGCGGTCACCCCCGTACTGGGCCAACCAACTATTTATTGTGCGGACAGCAGCAGTTCCGACCCCACATTCACAACCCCATCCGATTCCCATTTGGATTCACCTGGCCTGTAAGTAGACCCGCGCTGTGGGTGATGGATGTGTGGTGGTACAGAAGTCATTGGAGCCATGGGGGAGTGGATGTGATTTCACTGGGTCAGTCAAACCCCAGGATGTTTAGGGATGAAAGGCTGCGTTTGTGTGTGAAAGGGTTGGAGGGGGACGGTTACTTGTCATCGCACAGCCTTTCATTTTACCAAAAAGGGACAAGTGTTGTGGTGTGGGGAATGGCACCAGGGCGCTCTCCCCTGGGTGGGTTGTAATTGCCAGCACAGTGAACTTCCCATATGGATCCCATTTTACAGCCTCCCCATGTGTGAAACTGGGGAATTAAGCATGAAGATTATTGACCACAACCCTGCTAGGCCACCATTGGTGTAGACCATTGGTGTAGACCATTTGTATAGACCATTGGTGTAGACCATTTGTATAGACTATTGTGTGTAGCTTCAGAAAGAAAAAAGGATTGGTCCAGCGGGTATTTTTTGGTTAATCATGCCAGGGACCTGTCTGCACACCATTGCCAGGCACTTCCATGGTTCAGTTCTTATGTTGGCCCAGGAACGCCTTAGGTCTCTTAGGTCCACCTCACTGGGGAATCAACAGACTGAATAGTAAAATACACAAGGAAGCCTCAACAGGAAGTAAAGTAACCAGTACAGATACTCCCACTTCCTAAATCTCCAATTGGACTATACTCACTATCATAACATAATTATACTGTTAGTGACTCCCCACTATACAAAAAGGGCCAAGATAAATGGTGCAAAATCGTTCCTCAGTGTGATTATTAATGGAATGAGGTATATGGGTCTGTTAGGAAACATGGAAATGTGCTTTAGCTAATGATTCTCACATATAGCCTTACCACTGTGTGTGTGTTTGGAGGTGTTATAAACAAAGAGTGTTTCATTTTTTGTGCATCTTTTAACATGCTTTTTAATTAATTTTAATTTAATTCTTTTCTAGGGTACCTTTTCCCTTATCATTGAAGCACTGCATGCAGATTCTGCTGAGATTTAAATACAGGTAAGAATTATACACCAACTTCTGTTTATTCAACAAAAACTTTGGCTTTGCTAAAAACAAGAACACTATATTGAACTAAAGTATATATATCACAATGGCCAGTAACTATACACCCAAATTCAATACAAATGAGTTAATTGTGTAAGCTGTTGGATGGCTGCTAAACCAGTCTATTGGCTTACAGAGGAATTTGGAAATAAATATGTAACTGGCAGCTTTAAATTAAGACTAATTATTAATCAAGGCCTTAAAGAAGTGCAATAATGGACACTTTCTAATATATCCATAACTATGATGTAGTCTTGAAAATGTTCCTTAAAAAATATCAAAAATAAACTCAATGTTGGTACAGCAATATTATGTTGTGTCTAGAAATTGTTCTAATTGTTCTTTTTGGTTATTTAGAAAACCCAGAACGACTGATTAGTCGTTACTACTTCAGCGTCACCTAACAGTTGGGGAACAGTGGTCCCAGGATTTGCACAGTAGTGATCGGACGAGCTAAATACTCCTACCGTTTTGTCTGTGATGAACACTACTATGGGGAGGGATGTTCCGATTACTGCCGCCCTAGAATGATGCTTTCGGTCATTTTCCTGCGGTGAAAAAGGAGAGAATTGTGTAATCCTGGATGGAAAGGACAGTACTGCACAGAACGTAAGTCTGAAGGGACAAAGGGCAGAATTCTGTGAGGCAATGAATGATAGAATGAATACAGAAATTTTAAAGTACTATAGGAGATTTGAGGGTGAATATACACAGCAAAGCACACATTTAAAAACAAATCACTTTTTTTCTTTTAAACTGCAAGAGTTCAAATATTTTAAATAAAGAATCCCTGTAGTATGGGTATTCCTTAGTTATTTGTTTCAATTTTTTGCCTACATAAAGACTTTTTTTTTAAGCTTATCTCTTAATCACATTGGGCAGCTTCTTTTTTATTCTGGGAAGAAATGGAGGGTTAGATGCACTCTATTTTTCTGCACCCAATGTCACATTGCTGTGTAAAATGTACCTGCCTGCATAATAAGTTTGTTTTTAGCAGTAAGGAGCTCCCCTCCCCTATTTCCCTTTGTGAGATGGTTCCCCTCTTTTTTCTGAGAACTTTAGACCATTTATTTGAATTATTAATAATAATCAAAAGTTTGCAAAGGAATCAAACGCCGTGCCATAGATTAGATCTCTTTTATGATGGATGGAGAGACAGCACCCCACCACAGTTGTGGCTCAAAGGAGTGGGGTATTGTGCAGAAGGCAGAGCTGGTGAGAGAATAGACAATAGAGCAGCTGTCCAGTATGGCACCCTGCACACCAGCTGTCCACTCTTATCTGCACACACTCGCTGGGATATTAAGGGGAGGAACCATGTGGTATTGAATTAGGGGGAAAAAAGACTTCTGACCCTCACTGGGAAGAAAAAAAAGGGTGTGCAACGGGGGAGGGGATATGTGGTTTCTGAGCCCTCTTTTGTCTGTGTGTAAATGTATTAAGGAGTCTGCTTGTTTGCAAGTGACCAGCAAAGCTTCTGTTACTAACAAAGATCAATAACACAGCAGCCTGCAAAGATTATCCCAGTGGTTTTAACAGACTGTGCAACTAATTCACTGATTTTTGCAGATGTGGTAATGTGCACCTTTCCTGCTGTACTTAGGCTTTCAATTTCTCTGCAGCAATTTGTTTGCCTGGATGTGATGAACACCATGGATATTGTGACAAGCCTGGGGAATGCAAGTAGGTTACATTTATTTTGCTCTGCTATTTATTATATAATGTTACACGGAATTTTGAACAGCCTCTATTAAATATGCTGTCTGACTATATTTAACCGTTTTCTTGTTCTTTGTTGATATAGATGCAGAGTTGGTTGGCAAGGTCGCTATTGTGATGAATGCATTCGTTACCCAGGTTGCCTACATGGCACCGCCAACAGCCCTGGCAGTGAACTGCCAAGAAGGCTGGGGAGGTCTTTTCTGTAACAAGGTAAGCTTATGGATAAAAAAACAAGAAAAAAAAACTGGGATTATTAATTAAAAAAAGAAATTACCAAAGGTCATTTAATTTAAACTTATTAATATTCATACCAGATCTTAAACTACTGCACCCACCACAAGCCTTGCAAAAAGGAGCAACCTGACACCAACTGGACAGGGAAGCTACACTTGCTCATGTCGTCCTGGCTACACTGGGCCAAAAATGTGAAGGAAATCAACGAATGTGATGCAAATCCTTGCAAGAATGGAGGAAGCTGCACTGTAAGTATTTTCTCTTAAAAAACAATTAATAACTACTGTTTAGAATATAAAGGCTTATGTACTAAGAGTTAACCTGCAGCAGCAACCATATGATTTGGTCAGATGTTACCTAAGTGTAGTATACCAGTAAAAAGCTAAAGTTTAATTGGTTTCTACAGATATGCACTGTAAAAGTACATAGCCCTTATAGAGAAATATTGGAGAAACATCTATGCAAATACAAGGGTGCTAATTATAAATGGGGGGAAATTGTCTTTTTCAGTAGTGTTCATGAAAAGTAATTAACAATAATTCTGTAATGCAGCAGTACCACTTTCTGCAGTTCTAATGTGCAACTGGGGTAATCAGTTTGATCTCACCATCTGCTACCTAGCTTGTATTATAAGTTTATTCTTCTGTAACAGGACTGGAAAAGGTTATTTATGTTCCGTCACCTGGCTTCTATGGCAAGAAACTGTGAACTCAGTGCTATGACCTGTGTGATGGCCCATGCTTTAATGGAGGCCGGTTGCACTGATAACCCAGATGGTGGATACAGCTGCTTCGTCCAGTCAGTTACTCTGGCTTCAACTGTGAAAAGAAAATTGATTACTGCAGCTCCAACCCTTGTGCTAATGGTAAGCTACAGATTCAGAACATCTTCCTTTTAGGATAAACGCCCATTTACATTTCGCTAAACAGGTTAGATGCTATGTATCTGAACAGGATGTACCAGAGCTCAAACCACTAGGAAAGATATTCTCCTTTACCAACATGCACATAATAAAATACATGCTCACAGTCCCATGTTATCTGTGAGGGTAGTAGGCCCTTAATTAGCAACAGAAACCTGGCGGGTTTCATTTCCAAAATGGGACTTTTGTCCGTAAGCCACTTTTAACTTTAGATCTTTGATGGTGAGGAGATACAGTCTTAGCATTCAGACATTATGTTGAGATTATTGCTGGACAATATGTGGCTTTGTTGAGGTTATTGTCTAGTGCATATAAGAGTAAAAGTAATTGTTTATGCATTGCCACTGTACAACATACGGAGTTTGATATACCAGATCTTTTATTTTTAATCAATGCTTTAAGAAAACTGAGAAACAGGAAACATTGCTAGGTTGTTTTAATATGTCCTGGTTCAAACCAATAATACTGATCGTTTGCTCTCTGCTATTTTTCAGGGGCTCGTTGTGAAGATCTTGGAAATTCTTATATAGCCAGTGCCAGGAAGGCTTTTCTGGAAGGAACTGTGATGAACCTGGATGATTGTGCTGCCTTTCCTTGTCAGAATGGTGGAACTTGTCAGGATGGTATTAATGATTATTCATGTACCGCCCTCCTGGCTACATTGGGAAGAACTGCAGCATGCCTATAACCAAATGTGAAACCAATCCATGCCACAACCGGGGCAACATGCCATGAACGAAATAATCGGGTATGTTTGCCAATGTGCACAAGGTTACGGGGGTAAACAACTGCCAGTTCCTGCTCCCTGAAGAAAAAAATGTTGTTTGTCGACTTCACTGAAAAATATACAGAAGGGCAAAGTGGGACAATTTCCTTGGATTGCTGGTTTGTGTGGGATTATTCTTGTTATAATGCTGCTGTTGGGCTGTGCTGCTGTAGTTGTAGTGTGAGGGTCAGAATGCAAAAGAGGGCACCACCAGCCTGAAGCCTGTCGTGGGGAGACCAAGACTATGAATAACCTTGCCAACTGTCAACGAGATAAGGATATTTCTGTGAGCATTATAGGGACCACACAGATCAAAAACACCAACAAGAAAATAGACTTTTTAAGTGAAAGCAATGAAAAAAATGGGTAACAAGCCCAGGTATCCTACTGTGGATTACAATTTAGTTCATGACCTGAAGAATGAGACTCAGCTAAAGAAGATACAAGTAAATGTGAAGCAAAGTGCAGCTCAAATGACTCAGATTCAGAAGATCTGCACTCCATACACTCAAAACGGTAAGTGGCCTCATATGATCCTTAATCAAAGTTTTGTACTTAGGTCTAACGTGTCAAATGTATAATTCATATAGCCTAATAATGTTCTATCAATCTCTTACTTACAGCGATACATTAGAGAGAAAAACGACCAGACTTGCTTACTCCACATCAAAGGACACGAAATATCAGTCGGTGTATGTCATATCAGATAGAAAAGATGAATGCATAATTGCAACAGAGGTCAGTATTATCTCCTACAGATTAATGCCTATTAAGTAGAGTAGACAACATGTTCAGACAGTTTTCATAAAATAACTGTATTAAGAGCTGGCAATAAGTATAATTGAAGGACTTCTGCAAATATTTGTTATGCCAGGGCTGTCCAACACAAGCCTCTAAAACTGACTGGCACTTTGGATTTTTATGGATTTTGAGGACACAACTTCTATGTGGGACCAAGTTGTTTAATAGTTATCTTGGCCTGCTAGATAATCAGCCTTGTTTAATGTAGATATATACATCTTGGTTTACATAAATACATTTGCAAATGAAGGCCAATGATAATATTGTAATTGCAAAGCAGTTACTAGATCTGCCGTATGCAGATCACATAAGCAGCAATATTAACATTTGTCAGTGGTGAATTTGTTTTCACAGAGAACTAGTAAACTCTCTCTGTATTAATATACAATAACGTCTCTTACATGAACATTATTTTGGGACTATTTAAATGCGTTTTTTTAACTCCCCTGCCATTATAAGGTTTAGAGTGCTTTCTATTACTTAAAAAGTTATATTTTTTATGATCTTTAAATAAAACAACTGTCCACCTAATCTTTGACATCAAGGAGGCTTTTCAGTAATAAAATGTTATCATGCATGCAAACAGGTTCTAGAACATCTGGTTAACAGAATGTGTCTGATTTTGTCTTCAGGTGTAATTTTGGACACTGTACAGCACAAGTTTCTTGTCAGATATTCAGAGGTGACACCCATGTGAATGCTGCTGGTGAAAGATGAGAGGGGAAATCCCTTTACTGACTGCTGCTGAGACACTAAATTCAGGCTGAGCTGGTTCTCTACTGAAATTAGGGGGGGAAAAAAAGATTGAAAATAAAAAGGACACCACAAGCAAGTCTACGTGTTCCAAACATAAACTGTTGCACTGCCGTTTCTGTACTTCTCCATTGCACTATGGACAGTTGCTTTTAAATTATTATAACAAATATATATATAAATATATAATATTAATGAATGAACTTCTATGTACGTCAGAAGAAGGGTGTACTGACTGAAGTGTATTTTGGATTCGTATGAACCACTCCGTTGCCAAATTACGGACAGTCACTGCCTTCAATTGTTTTTTATACTAAAAGGTGTTTTCTATTAGGTCAAAAAATGCTTGTTATTTTTGAACTTGTAAAACTATTTTTACGATATTGTAAAGCTTAAGTATTGTGATGTTCATTTTTATAATTTAAACCCTTGGTAAATAGTACAAAAGGCACTGGGTCTATCTGACTATATTTTTGTTTGTATATATGTATTTATGGAAATTGTATTGTGCAAATTGTATTTGATTTTTTCTACATTTTTTGTTAATGAAGGAATTAATTTTTAAATATTTTTCCAAAATAAATGCTATAAATAATACACTTTTAAGTGTTTACACCTATTAATAATTATGGAAAAGGATTAAAATAATGTGGTATTCTGCTCAATTGAACTGCGTTCCTTCACTTCCTAACCCTCATATCCCATAATTCTTTGTCAGACGTTAGTTGCGTTGACAAAAGATAATAGTATCAAATTCAAACCCTTTCATAAAAACCCAGCCTCAAGTTTCAAGATGATGTGCTTGAGAGAGAGAAAGTGGGTGGTTCAACAGGTGCACATTAAACATCTGTACACAAGGAACTAAAGAAAATAAATTACAGATTTCATTTTGAGATTTCAAAATACAAGCTGTATCAATACATTAGATTTGGAAAGGCAGAGATTCAGAGGTATACATGCAGCTATAGTATGGTAGAATATCATTATCATATGAAAATTGTATAGTGTGTGGTACCAAATCAGATTGTATTTTTTGGTACATGTTTAAATGTGTATGAAAATGTTTGGTAGATGGTAGCATGTATGGCCTTTTAATAAGTAGCCTTCAAGAGAAACTTTTGATCACACAGAAAAAAAAACACAATTAAAGTATGGTGCACAGTCCTAGAACATTTTTTACCTTAGGTACTATAAAATTGATCAGTTATGCACACTCTGCTTGTTAAAATTACAACTTTAATACTAAATTTGAATGTAGTCACTAACAAAAGGATAGTTAGGGTTGTACCAATGTTCCTCTATTTTTTGGCAGTGTGCCCAGATATGTGAACTCAAAACATCATTTTGTGTGCTATATTAAATTCCTATATTCACCCAGACTTGCTTGCAGTTTTAACCGTGCGCCTAGTTGGCCAATTGTAACAAAATTGAATGCGATAACTAGTTGGATAGCTGAATACAAGTAGCATGGATAACTGAATACAAGCTTTCCTTCAGAAGGAGTGGCCTTGAACTTTAATTTTCCCCAATGTAATTTTCCCTTCGCTATAAATTTGTCTTGCCAAAGAGAATGTAACTATCAATAGCAGTGAAACTTTAAATTCACCAAATGGAATTTAAATGGATTTTCTTTCAGTCCCGTACAAAATAAAGCATACAAATATAAAAGGTATGGTAACAAATGTACATGTCCAAATACAAAGGTGTGGTAATGATCTCGATGTCCAGAGACTGAACATGGTTCCACATCATGAAGCAGAGAGATGAAAAATAAAGAAAACCGCATACGATTGCAATTAAAAATGCGAACTAAATCGCATGCGCAATAGCAACACACCCGAAAATGTGCGTTTCGGTGCGTTGCCGTGGTTTCAAAGATCGGAAAAAACAGGCATGTGCAATCGCATGGCAAATGCAGAAAAAACTCTGCAGTGTGGCCTAGCCCTTAAGCTGCAGACACGCTAGAATGCACGCATTTTTCAAGTGTGTATAGAGGATCGCATAAATCCGTAAGCATGTAAGAAATGCGCTGTGTGGCCTAGCCCTTAGATGTATTTCATTTAAGTTAAATCTGGAGAGTGGTTTTTGGTCTTTCAGAGCAAACTGGAGCTGGAAACCAACTGCTGGTGTTTGCAGCCCTGTCAAGCTATAGGCTTCGGTGTTTCAAGCCTCTTCTGCCATGTACCTGAACCAACCTAATAAATCATGGAAGAAGAGAAGCATCGTTTATATTGTTTGCTCCAGTACAGAAAGAAATGCTGTCTAGAAAATAATCCCTTTGCGTGTTTTACAATAGTCTACCATAGGACATAAGCAGATTTCTCTTCTGCTGATCACACAGAGATCAAAGTACAAATGAAATTCACTTTCATCTCAGCAAAGTTTCTTAAAGGGGATTAACCATAGCAATGCACTGAGCCCTAATTTGCCTGAAACATTGCAATGAGATAAATCATTAGCACCTCAACTTATACTCACCATTTTTTTTACCAGAACTGCCAAATACCCACTGTAATACCCACTGTGATACCCACTGTGATAGGAGGTGCATTTTTAAGATGGGTGCACACTAATTTGTACAGATCGACGACCAATGAATCTGTGTGTATATGCTACAAATAAGGAAAGTGTTTATCCAGTCAGTGATACTGTAGTCAAGATCTATGGCATCTGTCAATCATGGTATAGAACAGCAAATCAGTTAGTTAAATAAGTTTTACATTATAGTAGCCAAATGGATATTGCTCTAAAAATGAGACAAAATTATATTGTTATTTACATCCATTTAGTTTATTCTCTTAAGGTTATCTCTCTCTTTTTATTTTAATACACTGTCATTGCACCAGAATTATTGGCAGTGCCGGCCTTTGATATGGGCGACCTGTGCGTCCGCCAGGTTGCATTAATAAGGGGGGCGCCAGCAGGGAGTGTAGGTCAAGGTCCTGTAGATCAAGTTGTGCATCAGTGCCACAGCCCCCCAGTTACAGTCCTGACAGATCAAATGTGTCACAGCGCCACCCCACAGACACAGCCCCAACACAGTATACCTTACTTAAGATTTCGGTATGCGTTCTGTCTGTGTATTTAGTGAGTTACGTGGACGTAATGATGTACGCACGATATATACAAGAACGCACTGCAAATACTGAAAGACAGAAACACAGGTTAACTTGATTTGAAGCAGGTCAAGGCAAGCAGCATTCAGCAGTTTATGTGTGTGTCCAGGGGGTTGTTTGTAGGGGGTTCTTGCACAGATCTTGCACAGGGTGCTATTTTCCTAAGGCTGGCCTGATTATTGGTAGCTGTAAAGGTGTTTAATAGAGAGCTCAACCCTTAACACATGTGGGAATTCTGCCTAATCTAGACCTTGCGAGGTTTAAAATCCTCAAATCGGACCAAAAATTTACTCACCAGCCTTCATTCCTCATTTATGGCCCCTCTGCTGCTCTTCGCACAGAACTTCTTTCGGATTTGCCTCAGATGCGATGCTTTATTAAAGGGAAATGGAGGGAGGGGGGGGAGATCTCCTCTGCACATGCCACAAACCTGCAGAAAGTGGCAAATACGGATTACACACAGAGAGGCTCTCATTCTCAGTTCCTGGACTTTATTAGGCCCTGCAGGAAAACCTTATGCAGAAGAGAAAGGTAGGGATCTTTAACACTATACAGTGGGATAAACAGTGGGTCAAATTTAGTTGGGGGGGCTTTACATGTGGTGGGGGGGTGGGGGGTTACATTGAGCTGAAGGAGAGGCAGATACATTGCCAGAATGAAAGAGAACTACTATTTAATATATGGTTACAAATACAGATTATAGGGAAAAAAGCTCACAATTTTGTTTTAATGGTGAACATGCCTTTTAATCAGGAAACAGTGGGGACTAATCAAAACATCAAATGAGACCCAAGATAAAGGAAAATATGAAAAAACTAATGACGAATATATTGTTTTCTGTCACAGTGTTTGGAAACTGCCAAGAAACATGACTATCTTTGTTCAGCAAGCCCATTGTATTTAGTTTATGGTGTATATAGTGCTTTTTGATTAAAAACAACAACAAAATAGACATCGAAACAAAAAGAATACAACCCAACTGTTAAGAGTACTTCAGGATAAGGGCTCTATGAGACCCCCTCTGGACGCGGAATTAAGACCTGCGGTCTTCACCAGAGCCTCTAATGGTGAGGATGTTTTGCGGCGGACAGGCACCAGTGCGGGCTCCAGAAGAGAGAATCACAAAGCCAATCCCAAAAGTGGAGATGCGGACGGAGGTAGAAGGTGGTAGTATACAGGTCGGAGGTTAACTGGAGGTAGGAACTGTAGTAGAGAGGCAGACCGGAGGTAGGAGCAGTGGTAGTTATGCAGACCAGGGGTAAATGGAGGAGGAGCGGAGTGGAGATGTGGACCGGAGGTAGGAGCTGTGGTAGATATGCAGCCGGGGTAACGTGGAGTAGGAGCTGGCGTGGAGATGCGGACCGGAGGTAGGAGCTGTGGTAGATATGCAGACCGGAGGTAGGAGCTGGAGTGGATATGCGGACGGAGGTAGGACAATGGTAATTATGCTGACCGGAGGAACAAAAGGGAGGTAGGAGTGAAGTGGAGATGCAGACGGAGGTAGGAGCAGTGGTAGTTATGCTGACCAGAGGCAACTGGAGGTAGGAGCTGAAGTGGAGATGCAGACCGGAGGTAGGAGCAGTGGTAGTTATGCTGACCGGAGGTAAGGTAACAGGAGGTAGGAGCTGAAGTGGAGATGCAGACCGGAGGTAACAGGAGGTAGGAGCAGGGGAAATAATGCAGGCAGACTGGACACAGGAGACAGGGAACAACTGGATACCAACACTAACGCTAACCAGGAGCTAGGAGTTCAGAGCAACAGACTCTGAACTGGCAGCAAGAGGCCAACTGCCAGGAGGAGCGCTAAATAGGCCCCTGTGACCTATCCCTGTGGCCGTGCCCCGAAGAAGATGGCCACCAGCAGGGGTAAAAGCGCTGCGCCGCCCACGTCCTCTCGTCACTGAGGACGCGCAGGCGTGCGCGCTAGCGGGCAGATCGCATCATCGGCGCGCTCCCGCTCGCGACCGCGGAGGAGGATCCCAGGCCCGAGGAAAGGTAAGTTCCTGACACCAACTCCACAAAAATACAGGATGATCGACTTTATTAAAGACATCAGTTAAGACAAAGAAAACGACACAAAGCTCAAATCAGCACTGTTAAGTAATGTTAAAAGTATTAAAAAAAAAAATGCAAAAAATGTAAAAAATGCAAGAGAAAGAAATGTTACAAAATTAATAAAAAAAATATTGAACAAAAAAAAAAAAAATCAATGTAGAATCAGCTACATCCCTTCCCTTATATTATATAAAATATTTATCAATCTTTATAGGAGATGCATTAAAGTTTTTAGGAGCTACCAATGTGGTGGGGGTATATGATATTACATATAGAAAAGGTATGTATGTGTGTACTCACTATTACCATTTTAATGACCATCAGTAAATGTATATGAAGTATAGCACTGACTTACTTACTTACAGAGCTGACATCCCTATTTGAACATGGAATAGTCAAAATGGGAGGTTAAACAACACCCCTGTGTCTACTCCATGTGAAAGGAAGTGTAATCCAAAAAAGTTCTGAATGCTACGCGGATGTGATGTGTATTGTAATGGGCATATACACCAAGGCTCCTTATATACCACCTCCAGCCTGCAGGTGTTATCAAGAATGAAAAGACAAGACATCCTGCTTGTATGCTAGGAGGAGAGAAAGTAAAAGTAGATTGTGGAGTGTGCTTTGGAGGGATATTGAATCACTGCAACACAAATCCTGTGGTAAGACCCTGTGTATAAGACCCTGTGGTAAGGCCCTGTGTATAAGACCCTGTGTATAAGATCCTGTGTGTTAGACCCTGTGTGTAAGATCCTGTGTGTAGATCCTGTGTGTAAGACCCTGTGTGGGAGACCCTGTGTGTAAGATCCTGTGTGTGAGACCCGTGGTGTAAGACCCTATGTATAGATCCTGTGTATAAGATCCTGTTACCACCTCTTGGGGAGAACGATTATGGACAGGCAATTTACCTTATTGGATACAAAACTCTGAGGCAACAGATAAGTGTACACCAACTTACAAGGACACACAATATACAGACCTGGTTATATTGAAAGTGGTGCACCATAGACAAGGACACCCCTGATACTGCACAAGTCATGTGTGAAATCTGTTTATGTGCACTGCCTGCTTTGTGCCAGCCCACCAGAGTAACCAACTGTGTGCCATGCTACCCATAATCCTTCCTAAAGCAGTAATCTGGTACAAATTGGTGGCAGCGGTACTGGTAATACCATTATTATCCCTGTTTTCTTGTTATGTTTGTTCTCTGTATTAAGCTTTGGAGGCTGCTCTGAAAATATTGATTTAAATCCTCTGTCCTTGTACCTGCAGATAAAATCCCCCAATTAGACTCCGTAGATCTACCAGGCCCAATTGCCAAACCTATTTTTAAACCTGTCCATTTGATAGGGTAACTAGGGAGTGGACTGATTGGCTAGAACAATTGGAATTGGCAGCCACTATTAATGTTGGGATGAAGGTGCTCGCTTGCAAGTCCTTAGCCTTTTGCTTAGTGGTAAAGCCAGGCAGGTATACCAAGGATTACTGTAATACTGAAATAAAAAGCAGATCAGTATTAAAAAATGCTCTAAAGCAATTTTTTTCAATTAGATCTGTATAAAAGAGTAATAAAGGATAAACATTTCTTTAGGTAAACTGGGAATGAGAAATCTTTGTTTATACGTTAGATTATAGGGCAAATCTATATAAACAACATGATGCTGTGAGGTACCTTCTGTTATAATATATGAGGTACCATACCAATTGCCGTGGTGAATACTAATAAGTATTAACCTAGCATGTTTAGTTTCAACCAAACAGTGTGGCAGGATTGCCTGGGTCGGTCGGGGCTGGGAGTCTGGTGAAAATCTAATGTGTGTACCAACTTACTTCAGGACAGGCACTTCTACAAAAGGAGGCCAAATGATCCATTGTCTAGACACCTTGGCACCTGGGGGGTTAAATGAACAGCTGTTATTTCACTGTTTCGTTTCAAGATGTGTATCAGATTAACAGATATGCACTGAACACAATTTTTGCATAGGTTAAAGGTTCTTTTCAGGCAACAAATGTTGCAATAGACTAGTAGCTGCAGTCTCTTTGTACCATAGTATAGGCACTAGTATGTTGTATATCAATTGCTTTTAACTGATAGCACAGTTTGTAAAACAACTTGTTTTTAATACACCCTTCACCCTGGGATGGTCACTACACGCCAGACTATATAAATACAATGTGATGATGTGACACCATATCCTGAGGAAGGTCATATGGAGCTGAAAAACGTAGATTAGCGTCGTTTTAACAAGGCTAATAAAAGTTAACTTTACTATTAAAGACTGGTGAGTACCTCCGTTTCATTTTTGTTTATTGCTTGTGGGAAGGCAGCCGGACATTTGTCCAGGCCCTGTCCTGAAGTGGTTATAATCTTGATCACACAGCATATCAGCATGGTAACTCAGTGGTTAGAGCTTTTCTTAGAGCAATGAGTTCAAAGACTCCCTCTGCTTAATCTGTAAGAAATGTGGATTTCTTCTTAGGCTAGGTACACACCAAAGATATTTTCAGCCCATCGACCAGTAGTGATGTGTAGAGGTCAGTTGGATGAAAATATTGCATGGTGTAGGGTGGTGGTCATGACTGGGCTTGTGCCCATTCGTCTGTATCGGACAAAGGAGGAATTGGGACTGTTGGTAAAAAACGGCCAATGGTCCCTATGGGACTGCATGATCGGGTGTGCAAACTATTGGCTGCGCCCACATGCTGCAACCGAAAGTCATTAGTCCCACGCTACACCGCTAGTGAAGCTGGTCGGACAAAAAATCCCCCCGTGTACCCAGCCTTATGCTTGTGATAATGGGAAGTCAAATCAGTGCCCGCTGGATGACATTGAAATGTTTTTTAATCTCAAAATTTTTGCCATTTGGCTCTCATAAAGATCATAACTACATTAGTTTTGTCATCTGCAAGTTGATCAAGATCACAGAAAAAATATATTAAAGAGGAGTTGCCTGATAAAGAGTGTAGGCCATACATGTGCTATATTATCAGCGAACATTTGATTAGTCCCGATAAATTACGACAAGAAAAATTAAACATTTTCCCGTATTCAGTATACGAGATGATTCAGACAGTTGTGTGCCACATCTTAAGTCAAGTTTATCTCTTTAAAGCCCAGAAATCTTTTCAGAGAAATGATAAGGAATAGAATAAGAAGTAGGCCATACATGTAGCTATATTATCAGCTGAACATTGATTAGTCCGAAAATTACTACAATGAAAAATTAAACAATTTTTCCGTTTCAGTATACGGGATTGATTCAGACAGGTGTAGCAACATCTTAAGTCAAGTTTGAACTTCTCCTTTAAAGCCCAGAAATGTTTCAGAGAAATGATAAATTGGAAATAAGAATTTCTTCAGTGACTTCACTGATTTTCAGTGGATTGCCCATTTAATATTTGGCACAAAGTAAAAGTGATCTTTGTAAACTCTCTGGCACAGTTATTATTAATAGATAATCTGTGTTGCTAATGGTTTCTGTTACAGAGACACATAAATGTTGGATACAAACAAACGCAGAAGCCATACAATTAGGAAGTAAACATTCCAAGACTGTTTTTTTTAACAGCTGCTTGGGGTGAAGTCAGTTTATAATGGAACATTTGGCGGTTGGAGCCTCAAAATCTTGGCCTCAATTGTTTTGGAGGTAGAGAGATCTCAACTATATCTGTCTATATTGGTGTACATGTGAAATAGCATTGTCAGGCCTTTCAAAAGTCTTTCTTTGAAATTCAGCTAAGCGTTAATCATTACAAAGAAAATCCTGCCTATAATGTTTACCCTGAAAATGTCTGTATACAAGATTTTAAGGGCGCAAGGGAATGGTAATGTATATAGATGTAAAAGTATGCAGAGATCTACCAGTCTAGCCTAGTAATAAATATAGAAACATAGTAAAGGTAAAGGTACAAATGTATTGTTTGAATTGTCAATTCTCGAATGTATTGTTTGATTTTCGGCAACCCTCAAATTTACGTTCGGTAACCCTCGATCTGGCGATAACCCTCAAATGTAGCATGCGGAAACCGACAATTCCCTGATAAAAATAACAATGGTAACGTACTGTAAATTTCTCTGGCACCTGGGAAATAGTCGGGGAACGTGTGTCCATATCATCAAAACTTGTTGAACACTAACAGGAGATTAATAATAATTCTTATTGTAAAAATGGTGCTATTTTTTCCCAACCAATCAGATGTTAGCTTTCAAAAATAACATCTGATTAGTTGGGGCAAAATTAGCACCATTTTTATGATATGAACTTTATTACACCTCCCTGTAACTTTATTCACGATCGGGCATAAGTTTTGCTACATTCGAGGGTTATCGCTAATCAAGGGTTACCGAACGCTACATTCGAGGTTTATTGCAAATTTGATGGTTCCGAACGCTACATTCAAGGTTTATCGCAAATTCGAGGGTTAACAAAGTAGCATTCGAGGGTATCGCAATATTCGAGGGTTAATGAACACTACATTTGAGGGTTATCACCAATATAATCATTTACATCTGTGCACACAACTGATATTAAATTAGAGAGACTGTTGATAATGATTGATTTGTATTTAGGTAGGTTCATAGGCAGAGAGGAGCAGAGATGCACATCCGAAGCTCAAGTACACAATGAACAAACTGTTTCAGCCGACAATTCGTTCATGTATGGTTGTTCATTCTGACCTGATTTTTTTTTTTGCAATAGCACATATATTTAACTTAATTCCCATGCAATCAGAATAATTTACATGGCTTTTTTGAGTCAGTAATGTGTAAAGAGGTCCTGTTATTCCATACTGTGGCCAAAGCCAAAGGTAGCAGGTGGTATTATACATCACATGTAAAGACACATTGGGGATTGAAGAAAAATTTAATTTAATGTTAATATACAGCACCATCGGAGTTGCAATGGCAGCATGGGTAACACGGAAGCCATGTTATATACAGATAGTGGTTAACCAAGTGGCGCATTTGAAGTTTGCTAATGGCTGGCCTAAAAGTCTGCATTCCAATGCACCAAGAGCTGCTATCTGTATATAACATCAGCAGTGCGATTGCAATGGGGAGCTGAGTGGACTCTTGGTGCTCATTCCTGCTAAGTGCAAACTTTTGCCATCAGGAAAATCTAAAAACTCAGTGACTATGGCAGGGAGTAAATTAGCCATAGTGACAGGGAGCTTGTGTTCAGTGATGTTTGGATCCAAGTAAGTTAAAAACATTTATCAGATTTTTCAAATACTGAGTTTACAATCATTGAGTCCCAATGATAGCCCAGGCATTACGCCGTGTGTACAAACCTGTACCTATGCCCCTCCAGAGCCTACCTTTGTGCCTTGAAAGTTTCTGACATCTTGTTACTAGTTTGCCTCTGCTTCTCGCTTGAGCCACAACCAGTAATGCCTGTGAGGTTCCGTGCACTCTCCTGCTTTGAGCCTCAAACAGTAATGCCTGTGAGTTCCGTGCATCTCTGCTTGAGCCTCAAACAGTAATGCCTGGAGTTCTGTGCACTCTCCTGCTTGAGCCTCAAACAGTAATGCCTGTGAGTTCCCTGCACGTGCGTGATCCGACGGTATCGGGGCTTTATTGTTAGTGTGTGTACCCAGCTTTACTGTTTGAGGCTAAAGCAGGAGAAACTCAGAGGGGTGGTGCTTAACATTCAGCAAACCAGTAACAAGATGTCAGCAACATTCAAGGTAGGCTCTGGAGGAGCATAGGTAAAAAAAATATGGCAACAGTATTTTTAAAGCTGGAGCTTCCAAATGAACATAACTTGATTTACAGTGCACTTATCCTTTAAGTTATGACCACGGCTCTGCAGAAACTGTAAAATGTTCAGGTCCAGTTCTTGTTTAATTTAAAAACTTCTTATTAAATCCACATCTTTTAAATCAAAACAACAGTGGGACAATAGTAAACATATAGTTGCAATACAGGTCTAACGCGGTTTGGGCTATTAACAGCCCATACTCATAGACAAGCATTTTCAAACCCAACCCTCTACTTACTATAAAAGGTTATCCACCAATTAAAACCCTACCAATCTTTATCTTTAAGCAAACGTAATTTTCATTCTTTGTAAATGTATAGCAGTTATCTTTATAGAAGAATTATACATTCTTGATTTGGATATCCTTATTACATTGTCTTTTTAATATACAGTATGTATGGATGTCCATCTATTTAGCTAAACTTTCGAATTTGAACAGTTAAAGAGCTGCAGAAACAGTTAATGAAGAATATAGTATATTTCATCAAAATAATATCGCAAACATTAGATTCATTATGATGATTGAAATGTACAGATTAGAAGATATAGAGACACAGCGGATGCATGACCAATTGGCCAACAATCTAATGATATTTAATCTGTCATGACAAATCACTGTTGCTCCCCTCCCCTCTCCATAGACGAGAACTGGCAGCGAGATGCATGTCTGTAGGGAAAGAAAAGAAATGCAGATAAATGTTTTCTAACATCTAAGATAAAGGTTGTTAATGATCGGTCTAATCATTTTTTTTCTAAACCTTGCAATTTTACCTTGTAATGGGTACTGGGTGAAACAAGCACATTTTTTTAAACAGCTGACCATTATTTCTGTGTGTATCAGCTGTGTTTTCTGCTCGGCGGCGACCAATATCGGTTGCTTGGTTCAGATAAAATGGCCATCAGACATTTAATTAACACTGCGATTGTGCAGTTTCATATGGACTGCATGGCAACTTTTGCTGGGGCGACAGTGATTTGTCCCAGCCATCCTCTCGATAGTGGCAAACGGTCAATTAGGATGAAATATCCCTCCGTGTGTACTCATCCTACAGGGAAAAATGAAAGGCATGTGCTGAGTGCAAATCATAACCTTTTTAAACGAAAAATAAGGTGACCCTTTCTATGCAGAGCCTTGCATACTTCTATAGCTAGGTAGCTGAACGTGTGCTATGAATGTATATATGGACGCTGAGGTATTTTGGGATACAGGTGGAAATCAACTTCTTTTCCCCAAAGAAAATTTTCATTTATATCTGAACTGATCTGGGCATCACCTGGAGCTTCATTGATTTGCAGTCATTTCTTCTCGTGTCCTTTCTTTATGTCACCTACAGTTGTGGTTTGAGCAAACAGCGTTTGTATGTTGTTGCTAAAGAACACATTCCTGCATACGGGCAAAGATAATAGTAACATAGTACGTTACTGTAGACACACATCTATCATTTATGATTGTTAAGGAGGTAAATAACACACCCTGGCAGTCCAGCTGCCAGCCAGTTTCAGTGGGGGTAGAAATGTCTTTTTGATAATCTATTCTATAGTTAAATAGTCAAAATTAGAAATGTGGGGGGGTCGGAGGGTAGGGTTGTCCAAGAGCAACGTACCCCTTAATTTTAATTCTGTGCGCAGATAATATTTATTTTGCACATACAAAATTACATTGTGCTTGTGTTCCAGCAGATTTTTGTAGGAGTGACACCTTAACCAGTGTATACAGGTCTGCAGATTTGTGTGCGTACTGCTTGGAGGGGACACCTACCACAATATTTCTGTTTAAATCTGTTGGAGCAGCTAGGGCTTTAGTCCCTTTAAAAAAGTTATTTTCAATTGTGGCGTGAACATGCATTTTAAGGAAGGAAGAGCATACATATTACAGGAACAAAAGGAGTATTTTCTCATTGCAATAACCTTAATCTGCCATACCAGCATTTCTATAGATAAATGCTTCTAAACAGCCGCAAAACTGCAGGGGCTAGTGCATCCCCACAAGATTGGAGGCCAGGCCCCTGACACACTCTACTACACAGGGAAGGCGATCATCTCTTTTTAAACAATTTATTGCACATATGGAGTAAAGATTCACGTGATGAGCGTGTAAAAGTTCAGCGCCAAACTGCCAGAAGGTTGAAAATGTGATTGTGTGTATCTTTACTGCATACATGAGCTTTTAAAAAAGTTATTGCAGGCCTTCTTCATCCTTTAGCTCAGGAAATCTGGCCAGTCGACCCAATAAACTTACTAAAAATCACTGTTTGGAACATTCAAGTAAGAATCCTGGGAAGAAAGAACAATACAGAAATGACAGCTTACTAATGAGCACAGCAGGCCATTACTTATTTTTTTAAAAATATTTTACGATCTGAGAATTCCAATTTTCCTAAAATCACTTTTTTAAGGTTCCGATTTTCTTATTTACCAATAACGTCAAATTGGGGTCTAGGGGAAATATTATAAAGGGGCATTATTTTTTTTCCTCCAGACAAATTTTTAAACTTTTAACTTTTCACTTTGTCATAGTTATCATAAAGACGAATATTCACTAAAGGCAAAAATTACATAGCAAAAAGTAGCATTAAAATGGTGAAAAGTTAAAGGGCATGTCCACCCCCAAACTATAATCCCCCTCACTACTGGCCCCATCATGTAGTGTAGTTTAATCCTTACCTCACATCCCACCTCATATGGTTATCCTGTAGTTCCCCCCCAAAGTCCCAAAAACTGCCACCCGGAGGATAGCCGAGTCCATATAGGACTCTGCCTCCTACCTGGCCTCGGGAGAAGTTTGGCATGCGTACTGCAGCCCTTTCCCCCTCCCTCTCCCTCCCTCTCCCTCCGATTTGGATTCCCTCCCAATAGTGTAAAACCCTTTTTAGCAAACATTGCCCCGTCCCCCCAGCCCCAACCGCTATGTTTGTAATATCAGAAAATGCCTAGATCATTACTTACCTTCCTCTTGCCTCCGCCGCAATGAACTCCCGGCAGCCGGGTCCGTGATTGGGCTGCTGCAGCCAATCACAGACGCGACTGCCGGTCCCGCCCCTCTGCTTGCATTTCTCGCAAGCAGAGGGCCAGCAGCGCGGCGGAGGCAAGAGGGAAGGAGGAAGGTAAAAAGTAAGGGAAATTTCTGAAGGGTTGACTACCCTTAAGTTCTGCTCATATGATGGTAAATAGGTAATACTCCCTGGTGGCTTTAAATAGTGTCAAATTGGTTAATATGTCAAATTGTAAGTGTGCAAAGTGGTAATATTCCGGTCTGTAGTTGGCGCTCTGGTTTTGCATTTAGCTTGTGGAATGCTGTAAAAGTCTTTTTAAAGATATAGCTACCTAAAAGCCTCCATGGAAACATGGTATTCCCAGAAGTCTTTGTTCCTTATTTGCATATTGTGAAAGGGGAGTTTCAAAGCCTTTATTGTCTCCCGATCCTATTTAATTATTGGTGAAATTGGTAATACACACTGAACAAATATTCTGTTATTTAAAAATAGCCTAAAGGCTGTACAGACGTGCGATCACGGGTGCCTACATGCGACGCACGGTTGTGTATGAACGGACGATAATCGTGCTGTGTATGGGCACTTTCTCGTCTGAAACAGCAGTTTGGTCGGGGATGTTGCCCAACTGGCTTGGGGATCTTCAAACAAGCGCACTTTAGGCTGAGGAAAGTGTCATACACGGCACGATTATCGGCCAAAATGGGCGTTTATACAAATGTGGTCGCGGGTCGAACTTTAACCAATGTGTTTTTTTAAAAGGACATGACTGCCCCCAAAACTATAATTCCCCACCACTGACCCCACTCGTAGTAAATAAAAAATCTACCTCACATCCCAGCCCAAATGGTTTCTTGTAGTTACCCCCCCAAAGTCCCACAAACTGCCTCCAGGAGGATAGCAGAGTCCATATAGGACTCTGCCTCCTGTCCCCCCCCTTAGGAGAAATTTGGCATGCGCATGGAGCCATTTCCCCCTCTTCCCCCTCCTCTCCCTCCCGTTTTGGACTCCCACCCCCTAGCTACAACCCATTTATATTGTTTAGGGCTTAGTCCCCCAGCCCCAACCGCTATATTTTTAATGTAAGAAACTTCCCCGATCTTTACTTACCTCCCTCTTTCTTGCCGTTCAGATCTACCGGCAGCCGCGTCCGTGGTTGGTGCCTCTCAGCCAATCACAGATGCGACTGACAGTCCCGCCCCTCTGCTTGCATTTTTGCGCAAGCAGATGGCTGGGCAGTGCGGCGGAGGAAAGAGGGAAGGTAAGTATGTTTGGGGAAGTTTCTTACATTAAAAATATAGCGGTTGGGGCAGGGGGACTAAGCCCTACACTATATAAAAAATGTAAAAGAAAGGTGGACTTATGCTTTAAGCAAAAGATATAATAAATAGTGTAAAACTCACCCAGGTGAATTTTCTCTAGGACTAATTTTTTAGCATTGTATTTTAGAAAACTGCAGCTAATTATCAAACCAGTTCCATTAATATGGGAACATAACATAGTGCTGTGTAAGAAATCATATTAATGGAACATTTCAGTGAGTAAAAAAATGCTTTAACAATGCTTGGTGAAAATTCTGGTTAAAGTGCAAAAAAATGCAACAAAAGGCAGAAAAGTTGGCAAAAAAGCGAAATGTCACCTATTTAAAATAGTGTTAAATAAAATGGTAAAAAATAGCTCTAAAATTCACATTCTCTGCTTTATAAAATGCCTCTAAATTCACATATACATTAAGTGGGTTATTTTTTTTTGCTAAAGATCCCCTTTAAAGTTTTTGCTTACAGTCCTAGTCTGGTAATGGCCGACGCTACAGAGCAGTTTCTTTTCACAGCGATGGCAAACTTAACACAATGAATAAGGTGACGTTGTCAATGCACATCGCCACAGCCAAAACAGTGTTTTTAGAAATATGGCGAATATAGCGCTCTTTGCCTTTGCGATGTCCTGTGATAGCAAAATGGTGAAAATATTGATCGTTTTAAATATGCCCCTATACTTGTTATTTAAACCAGGACATGGCGTTTGCTATAAATAGGGGCAGGTCTTCAGAAAGATTTCTAAGCTGGAATTCAGCCAAGTTAAAAATGCATTATTAAAAGGGGTTATTTTTGTAGAGACAGTTTTCGGAGCACCGCATTCTCATGCATATTCTCACTTTATTCCTTAAAACATCTCAGGAAGAGAAGTGCCAAGAGGAACAATGGGTGAGAAAAAAAAACTTTTGATCAAATTTTGTTAACCTATTCATTGCTAGGGAGGTCCTGATACGATATTTTGCAACAGTCTGTAAACCTGACAATGACCGATGGACAGTTTTTATATGTTTTTTGAGAGACCATTTCTGTACTATTATAGCTATCTATTGCAGAGCATGTTTATAGATCTGTAAATGTCTCCGTTTTTAAAGATACAGCTAACCCAACCATCTATAGGGACCTGAGTGCTTTACATTTGTTAACTGTTGACATTTCTACTAATGCCTGCAGCACATCTATGTGCATACCAATGCCCTTGATCTCCACTGTTTCCAGTCTTCCAACCCATGAATGGGGATTATGTTTCCAAACCAAGAGAGACAATGGGAAAAAAGGAAAGAAATGGATCCAGTTTGGTTCATATTGCAGGAGACATGTAGTTAGTAATGTGTTTTTACTTTTAACTGATGGATTCATATCCTTACTCCCTTCCAGAAGCCTGTGTTCTGAACTAGACTTATTCCTGATGTTTACTCACTTTCGGAGTAACCCAGGCCTTTGGGGCCATATTTTTTACAATAACAATTTATTACTGAAAAAAATCTCAGGGATGTTAATAAGTAAAAAAAGTGAAACTGTTCCGTGTAGTAGCCTTTTCACAATACTTTCACCAGGGTGTTTTATCCATTACCATTCAGTATGTCCTGATCTGATACTAGGAAATGATCTGGTGTAACCTGACTTTTTACCAACATGTTGACATTATTAGCACTACTTTTCACCATGTATGTCTATGCTGAAACTTGGCTCTTTATTAATACAGCAAAAAAAAAAAAAGTTGTGGCGAACTCTGTGCAGTTTATAAATATGCTTTTAACTGTTAAAGGGTCATAAAACCCAAGTCGCATGAAAAATGTAACTCCCCCAAATTGTTTTTAAATAAAGTAACAATTCCCCAGAAAGTAACAGAGTTAAAACAATATAAGCAATATGGAAAATCAAACATTAGCCATAATAAGTAAAATTACATTAAGTACTACAAGCATAAAGGGCTATAGAGGAAACAGAGAATAGCTCTCTTTATATATTATATACAAGTGTAGTTTTCCAAATAGGGGAGACTTTCCGTTTACCCTATAACGGTTTCCCCCGTCCTAATATTTTATTGGTAATTAGTCCATCAGTTTGTTCTATGTCATCAGCATAGACAGGAACAGGCCAAGTGGATCAGACCAAGCGGCACCTCAAAGTAGACAAAGTGGTTAACAAAGTAGCAGTGAACATCCAGGATTTGTGTGAAGCAAGAAGGAGTTAGGAGGAAGTCTGGATGGAATTCTGCTGTGGCTTACAATTGTCACATCCTATAACAGAGTGCATCCTTATATACAATATATGTTTTAAGCGTGCACAATTGGCATTGTATCACTACTGCAATATACCACAATGGGAGAAAATCTGAAAAGCACAGGGTTATGCTGGAAAGTGTAGGGTTCTTCAATATTAGTGCCTACTGGGAACAATATTATTTATCTATATTACACTACGGAAAGTTGAGGTAAAATATCATTGATTATACAGAATGCTCAGGCCTTTTCTTGAAAGATTTGATGTTATACAGAGATGGATCCGTTATACTTGGATGCACCTGGGAATATGGAAAAATAAGATAGGTGCAGAGGGAATACTATGAAAGGTCAAAAATCTTTAGAGTAAAGGAGTTTTTTTCCGCCACAAGTAAAATAATAGCACTAATAAAGCCAAACATTTGGTGGAAAGTCAGTTTAACCATGGAAATGACTCTTTGCCACTTTATAATACCAGGCTAAAAAATGGCAAAAATTACAGAAGGATTTTGTTGAAATGAAATGATTACGCCATTTTACAAATAAACCCCTTAAGATTCACATATAAAGTAGTAAATTTATATACCCAACACATTTAGAATTTTTACTCTAGTTTAAAGGGCATGTCCACTAAAATCTACCCTTACATTACCCCCAAACTCTGAGATGTAATACTATCTTCACTCCTCATCCCTGAAGCTCCTTATACCTGCTTGCCTACATGCCAGCTTCCTTCCTGGTTGCAGCTGCACGTCATGGTGTTGTCATGGCAATAAATACGCGTACATACCAGCAAATCTCCTCTGCAGCTGTGTGAGCTCTGTAAGAGCTCATTCAGCTTTCGGAGGAGGCAGAACTGGCGAGATCAGCTACAGGGGAATAAACAGTTAAAAAGAGCTTTGTTATGTTGGGGAGGTAAAAAACTATAATAATCTTGGGGTTTTGGAGTGGGGAAGGTAAGTATAGATAGTGTTGTGGGTGCACAGGCCCTTTCATTTTGGAAAGTATAATTACCTTACTAAAGAGGACCTAAACTTTAGATACAATAATTGTAAAAGAAAAGGTGAAATAGAACACATATAATCGTGTCTATCAAGATGTGCACTGGGGTGCTGCCTGTCTTGCTTTATGTATGTCTAAACTGCTAGAAACAAAACCCTTGTACACAAATAAGAAGCTGTCAGCTGAAGTGTTCCTCGAACAATCAAAACATCTCAAAAGATATGTTTTGGCGGGTGAACTTCCCTTTAAGTCTGGATGACATTCATGAGTCTGTCCAGGCTTGTTTGCAGCTGGTACAGTTACCGTGGACTGTTAGGATCCACCAGGAAATCTGGTCCTGGGCCCAGGGGTGTTTCTAAGGTTTTTTTTCACCTGAAACAGCTTCTGAATGGCTGACTTAACAGTGGCTGGTGGACTGGAGGGCTGACTTTACACTGGTTATTGGGTGAGGTATACACTGGTTAATATAAGATGCCCTCATGTCCAGACAACAGAATGGTGAATATAGATGCCCTTATGCCCAGTACACAGACTTGTATTTATATGATGTCAGCTTGCCCAGCACTCAGACTTGTAAATATACAAGCCCCATGCCAGCACAGACATGGAAATAGATGATGTCCCATGACCAGCACTCAGACTTGTAAGAATAAGATGCCCCCATGCCAAGCACACACGACTTGTACAGATGTGCCCACAGACTTGTAAATATATGCTGCCTGTGTTCAGCACACAGAGTTGTAAATATATGATGCCCCTATCCCCAACACAGACTTGTTAATATAAGGTGCCCCCATGCCCAGCACAAACAGACTTGTTCAGATGTGCCCCCAGACTTGTAAATACTTGTAAATACATGACATGTCACAGACAAAAAGGTGAGGGTGACTTACTTGAATTCGATGGAAAGCAGCAGCCAGGATTAGTCAGAGGGGCAGCTGTATAATCTACTAAAGAAGGAAGAGCGCTACTCACGAGGATAAAGTTAAAAGTCCATTTTATTCTTACATCAGGGTACATCAGAGACAACAGGTAATACCGCCGTGTTGGTTCCTTGCCCTGCTGTGTATTACCTGTTGTCTCAAATGTAACTTGATGTAAGAATAAAATGGACTTTTTAACTTTATCCTCGTGAGTAGCGCTCTTCCTTCTTTATTATTTTGTACGTAGAACCTGCAGCTGGGAGGTGATCTTTGGGAGTGATCCAACCACGAGTCCACTGTCGAGTGCTACCTTTTCCTCTACTCTAAGTGTGTATATACAGATGTATACTCTCCTGCATTTGAATGTACATTTCCCCCCCACACGCACGTGCTCGCATGAGTGCATAAGAAATTCCTGAAACTGTAACTTCACAGGTGCCTGGCGTGCGAATTGTGCTAATATTTTCATTCAGGGACAATGCTGCCTCTCTAAAAGCAGGAGAGCGAATGTTCTCTTTGCTTCATGGCAGGCCATATGATCTCTATCTCTATCTTATCTATCTTACTCCTACTGACTGCTTTTGTTTATTATAATGCATTTCTTAATGATCCCTTTGTCTCTGTATTTAAATGTTAGCAGTTTTCTCTGTTTTCTTTGATGAATGGGCTGAGGGCCCACTGGGGGATCCCCCTGTAACCCTGTGAGCCAGCCTGGCACTGGGTACACACAGGGCCGGCCTTAGGATAAATAGCACCCTGTGCAAGATTTGTTACTGACACCTAACACCTAAAAAAAAAACCTCCAAGCCCCCCCCCCCCCCCGGGCACACACAATACTCTGTTGAATTCTGCTTGCCTTCAAATCAAGTACCCCACCTGCTTACTGTCTTTCAGTATCTTCAGTGCGTGCTTGTATATATGGTGCGTACATCATTATGTAACAAGTAACATACTAAATGTACAGACAGACCAGCACAGCATACGGACATCTTAAGTAAACTTGTATGTGTTGGGGCTTAATATGTGGTGAGCTGCTGATACATATATTTGATCTGTAGGACCGTAACTAGAGGGGCTTTGGCACTGATGCACAACTTTGAGCTACAGGTCCGTGACCTAAGAATCCCAGCTGTCGCCCCCCTGGTAATGCAACCAGTGTGGTCGCACAGGTTGCCCATATCAAAGGCCGGCCCTGGGTACACAGGAAAGAAATGAGACAGAGGGCACTATTGCTGAGAATGACAAACAGTGCTCCAGTGCACACACCTGACAGGAGAAATTGTCAAATGACATCTCCACCATTGGAAGATGAATAAAACCTTCAGAGCAGATCAATCCGGGTCCACATTTTTTAAAATATCCCAATCAAGCACCTGAGTCACTGATTTAGCTAGAATTAAAGTTAGAACGAGATCTCATTGATATCCAGTGCGGTGAGGTTCCTTATATGATGAAGTTAAGGTGGGTACACATAATAACGTTAAATGAACAATACCGTCGGATCCAACGTTACCGTCCCTTTGTCGTTATTGTGTGTAGTGCAATTCTGAGGCCGACAAGCAATCACCATTGGCCTCGCGATCGATTGGAAATGCCTGAAAATTTCCCCCGACCGTCGTCATTTCCATGTACTGAAAGTATAGGGAGCCGACCACAGCTGAGGGAAAGACATATGGTGAGTGAAAAAAGGGTGAAGATGTCTTTTTAATATGTTTGAGGAACATTCACTAAACACTCCTCACATTTGTAGAGGATAATAACCTGGCTCTTGTCATTGGAGGGAAATATTTTTTTTACAGGAACAATACCAGGAAAACAAGCAATGTTATGCTTCCATGCTTTAAACTGCAATCATTTTCTATCATGTCCTGCTCCTAAAATTCCTCAGTTGGAGCCAGAGCCAAGAACGATAAGAACTTTTATTGAATCTCCCTGCTTATCTGCCCACGTAACTGTCTTAACATAATTTCCCATCCCCCCAAAACACAGATCAATGTATCACTGAAAAGGCTACAGCGTATTTATTGAACTACACATAACAATATTACCAAATATTGTACTCCATAACCATAAATGAATGCAACCATTTTATAAAAATAATTCTCTTTCCAGATGGTCCATGGGAATAGGCTGCTACGCCTATATCGGTTCCAATAACCGTTGTTTCTGTCTTCACACAACTCATTGGCCATAACACACCAAAACTATGACTGCAATTCACAAGTGCCCCCCTGCTTCGATGAATGGCACAGGGGGAAAATGCCACCTGACACCCCAACTTGTCCCTGACCTGCCTTTTACTTTCCCACTGGACCACCACCCCCAATTTGCTGTGGCAACCCAATAAACAAAACCCCTTACAGCCTACAACCCCCTGGCTACATTTCCCACAGCTCCCTAATGAATAACATTTCAAATATCCTGGAAAACAACAAGCAAGCCCCACTGACTGATTAATACAGTACATCTATGTTCCACCTTTTTGTAACCTCTGAGCACCTAGTGTGTACTTGGTATAAATGTGCTAGGCCTCATGCTTTTATATGGCATAATATAAAGGATAATACACTACCTACAGTGTAATATAAGGATATTACACCACCAAGGAGTTCCATGAACATATAGAAGCGTGAGGCCGTAAGGCCTGGAACTCCGAGGTATATAACACTATAGGTTGCGCATTACATTTTTATTATAGTTAATTGTCGTTCTTATTGTAAAGTAAAGGAAGGACTGAGCATCGGCTCTGTTACCCTCTCTCTCCGTCCCATTTGTTTTACTGATTGCGTTACGATGTAGATAAGGAGGAGTGGACGCATTCCTGTGAGTCATAAAGAATTGACTCAGACTGTCCACTCCTCTTTATCTACATCGTATGTATTACATACTTATATTACACTGTAATGGATGCATTATACCCAGGGCCGGCCTCTGATATGGGCAACCTGTGTGACCGCACAGGTTGCATTTCCAGGGGGGCACCAGCTGGGAGTCTTAGACCTGTAAGTCAAAGTTGAGCATCAGTGCCACAGTCCCCTAGTTACAATCCTGCAGATCAAATATATGTATCAGCACCACCCAAATACAAAGCCCCAACACACGTAAGCCTTACTTAAGATGACTGTATGTTGTTCTGTTCTGTCTATACATTTAGTACTGTTGTGTAATGATGGACACACAATATATACAAACACGTACTGTAGATACTGAAAGACAGTAAGCACAGGTGGCGGACTTGATTTGAAGAAGACCAAGGCAAGCAACATTCAGCAGCGTATTGTGTGTGTCCAGGTGGGTGTTCTGGAGAAGGTGCTAGGCGCTATCAAATCTTGCACAGGGTGCTATTTATCCTAAGGCCGGCCCTGATTATACCTGAAATAATACACAGTTGACTAGAATTATAATCACAAGAAAAGGTGGTGTACCGTGTTAGCCAGTCAAAATGTTTACAGGGCAACCCTTTTGAAGTAAAATAATAACAAAATTGGTATAAAGGTGATACCTTTGGCTAACTAAGATTATCACAGCAAGCTTTCAGAACATTCTAGTTCCTTTTTCAAGCTGATTACCTTGAAAAAGAAACTAGAATGTTCTGAAAGCTTGCTATGATTATCTTAGTTAGCCAATAAAGGTATCAGCTTTATACCACTTTTGTTATTTTTTTTATTTCAAAGGGTTACCCTGGAATTGTAATGGGACATCAATGGAATATATCTTTCACTGTTACTGTTGATCCATATAAAATTTGCAGGTCTTAAAATGAAATTAAAAAGTATAAAATACAAATTCCTTAATGTCTCTTTGTTCCACTCATAGATTTTATTTATTTTCACTCCATTCACTGTGCTAAACTATTCATTACTGAGGCTATTTAATAAAAACCTATGGTTATAGAACCCACACACAGAGATTACAGAATGTTCTCACAGCAGTGGGTTTTCTGGCTTGATAACAGCTGCAGTTTAGCATGGTGAGGTAAAATAAATTGTAGTACTTAATGAATGACATATCAACCTAATATAAAGCAAAAATAACTAAATAACAAATCAACCCCCCTACCTAATGTATTATATTATACCTCTTCCATTATAATATAGGGGTGTTAAGTCTCCAGTTGAATTGCCTAGCTTGTATAAAAGCACTTGGCCTGTGTTTTTATATGTCTTTTATATGCTTCTATTAATCTGATCTAACTTGTTATGCATACAGTGGTACATCTGAAGCAGATAGCAATCTATGATTGCCAATTGAATGCTAACATGGGGTTTTCTTTTATATTTCTTCATTTATTAATCGCTGAGAAATCCATCATGTTTTTGTGTACAAGATTCTGGGTATGAGTGGCAGATAAGCCAGTACTCTGGGAAGTTACCATTGTATTCTTATCTGCCTCAAAATGAATGGTTTGATGTGAGTTTTGCATATACATGCATGTGATCTAGAGGAAGAGGAGACTGGTTCTGGATTTATCCTCTTATCATTAGCACCATTCCTGTGCCCGAAAAAACAATGCTCACCGGAAATAAAAGTAAGTATTGTTATAAACTGATTAGAGAAATTGGTTATCACTAATTTTACTCCTTCAAATAACGCAGCGGCTATGGGTGTATGAGCCTGAAAGTTTTTCTCATTTTAGTTTTTTTAGAGGTTTTTTTTGGAAACATGACATCAATAATGTTATACGACACGCAAACTTTTCACCCTTTCTGCCAGTGAGGCGGATTTCTTTGGTCTAGAAAGATGTGAGTCTTCTACTTATTTCCATGCAGTTGACAGGTGAAGCCTGTGGTTGAGTGCAGTGTTTTCATTAGAGTCCAGCTGTTTTTCTTTTACTCTTGTTCAGCTGTTTGAAACCACCCCAGTAGCAAATATGTGTTACCATGTTAACTTCATAGGTCATATTAAAGCCATGTAGTAATACTTCATCTTCTTTAAAAGTAATATTATTTTCATCAATATAAAGCAATATATATCATTCATTAGAACAGTTTATAAATTAGATTATTTTTACTTTGGATTATTTTAAAATGCTGCCAAAATGGCCAAGAAATTACTAATCTATTCATAACTACTAATCATTAATAACATTTACAGTGTTAAAGGATAACTGTATTGCCTCAATGCATTTTTTAAAACTGCTTTCAAAAGAGTAATGGTATGCAGCCCTCCCCATAAGTAGTTTTCCTGATTTCGAGCTTCTCACTGCCTTCAATTAGCCACAATGCAAAGGAATCGTAACGATTCTGTCTGCCTGTAACTGTCTCTCAAAACTAGCATGTGAGAAAACACTCCTCCACCCACCCTTAATCAGCTTGATTATGTAGGCTGTATCCTAGCAACCGAACAGTTCAAGTTTGTTTGACTGGCAGAGGAGGAGGAGAGAGGTTGTAACAGACATTCCCACCAGCCAATGACAAGTGATAATCAGGGCCCTGGGCCCTCTAGGAGGCTGGCTTTTAGCACTCATCTTTGCTGTGTGATATCTATCAGAGGGCAGCACAGTTGTAAATTAGAGTAAGCGTTTTCAGCTGCTGGAAGTGTGGACATGTAATGGGGGTAATGTTATTTTTTTTTATATTGTTTTCCTTTAATACAAATCGTTAATTTTCTTCTGTGCATGCACAACAGGAAGTAAAGATCTATATATGCTTTCAACTTACTCTGGCATAGCAGTAGATGTAGTATACTTGTATTTTGTTAAAGTTTTTGATACAGTCCCCCATAGGTGACTTTTGTATAAGCTGGTTCTTCCAGTTAGCAACTGTCAGTTATGGATTTGACAGTTGACATCACGGCCAATGACTGAATGTTAATCCCCTGTCTGCCTCTTCTGAGCATGCTCAGGCTCAGTACAGGCTCAGTACAGGTTTCTAAATTGCTCAGTTTCCATGAGGCATCCAAAAGCATAGCAGGCATACAACAATAAATTCATAGGACAAACTATGATATATCAACATATTTCTAAAAAAAAGTTCTTATGAGGGTGGAGTTGCCCTTTAAAAGTTATACTTTCAGAAAGAAGGAAAGGAGTCTACACCTGGCTGTGTCTCAGGATGCAAAAAATCAGAGGAGACTCAACTGATCTTAGACTTGAAGTATACAAACATTTTAGATAGTTTTCAATAACTCAACAAATAATAAGAGGAGATTGGATCGTCAAACTATACCAATTTCATAACACCACAGAAAATTTCCTTTGCTTTTTCGTAGCCATTTAAAGCTCCCCCTTTAGCTTTTCTCAAGCCCCTCATGTATATACAAAAAATCCTGCCCCCCTGCTTGCCTATCTGACTAATGGCATGAATCCACCCTCTGTTAAGATTTCTTCAGGATAAGGCCTCTATGAGACCCCCTCTGGACGCGGAGTCTAAGTACCTGCTGGTCTTCACCAGAGCCTCTAATGGTGAGGATGTTTTGCGGCAGGCAGGCACCAGGTCGCGACTCCAGAAGAGAGAATCACAAAGACCAATCCCACAATGTGGAGATGCGGGCCGGAGGTAGAAGCTGTGGTAGGTATGCAGGCCGGAGGTAACTGGAGGTAGAAACTGTAGTAGGTAGGCAGATCGGTGATAGGAGCAGTGGGAGTTATGCAGACCAGGGGTAACTGGAGGTAGGAGCTGGAGTGGAGATACGGACCGGAGGTAGGAGCTGTGGTAGATATGCAGACCGGAAGGTAACTGGAGGTAGGAGCTGAAGTAGAGATACGGACCGGAGTAGGAGCTGTGGTAGATTGCAGACCGGAGGTAACTGGAGGTAGAGCTGGAGTAGAGATCGGACCGAGGTAGGAGCTGTGGTAGTTTGCTGACCGGAGGTAACTGGAGTAGGAGCTGGAGTAGAGATACGGACCGGAGGTAGGAGCTGTGGTAGTTATGCTGACCGAAGGTAACTGGAGTTAGGAGCTGGAGTAGAGATACGGACCAAGTGGAGCTGTGGTAGTTATGCTGACCAGAGGTAACAGGAGGTAGGAGCTGAAGTGGAGATGCAGACCGGAGGTAGGAGCAGTGGTAGTTATGCTGACCGGAGGTAGCAGGAGGTAGGAGCTGAAGTGGAGATGCAGACCGGAGGTAGGAGCAGTGGTAGTTATGCTGACCGGAGGTAACAGGAGGTAGGAGCAGTGGTAGGATGCAGGCAGACTGGACACAGGAGACAGGGAACAACTGGATACCAATCACCAACGCTAACCAGGAGCTAGGAGTTCAGAGCAACAAACTCTGAACTGGCAGCAAGAGGCCAACTGCCAGGAGGAGCCTAAATAGGCCCCTGTGACCTCATCCCTGCTGGCCGTGCCCCGGAAGAAGATGGCCGCCAGCAGGGTAAAAGCCTGCGCCGCCCACGTCCTCGCGTCACTGAGGACGCGCGGGCGCGCGAGCGTGCACGCGAGCGGGTACCTCGCGTCATCGGCGCGCTCCCGCTCGCGACCGCCGGAGGAGGATCCCAGGCTCGCGGCAAGGTAAGTTCCTGACACCCTCAATATGGTGTTAGCTGCTTCAGGTTTTCTAAAGTTTTCTGTGTGGATAATAGTGGAACCAATGAAAACAGTAATATCCAAAAATTGTACTGACTTATCATCAAATGGGGAGTGTCAAAATGGGGATTGGAGTGGTAGTATAGTAGTATAGTATTTGAGGTTGAATAAAGACATACGTCCATCCAGTCCAACCCATCTAGCAATATCCTCATTTCCTGCCTAACTGTTGATCCAGAGGAAGGCAAAAAAAACCCCCAAAATTATGAAGGGGGAAAAAATTCCTTCTGAATCCAAATGGAATCGGAAATTTTCCTGGATCAAATCTACTTTATGTATCAATACCAGTAACTTGCAACATTCCTTGTTTGCAGAAAGCTTTTTTTTGAAACTGACCAATGAACCTGCCATTACAACGTCCATGGAAGACAGTTCCATAGCTTTACTGTTCTCACAGTGAAAAACCCTTTCCGAGCTTGAAGCCTAAACCTTTTTTCTTTCAAGTGCCTTTGACATGTTCTACTGGTGAACAATGCCCCAGATAGTTTATTGTATGGCCCGTTAATGTATATACACAGTAATAATATCCCACGCAAGCGCCTTTTCTCCAGCGTACATAATTGTAACTTTTCCAGTTCTCTTCATATTCAAGCTCCCCCAATCCCCTTATTAATTTAGTTGCCCTTCTCTGAACCCTTTCCATTTCAAAGATGTCCTTTTGTACACAGGATTCCAAAATTGCACTGCATATTCCAAATGAGGCCTTACCAATGCTTTGTAAAGAGGGAGAATACATGTTCCTCTTGAATCCATACCTCTCTTTATACAAGACAATACCATGCTGGCTCTGGCTGTTGCCGCCTGGCACTGCTTGCTACCTTTAAGTTTGTTATCCACCAAAACTCCAAGATCCCTTTCCAACAGGGATTCACTTAACACAGAGCCATTTATAGCATAAGTTGCACAAGGATTTTTAAGTCCAAAATGCATCACCTTACATTTATCAACATTGAATTTCATTTGCCACTTAGCAGCCCAATGTGATAATCTATCTAGATCCCCTTGCAACGATTGCACATCCTCTGAAGTGTTTGTGTCGTCAGCAAACACAGAAACCTTGCTGACAATACCCACTTCCAAATCATTAATAAATAGATTAAATAGAAGCGGCCCCAACACAGAACCCTGTGGCACCCCACTTAGCACTTTAGTCCATAATGATGAAGCCCCATTAACAACTACTCTCTGCATCCTATTCATTAACCAATTTTCTATCCATGTACAAATGTGACTCCCCAGACCAACAGACCTTAGCTTATTCATTAGTCACCTATGGGGGACTGTATCAAAAGCCTTTGCAAAATCCAAGTAAACTACATCTACTGCTATGCCAGAGTCTAAATTTCTACTTACTTCCTCATAAAAGCCAAGCAAGTTAGTTTGACAAGATCTATTCCTCCTAAATCCATGCTGGTTACTACTTATAATGTCAGTCCTTGAAACATACTCTAGAACATGTTCCCTTATTAAACTTTCCAGGATCTTCCCCGCCACTGAAGTTAAACTTACAGGCCTGTAATTACCTGGCTGTGAACGGCTACCCTTTTTGAATATTGGAATAACATCAGCCTTTTTCCAATCCAGAGGCACACCACCGGACATGAGGGAATCAGCAAAAATAAGAAACAATGGCCTAGATAAAACTGAACTAAGCTCCTTAAGTACCCGAGGATGTATATTATCCGGTCCAGGAGATTTATTAATATTAACCTTCTTTAGTTCTTTCTGTACCATATCCTCGGTTAACCAAAGTGCACTTGAATCTTTTATACCATTATTGCTACTATACTCTATGATATCTGTACTTGGATCTTCTATAGTGTATACAGAGTGGAAGGAGGAAGCCATGTACCACCACCCTGCTTTTTAGATATCTAATCAACAAGCCATCTGATACAGAAGGTGTATAGATGACTTGATATGGATCTGGAACGTCTCTAAGGGTACCTTTATGATTTTAGTGATGTTTATGAATGATAATCCTTATAATCTTAAGGTTTACTTACCTTTTTGATGATAAGTCAGTACAATTTTTGGATATTACTGTTTCCATTGGTTCCACTACTATCGACACAGAGAACTTTAGAAAACCTGAAGCATCTAACACCATTTTGAGGGCGGATTCATGCCACCCTAGACACCGTGTGGAAGCCATGCTTTATGGCCAATTTCCAAGACTTCCAAGGTTCAGTCAAAGGGGTTATAAGGAGAGCACCCTAAAGAAATCCCCAAATAGAGCCAGAAGCCAGGATAGAGATTGTCTCCTTAAAAGAGGGTAAGGGATATCAAAACCAGGAATCAGAAGAGCCCAGTGGGAAGACATTTTTGCCTGTGTAATGGGGGAAATGAAAAATTATTGAAAGTGCAAGGCCTCCAACAAATTAAGCATAGGAATAGGAACCAAGATAGGGTAGCGTTGTTGAGGAAATCAAAGGGTTAAATTCGATATATGATGTGCTATGTTGCATACTGTAGATTAATTCTCGAGTCCTGTTTCTGCCTTTAAGAATTCTATCTATATACCTTTTCCTCTAAATGAGGTATCTTCACGTAAGGTCATTGGTCTCAAGTGCATGTGTGATTTAATTGTATTTACATAATGGTTTAGGTTATGGTAAACTGTTTTCTACATATAGGTTTAATATTTAAATCTCTTTATACATAGGAATTGATTATGAGGGGTTGTGCCCATATCATTTATCCACTTGGGTATCCACTTTACTTTATATGACTAAGTGGTTTTACACTGCTTTGATTTTGACAGCTGCCTGAGTATACGTGTTTTGCTAGCAATATCATTGGGGATTTTTGGGTGAGCTTTGATGGGTAGCAGTTCGTTCTTTCTATTTCCTTAAAATGGTTTTAATATTTTTGTATCTATTGTTAATCTATTATGTATCTCTTTTGAACTCTGATATACTGTTACTTTGGGTTTTAATTGCTACGTTGTTAGTGCCTTATGCGGGTTAACGGTTAGATTGGGGTATCTGTGTTTCAGTGGGTGGTTCTCACAGGTAGGGGGTGTGTGTTCCTCCTCCTCCTTCTTTTTTGTCACTCACCTGAATCCAGCATAAAGGCGCGCTAAGATGGTAGGGATTCCACCTATGATTAAGGGCTAGAGTAAGCCCGAAACGTGTCAGGGGGAGCACCTGCCATTTGGGAATTATGTTGTTTCTCTTATAAGCTGAATAAAAATGTTTGGATTTTAAATCTGCCGCTGTGAAGACTGTCCTCCTTTTGGAGTGTGCCAAGCCCTTCAGTGTTCGCTGCACAAACAAGTGATTTGGAACTTAGTGAGGTGTCCGGGGCAGGCTGCACCCGAACCACCAACGGTATATGGTGAGTGCCCATAGTTAAGTTGCACTGGTGATGTATAGCTACAGAGAAGATAGGAAGATAGTTAACGTGTTTGAAGTGACGATTATTGATGCAAGCAATGGCTCGGGGCTTATGCACCTGACCCATAAGTCTATTAAGGTGTGGGATTTGTTTATCTATGAGTAACTTCCCCCCTGTTCTCTCCTGTAGCTTACCAATGTATTGGCGGTAATTTGTTCTATTACTTACACTAGAACCCTAGTGTGTTTTTTATATAGCTTGGGATTCTGACCCTCCTTCCACTGAGATAGGAAGAAAACCTGAAGAGGGTAAAGATGTAACATTGCCCACCGGACCACTTCCATAGAAGATACTAATTTTCCCAACACCTGCTGAATAAACTTCGCTGATGGGCTGATACACCTTCATAAAGTTCTCTCTTTAGGCTGTTTGGCACCTCTGGGACGAAAGGATGTAGTTGTTCTCCAGTTCCTAATTGTTGAACGGTCGTCCAGGTCTATATTCTTTGGATTCTCGTAAGGAAGACCTTGGTTGATTTGATGTTGGTGTTTGCCTCCTTGGTCTGTTGTACTGAGGTAATAAAATCTTTTTATTATCCACGTTAACTGAAATAATATCCTTTAATCGATTACCAAATAGGAATTCTCCTTCAAAAGATAAACTGGAAAGATTGTGCTTGGAAGCGACATCTTCCTGCTGCCATTGGCGTAGCCACAAAGCTTGACGAGTGGCTACTGACAGCCCCAAGGATTTAGCTAGAAGCTTTAAATTATCCAAGTAAGCCAGTTAACAAAGGATATGTTCTGAATCATCTCTCTGATCTGCTCTCTTGGAGTACCATCCAATAGAGCCTTATCCCCATCTTGTATCCAAAATTTATTAGCCCTAGACAAGCCTGTGATGGTCAAAGCTGGTCTCACAGCCGCTCCTATAATAACAAATCGTTTTAATAGCGAGTCTTGTTGTCTCTCCATGGAATCCATGGCTCTGTCATCCATAGCTAAAGATGTTCTTCTTGCTGTCCCTGCAATAGCTGTATCAGCTTTTGGTGGTGTATTCCAGTATTTTGAATCTCCCTGAGAGAAGGGATAAATCTTCAAAAATGCTGGAGTAGGTAAATATCTACAATCTGGTACACGATATTCATTTAGAAATATTCCTGTTATCTTCTCATGGACTGGGAAGACTTTAGGAGCTGCTTCAGATTGAAACCATTTATCTTGTACCTGAGAATTCTCAGGTGGATCAATAGATAAGGTATCCTGCATCAGGGTAAGTAGATGTTCCCCAAGACCTAGATCAATGTTAGAATCAGACTCCAATTATCCTCCTCCCATTCTTCTTCTTCCCCTGGAAATGCTCTGTTGTGACATACTGTGCATTCTTTACTAGAGGATTAAGCAGGCTGCAATATATCCTCTCTGTAAATAATAAAAAAGCAGAGTATTAAAATTTTTCCTTACCAACTGGTAGGAAGGAAAACTTCTCAGATAACAGCTCACCCCCTGGATGTGGATCTGGATTTACGCTTAGAAGACATCGGGTCCTAAAATTAAAAAAAAAAAAAAATGAAGAAATTGTGAGAAACAGAAACAGCCAACAGATATCAAGGTAAGGGGTAGACAACAATACCCACAGCTACAGGTTGTTGAAACAACCCCTGGGCAAATGGAAGCCAAAGTCTGGGCACAGTAGGAGCAGAGGCAGGCTGAAACGCTCCTCCACCGCATTCAATTGCAGATTTGTGGGTCGCGCCACAATGTCATAAGAGGACTGCGCCTGCCCACGTGACACGGAAGCAGAACGCACCAGCTATGCCGGAAACTGGAAGGCAATGCCCTAAACCTTCACTGCGCTAAACAGCGTAGCACAGGTCTTCAAAACTGAGAGGCTGTATTGGAACCACAAAAGGGTGAGCTGAACACTCTGGCAGAATCTGAGGAACAGGAAATTAAAAAAGACAAGGGGATAAGGAGTGGAGCCACTATTTATAAGCTGATGATGTCCTGGCAGTCTAAATGAGGTAGGAATTAACCCATGGTTGCCCACAGCCGTGAGTAGGCACAGGAAAAAAAAATTGAGGGCTCTTAGATCTTGCCCTATAGACTGTTCTCCTCCTGTCCTACCATCTAATTGAACTAAGACAAAACATGTTTCAAGCCATCATAAACAATTTTAACGCCGGATTCTTCCTTTTTACCCAAAGTAATAACTAAGACATAGTCCTTTCCAACAAGATGATTAAGTCAGTGTGCGAAGCACATTGGCACTTGTGTACTGAAAATATACATTTAAAAAACAACCTCATAGTTATGACTATGCTGCAGCTTCTCAGCTTCCAAAAGTCTCTCACTTCCTGGGCCTTCTCTTTAAGGTTGCTGTTAGAAGACATCAGTAAAGCCGCTATTTGTTCTTCTCCTTCTACATTGGTTAAGCAGAATAAACGTTTTTTTCACAGAACCTTCATTGTTTCAGATCTAATATCCTGGAGGCTGTGAAATGTAGTAAATAAGATTTTGCATTACTTATTGTGGATTCCCCACCGATTATTATATTTACTTTTAAGCCCTTTCGTATTACATTGCCCTGTTGGACCAGGGAAAATCAAAAAATACAACATACTCACCGTAATGTTGTAATTTTCTTTTCCTTGTCTGGAACACGGCAATGGAATACAACCCGTCAACCCTTCCTTTATTCCACTGACTGGATTAAGAGACATCAGGGAGTAGTGGAAGCTTTTATAGCTTTTTACCTACAGTCACACATGCGCAGAAGGAAATCAAAGGGACATTAAACTAAGGCATTTAAGTAGCTTCCAGCTGGAGCTATAATTCACATGGAGGTAGGATAGCTTATTCTTATTCTTATCTCCCTGTGAGGGATGCAGGGTTAAACTTACCTGCCAGCACTCCAAATTCTTACTGCTTATATGATTTGTAGCCTATGTACTTTTATTTTTCCACATACTTTTGTGAGTCATTTCCATAGCTTCATTGGATATTTTCTGCCCTGAAAAACGAAAACACATAATTGTGCAAAATTAGAATTTTCAAGATAAACCAGAATTTTCCAGACCTCTTTTCCTCAGATACTGTCAGAGCACACATAAGTCACACAAAGCCACTAAACTACCCATGCTTTAAGTCACTCAAAATTACTAAGCCACTAAACCACCTGTGCATAATTAGCGTAATCCTGTCCTGAGAGAGTCCTTGAATCTGGGAGCTCGGCACAATTAGAATAAGATTTTTTTGTTTTTGTCTGTATGTATGTATTAACTGTATTGTTGCAGTGCATCATATAGCTGTCAAGGAGGAATGAACCCATTTACCCATTTCCTACCTATTTTAAAGTGAAAAATGTGTTTAAAGGAAAATTAAAACTCTGCTGATTCTGTCTGTCATTTTTCAAAGATCCCTCTACACACTGTCCCAAACGTTCTTGAGAAGCGAAAAGGCTCAGGACTGCACATTTCCTATACTTTTAGTAAAGGAAGAGGACTGTGGCCGAGGGAATTTTTCAAGCAGTTCCGAATGATCATAAGGCCGACCAGCGAACATTCATTGGCCCTCAGGAACGCTCAGAACTGCAGTACACACATTATTGATAAATGGCCAATACTGTTGATACCAACGGGATTTGCCCTTTATTGCTAACGTGTGTACCCACCTTTAGCTTTATCTCCAATTCTGGATATTTCACAATCAGACTGTCAGCATAAAGGGGGCTAGGAAATCTTATGTTTCAATTGTATTAAGGTGGCCATACACCAGCACGATATTACTTACCCGACCGACCGTTCACGCGACGTTCCTGCGATCCTGCCGGAACCACCTCTCCCGATCTTATATACGACCGACATGCGATCGCAAAATCCCATTCATTTTGAGATCGCATGTCGATCGCATATAAGATCGGGAGAGGTGGTTCTGGCAGGATCGCAGGAACGTCGCGTAAGCGGTCGGTCGGGTAAGTAATATCGTGCTGGTGTATGGCCACCTTTACTTGTTAAAACAATGTCCATTCAGTAACCATTTATTAGTGTTAACATTGTGCACCCACCACCTCTATAAGCCTGAACTTTTTCAGTAAAGGTATTTTAGAAATCTGTGGGCTAAACATATAAAGTATTTTCATATACCCAAATATACTAAAACAATTTGGAAGCTGTCTGCGGTTTTCTTCGCTGCAGTGCAAAATCAGGAAATTTGTTTTCTCTAGTCATTGGCTCTGACCCCACATGAAAAAAGTTGGGTACACACATTAGCCATAAAAGGCCAATCTAGCTGGCCATGTGTGTGCTGGAAAAATAAACAGATGGTTTGTACACCAAATTTCCCTTGTTCGCGGTCAGCTCCTGTACTGTAGTATAGAGAGTCGGTATGTGGAAGTCCTTACCGATCTTTCCAGTACTAGGGAGACTGATCGGGACTGTGTTTAGCCACATCTTTAACAGATGACAGATGAAATTCATTACTGAATTTAAAATTTGTGTTTTGGTCTTTAATTAAAATATATGAACAACTAAAACTTTTCAAAATACATTTATTAATCTAAACTACATAAAGATTAAAAGGCATGTGCACCACTACATGTAAATATATGCTTATATTCAGGATCCCACAAAGACTGCAAATCTACATGAAGAGAGCAATCCTTTCTTGACTCTCAGTGGCTGCCATCCAGATGTTCATGCCTCCTTTAAAGCTGTGCTTGCTCATTACAAGCTTGTACAGCCATAAAGGATGTGATTTGGTAGCAGCCATCAATCATTGACAAAGGACCAGGACTTTAGTGCCAGCTCAATAAATTGCAAAAATGAATATTCTTAGGGTCCAGGTGATTTTTCTTTCTATTTAATAATGATTCAGAATATTTTCTTTTAAGGAGGCAGGTTTAATTTTTTTAGAGGCATTTAAACATGTAATGCATCTGCCATAATCTAAGCAAAATAAAATGCCAAGTGAAACACTAATCCTGTTTTCTTTTTCTTCCCCCTCTTAGACATTGTATTTAGTAGAGAGGACACCTGTTTACTTTGACCATCTGTTTGAAAAAATTTCCCCTTGTACTTTCTGTTGTCAGCACAGTTTCACCTTAATTTGTTTGAAATCAAAAAGTGCAAGGGGACATTCAACGTACTTCTGGGATGAAGGTTTGTAGCAGCTGTTTCCAATAGAAAGGCTAAATTAACACAGAGCCACCAAAAAAAGTACAAGTTGCTATAGTGATACCAGGAAAGATAATCTGTTTTTCTTATTGTATACACAGACACACCAGGTGACATTTTTAGGCAATATTTTGGTATGCTTTGTATGCCTCGGGTTGTTCCAGGCAAGACTAAGCATGTAAACCTGTTTGATCTACAAAAACATAACTTACACAAGAAATATACTTGAAATGAACCATAATGAATCAGTTTAAAAAACTTTTACCATCATCAAGGTGTTTCCTTTTTGTAAATTTATAATTCAATAAATAAAACCTTTGTGTTTTTTAACTAATGCTAAAAACCCTGTCCTGACATGTGAAAGGGTAGATAGCCTCAGGCATGGCTACAGTATCTTTACTTCCTTATACATCTGCCTTTAAGGCTATGTTCAGACAATTGGTTTTCATCCCTTTTGGACATATTTTTATGTCTTTTTGTTTAGTGGGTCTGAAATTGCAAAACATGGAAATGCTGGGAAATGTGTGCAAAATGGCCCAAAAAATGCTCATGTATGGGGTAATATGGTCACAGCTTAGTATCTGAAGCTGACAGGTTAAGGCATATTTAGAAAAAATTTATTGCAGGCTTGTTATAGGCTATTTAGCCTGGTGTTTAAATCATGCACTAAAAGTAGCACAAACGCAATACTGAATCGCGAGCGCAGGATGCGCGGGTGTCTATTATGTAACCTGCGCATCCAGCACTAATATAGAGTTAAAGTCGTGCTAACCGGTAGCCCTGCTTATGGTTAAAAATGGTGCTAATTTTGCCCTAACCAATCAGATGTTATTTACCATTTGAAAGCTAACATGTGAATAGTTGGGGCAAAATTAGCACCATTTTTAACGATAAGAACTTTTATTGAATCTCCCTGCAGATGTTTAGAAACTACAACTATCAGAATGCCCTGTATGCATTGCTGGTAGTAATTGATTGACTGTTTTGGCAGGACTCCAACTGAAAGTATATCAAGGGTGAGGTTAGTCAAAGTTGCTAAGTAAATAAACTGTAAATTCCTGTTTGTTCTATTCCTTGTCTGACTTGTAGCCCGTACGCACATCCGATTTTTTGGTCGAGGGCCGAAGCACGAGCACATGGTCAGTGACCATTTTGTGTATGCATGCTCGGTTGCCCAAAATGGGTGCTCTGTTAGGCCTTGTGGACCGGTTTGGCAGGCAGACCATCAATGTGGCCCGATCGACGACTTACAAGAAACAATCATCTGCCAAAATGGCTATTCGCAACACAACGTTTGTTGTGGGTCAGCCATGCGATTGCACATGTATACGAGCCTTAAGTGAGGGTTATATTTATGTTGTGGGAAGCTGTAAAGTGTCACTGTATCTTACATGAAAGTCTGATTTTACAATTGAAAAAGTTAAAGGGCATGTCCACACCCAAAACAAACTTTGGGGTAAGGTAGGTAACCCCTACTCACCCCCAACCGCCACAATATTCTTTAAAAAAAACCCGATTTCTACTTACACAGCCTTCTCTCTGCAGCGATCCGATCTTGCCGCCTATTGGCAAACAGGGGCTGGACCGTCAGCCATGTCTGTGATTGGCTGAGAGTCAGCCAATCACAGATGTGGCTGACACCACTGGAAACGCTGCAGGAGAGAAGACTCTGTAAGTATGGATCTGGGGATTTTTTAAAATAAATATTGTGTCAGTTGGGGCGGGCAGGCGTTACCTACCTTACCCCCAAAGAATTTCAGGTGTAACGGTGCCTGAAGATGGACTCTTCAGTTTCCTGGAATTTGAAAAGGCATTGCTGGAGAACCATATGGAGCAGAATTGTAAGGTAAGGTTTTTTTTAAACTACAAGGTAGGGCCGATAGTGGGTTAAATTATAGTTTTGGGAGTGGACATGCCCTTTAATAAAACCCATTTTCTTTGTATATTACTAATGCTAATTTGGTAATATATGGGTTCCCTGGCATTATTCCTGATATGGGACATAACCTGTTTGGGGTTTCAGTACATCATTTTGAAATGTGTCAGTTGTGTAATGTGTATTATTTAAAAGTGGTCTGGATATGTTTGTAAAAATGTTGATCCAGGGAACCTTTCCTATTGCCGTTTGAAGTCAGGAAGGAATTTTTCCCCCTTGACACTTTTTTGTTGTCTTTCTCTGGATCAACTGCTAGGTAGGGTAAGTGAGTAGGTTGGTCTAGATGGGCATTTATTGATTTATCACATTATGAAGCAGTATCATAAATTAGCGCTTCTTATGCAGCCAGGTAAGGAGGGTCAGTGAATGTAGCTTACATGGGAGAGGTGTAATACATGTTAAAGGGGAAGTTCAGCACAAATACATGTACTTTTCAGAAAAAAGAGCAGTATTTTTTCATCCCAATGACCTTAATCTGCCCATTCAGCATTTTGTCTGTTTATAAATAAATGCAACCGAAATACTGACTTCCTGTTTGCAGGACCCCTAGTAGAGACCGTTATGGTCTTGCCCTTGACCCAGCGTCTGGGTTGATTCAGTTGCTCAGTAGAGATCTGTGACCCATCCAACAGCCAATCAGTAGAAATAACTGTTAGGAATATTCCAAGGAAGTGGTGCATCCTGGGAAGAAGAAGGACCTTTAGAACCTGAAATGTCAGCTCCCTAATGTGAACAGCAGGGAACAGCAAAGGGTATGAAATCAACTGATTTTTCAAAATGGAAGAGAATACATAGAATAACTATGCATAACACAAGCTAACAATTTAATAAATATTGATAATTTCCACTGAACTGTCCCTTTAAGTTTTGTGCTATGAGGTAGTGGAAAATGTAACAAAATGGTATAGCATCGGGCATGGTGTGCTATTCCCAGAAACATTTGAAAATGGTGCAGGTAATGAGGTAAAACCCATGCAAACCCAACATTACATTGGCTAGCATGGGATTTCTAATCTTTTCTACCCTTTCTAACAATTTCAAGTTCTATTGCATTTCCCCATAAGTTTGCAGCCAAGAGGACAGTTAATGCAGGAATCTGATGGTCTTAAGTTTTCTCATGGATGAAATGCTTTCTGTTAATGGCTGAGCTGTGGGACAGGTGTCTTTAGCAGCTGTTTCTGAACCATACATTTTTTTGGGGAAAAAACGGTATCATGAACCTCTGATAAAATGCACATTATCATCAACCAGTTATAAATAATACAACAAATTAAAAACATATAAATTCTATATTTGATATGAAGGTTGGAGAGGGTACTCCTACCTGTCAATATGCTTCTTATCTGGGAGGTAATTTTTCAAAGATGCTGCTCATCCCCAGCTGACAGTTTTTTTCAACATTACACCGATCAGACAATCTATCCAAGATGAATATTGAATTGATGTTTAATGTGGCGGTGACATTACCGTAACATTTCCCACCTGGATCATGTTTACACTCAATATAACAATGGATACTGCAATCATAATATCAATCCCATAATGAACAGGGCAGTCTGTTGTTGAAACATCACTGTAACATCAGGAGGTAAGTTTGTAGTTTATGGCCAGCATCTTTCTAACGCTGTTAAAGGGCAAATCCAGCCTGAAAATTAAAACTTACATACAGGTAAATCACCCCTCAAAACCCTAAACGGTAATAGTTTGAAATTCCGAAATATATAAGTCTAACCTGAAATCCTGCACAATGTTCTGGTTTCCCTGTTTCTGCTTCCTGGATCTTCCAGTTAGTAACAGTCAGTCATGGATTTGGCAGTTGACATCACAGCCAATGACTGAATGTTAATCCCCTGTCTGCCTCTTCTGAGCATGCCCATGCTTAGTACAGGCTCAGTTCAGGTTTCTAAATTGCTCAGTTTCCACGAGGCATCCAGAAGCATAGCAGACATACAGTAATGAATTCATAGGACAAACTATGATATATCGACATATTTTAAAGAGGCCATTCTTTCTAAAAGATGTTCTTATGAGGGTGGAGTTGTCCTTTAATGCCAAATAACATTTAACAGATTCTGACACTATGGCGACCCCTCATCAGTTTGGGAATTAATTGTTGAGATGTCACAGGTCCTGTGGAAATGTTTGGGAAACCCTAATATAAAGGAAAACTCACTTTTTTTAAATTTAAATATTTTCATCTTGTTTTCACTAATAAATCAAAACTCGCATGTCTTCCATGCCCACTGGGTTCGGTGCAGGTTTCTAGCACCTGCTGTTTTTGCTGCTCTGTAGATATGAAACAGACTCACGCTCAGTGGCAAGATTTCCATCTATCCTGAACACTAGGAGATTTCATCTTACCAGCAAACCTCGGGGAATGCTCCCAGAGGCAATATTCCCTGAGGTTAACTGATCATTTGTTCTAGTGTTGTACAGTTTACAGAGGAGATGGGTCACCTCTATTTATCAGTAACAGTTACCTTTATAGATATCATCAGTCACTTATTTAGTGGGACTTTTAAAGAATGAACTCTTTTATATAAGTGCTTTTAAAGGGGTCAGTATGATTGGCAGTCGGATAAATTCTTCCTCCTTTAATAAACATTTAGGCTGTGGCCACACTGTAGTGTGTGTGAGCTCTCAGGAAAAGGACCTCTAAGTGTGCGTTGATGGTGCGCTCGTGCGCAAAATGTTGCGCAATTGTAACGCACAGGGGTTGCATAAAAAATACGGATCGCGTGCACTCCGATTGTTGTATCACAGCACAACCAGTGTGGTCACAACAATTGGTGAATGCACACTAGTGAACGTTTTTTAACACGCGATCGGATTGTGTGTTAAAACGGACTGACGTGGCCTAGCCCTTACACTTGGATATTATTCTGAATATTTCAACATTTTGTATTAATATTTTACTAGTCTGGGCTGTGTCATGTATATAACAATTATATCTGACAGCTGCAAAAATCCACTTCCCAAATGTCTAGAATGGAATGGAAAATGGGAATTGTGATAAATGGGACAATCAAGTCTTTGCAGAGGAGCTTTCTTTCTATTACTATACCCTGGGCCTTCCAGCAGAGATTTATTTTGGAAGAATACAAAAACTGCTTATCCTTGTGTTCTATGTACTAATACATATTACTTCCTCTGTGGGACCTCTCTACATGGAGTTCAACAGGTCAACCCTTAATTATTCACAAGAATACGTAAATACATTTAAAATACTGTAGATATACAGTGGTTGGCAAAAGTATTCGGCCCCCTTGAATTTTCCACATTTTGGGGCACATTTATAATTATAGTTATATTTTAGTGGCCGCTTTTCCCTCCATTTTCGCAAAAATCGCAATTACCGTGATTTATAAATGGCTGGATAGCTGCCGCAAAAAGTTACCGCCTCGTTAACTTTTCGCACCTATCACAACAGTTACCGCTGCTTCTAGTTATAAAGCGGCGGTAACTGAAGCGCCATGCTAATCTCGGCCGAGATTACAGGGGCCTGGGAGGGGATGCAGGGAAAGGATTGCCGCGGGTGGTCGCGTTCCTCAGAAGGGCGCCCCCTCTCCCCGTGGCGAGGGCAGGGTGGTATGCCGTGACCCCTTCCCAGCAGCCCCTCCCAGCCCCCTGCCCGTACTCTCGCGGGGAGGGAAGGGCCCACTGGGGGGGTGGAGGGACCCTCCAACAGGGGCACTGAAAAGTGCCTTTTGGGGCTTAAGGGGTCCCGCAGCTCGAGACGTTTCTGATTGGTCAATTTTTTAATGCTTGGTTAACATGTTTTACATTACCAATCAGAAATTTAAGGAAATCTGATTGGTTAATGTAAAACATGTAAACCAAGTGCAGTATCTCCGCGAAGATAGTTCAAATTACCGCCGCAAATCACGCCCGCGAAACATTTTGCCACAATGCCGCTTGCCATACTAAATATGGCGATAGCCGTATTTTTTCTGGGGGCGATGTGCGGCGCTAATTTGGCCGTTTTTAAAAATGTCCCTTTGTCACGTTATTGAATCAATTTTATTGGAATTCCACGTGAGAGAGTGGTGTACACGTGAGAAGTGGAGCAAAAATCATACATGAGTCCAAACATTTTTAACAAATCAATTACTGCATTAACAGCCCCCTGAGTCAATACTTTGTAGAACCACCTTTTGCTGCAATTACAGCTGCCAGTCTTTTAGGGTGTGTCTCTACCAACTATTTGCACATCTAGAGACTTAAATCCTTGCCCATTCTTCTTTGGAAAACAGCTCCAGCTCAGTTAGATTAGATGGACAGCGTTTGTGAACAGCAGTTTTCAGATCTTGCCACAGATTCTTGATTGGATTTAGATCTGGACTTTGACTGGGCCGTTCTAACACATGGATATTTTTTGTTTTAAACCATTCCATTGTTGCCCTGGCTTTATGTTTAGGGTCGTTGTCCTGCTGGAAGGTGAACCTCCGCCCCAGTCTCATAGTAACATAGTAATTGAGGTTGAATGAAGACAACAAGTCCATCAAGTCCAACCTATTCACCCTTTTTTTATTTATTTATTATTATTTTTTTTTTACCCTACCTAACAGTTGATCCAGAGGAAGGCAAAAAAAAAACAGCTAAAAAGGGGAAAAATTCCTTCCTGACCTCCAAACGGCAATCGAAAAAGTATCCCGGGATCAACCAGTCTATATGCATTAATACCAGTATTCTATTTTTTAGTTTTAGAAACTTATCCAGGCCTTTTAAAGCTATTCAATGAACTTGCCTTTACCACTTCTGCTGTAAGACAGTTTCACCGTTCTCACTGTAAAGAAACCTTTCCTAACCTGAAATGAAACTTCTTTTCTTCCAACCTTAAAGATGTCCATGAGTCCTCTGATATGGCCTTTTAGTGACACTGCACCAGAGAGTTCATTGTATGGCCCATTAATATATTTGTATAAGGTTATCATATCCCCAGGCAAACGTCGCTTCTCCAATGTAAACAGCCTAACTTGTCTAATCTGCCTGGTTCCATTTTGAAGATGTCCCTTTTGTATATGGGATTCCAAAACTGCACCGCATATTCCAAATGAGGCCTTACAGTGCCTTGTAAAGAGGGAGAAAATCTTTCTCTATTGAATCTATTCCCCTCTTTATACAAGACTTATCTTGCAAGCTCTAGCCGTTGCTACCTGCATTGTTTGCTACAGCTAGTCTGTTATCTCCAGAACCCCCAAATCTTTTTCCATTACAGATGCACTTAACACAGAGTTATTTATGGTGTAGGTGGCACAGGGTTATTAAATCATAAATGCATCACCTTACATTTATCAACATTGAATCTCATCTGCCATTCTGTTGCCCATTTTGCTAATCTATCTAGGTCTGCTTGCAACACTTGCACATCATTTGAAGTTTCAAAAAATTTACATAGTTTAGTGTCATCAGCAAACACTGAGACCTTGCTCTCAATGCCCCCTTCTAAGTCATTTATAAACACATTAAACAGAAGCGTCCCCAGTACAGAACCCTGAGGCACGCCACTTTAGCCCACATAGATATAGCTCCATTAACCACCACTCTCTGCTTGCGATCCAATAACCAATTCTCTATCCATGAACAAGTGTTTTCTTCAAGGCCAACAGACATCAGTTTATACATTAGTCGCATAGTATCACAGTATCAAAAGCTTTTGCAAACTCCAAGTATACTACATCCACTGCTGTGCCTGAATTCAAATTCTTACTCACTTCTTCAAGTCTCAAGTCTTTTGCTGACTCCAAGATTGCCCTGTATTTGGCTCCATCCATCTTCCTATCAACTCTGACCAGCTTCCCTGTCCCTGCTAAAGAGAAGCACCCCCAGAGCATGATGCTGCCACCACCATATTTGACAGTGGGGATGGTATGTTCTGAGTGATGTGCAGTATTCGTTTTTCGCCACACATAGCATTTTGGTCTCATCTGACCAGAGCACCTTCTTCCACATGTTTGCTGTGTCCCCCACATGGCTTGTGGCAAACTGCAAACAGGACTTTTTATGCGTTTGTGTTAACAATGGCTTTCTTCTTGCCACTCTTCCATAAAGGGCAACTTTGTGCAGTGCACGACTACTAGTTGTCCTATGGACAGATTCCCCCACCTGACCTGTAGATCTCTGCAGCTTGTCCATAGTCACCATGGGCCTCTTGACTGCATTTCTAATCAGCGCTCTCCTTGTTCGGCCTGTGAGTTTAGGTCGACGGCCTTGTCTTGGTAGGTTTACAGTTGTGCCATACTCCTTTCATTTCTGAATGATTGCTTGAACAGTGCTCTGTGGGATGTTCAAGGCTTTGGAAATCATTTTGTAGCCTAAGCCTGCCAGTCTGAACTCCCGGCAGCAGCGTCCATGATTGGCTGCCTCTCAGCCAATCACGGACGCGGCTGCCGGTCCCACCCCCTGCTTGCATTTCCGTGCAATCAGAGGACAGGGGCAGTGCGGCGAAGGATAGAGGCATGGTAAGTAAAGATTGGGGCACTTTCTGTAAATAAAAGTTATGCGGTTGGGGCTGGGGGAAGGAGCAGTACATTATTACAAGGGTGGACATGCCCTTTAAATTTCTCAATAACTTTATCCCTGACCTGTCTGGTGTGTTCTTTGGACTTAATGGTGTTGTTGCTCCCAAGATTCTCTTAGACAACCTCTGAGGCTGTCACAGAGCAGCTGTATTTGTACTGACATTAGATTACACACAGGTGCACTCTATTTAGTCATAAGCACTCATTAGGCAATGTCTATGGGCAACTGACTGCACTCAGACCAAAAGGGGCTGAATAATTATGCACACCCCGCTTTGCAGTTATAGATTTGTTAAAAATGTTTGGAATCATGTATGATTTTCGTTCCACTTCTCACGTGTACACCACTTTCAAGTGGAAATCCAATAAAATTAATTCATGTTTGTGGCAGTAATGTGACAAAATGTGGAAAACTTCAAGGGGGCCGAATACTTTTGCCAACCACTGTATATGGCGGGATATAAACGGAAAAGAAAATCACCAACTGAATGCTTTTTTTTGAGAAGCAATGAAGGTTGATCTTGTGTAAACTATGGTCTCTTAAATACTATACAGATTAAACACTTGCAGTTAATTCATTCAGAGAAAACTTCCATTCATAAGATCATATCACATGTCTTTTTAATAGATAGATAAGAGTCTGGAGTAAATATCCTTTCTGTGACACAGGTGCTATGTGTCCAAGCAGATCTGGTAGATATGTTTGCAGTTACGCACCCTCAGCTGTATTTTATTGTTACCATGGTATGAAATAACAGGGAATCATTTTTCTCTATAAACTTAATGCATCAAAAACATCAGTTTTAGGAATCATTACAGCACACTAAAGAGAGAAATGCCTGTTATGCTAAATATAAATAAGCCTGTTATTTGAGAACATTTTATTTATTTTTGGTTGATCATTTTAAAATACCATATTGTGTGTGATTTTCGATGTGTCTGCTACTCCTGTAATATGGTGTCTTTTAATTAATCTGCAGTGCTGGAGTAAATCATTATCATGTTAAAAAATCCAGCTGATAGAAGACAGTTGAGCTGTCATTTGAGCCTTTTGACTTGAAGTCCCAAAGCTCATTGAAATTATTCTAACATTATATTTATACTATTTATCTAGCACTGATGATGATGTGAGCAGAGTCTCTTTATGTAATTTGACAGTAGCAGACAACCTGATTAGACATTAAAGACTATCAATTAGGGTAAATTATGGATTGAGGAAGATTAAAGAACAATAGAAGGAAGGTGCTGCAGAATAGTTTTGGTTTTTCCTTCTGAGAAAATAGGTTTGTAGGAAATTATAATATCAGTTGTGGTCATTGGGCTTTAAAACCTTTGTTTCATTGCAAAATCTGGATGTTAAAAAAGAAAAAATTTGTGGCAAATTTCCCGTTTCATTAATTTTTTTGGAAAATGCAAAGGTGAAATTTTTCTGTTAAAACCAGTTTTGTGTGTAAATAACAGTCCATCTCTAACACCGACAACTCTTCCCCAAGCATAAGGTAAAGCTTCATACAGACTCACAATTGTACCAGCTGAAGTGCCTGACAAATGACCAATAAATGGCTGTTTTGTCTAACAATCATACATGTGTGGTGGCTCCAATTGTTGTAGTTGGGGATCCATCCTGCCAGATCAACAAACTAAAACAACGTGACATGCTACAAACCTATGCTCATGGCTGACATACATCACACATGTGTACAAGCCTTAAGGTAAGTTATACAAAGAACTGCTCTTTTCACTCTCAGTCAACCAGTATCATAGAAACAGGACCACTTCTCTAATGAGGCAGAGTGAGGCATGTTCTTTTGGAATTAATCATTTTGAATTGTGAATTTGCAGGTATCCAGGAGCAATGCATATCTCATTTACACGGACACTAAAATTAAAAAAAATGACTTGCCTTTATCCTTTTCAGGGGTGTGTTTAGGGGGGTTTCTGGTGCCTGATATCTCCCCTTTCAGCCTGCTCAGTGCAGTATGCTGTTCCACTTCTCCTGGTGCCCATAGATTGTTACAAGCAACATTTATGTTTCAAAAATGTGTCCAGTCTGCCCTGTGATTGACAGCAGCATAACTAATAATAATTGATACAAAACTGTATCTACATTAACCCTGCAGCTGCCGGCTATACCTACTACATGGTGATAGGGCTTAGTGAGCAGGAAGAGGGGACATTTAGAAATCCTGGAGGTGGTTGTATAGCTGACTGTCCACCTTGTATAATATATGTATATAATACATAAGGCTAGGCATTTTCAATGGGGAGGTGCAGTGGCGAGAATCTATATTACAGTCACTCAGTGATGTCACTGAGTGACTTCCTGTATTCCACTGCCTCTCCCGTCTCCCCCTCCCTGTATTAATAATTTATATAGGAATCCCTGTTTATTGTTGACAGATGATGTTCGCTCCTTCTTTCTCTTTTCAATAGGAACCATAATTAACTATTTATACACTAAACAGGGATTCCTATATAAATGACTAATACAGGAAGGGAGAGAGACTGGTAGTGGACAGGTTTATTTTTTTGGCTGGCCTTATGTATTATAAGTAATAATACGCTACCTACAATATATGGATTTACTTCACCTCGGAGTTCCATGCCCTGTATAAAACCACTCGGCCTATAGCCTCGTGCTTCTATATGGTCATGGAACACCTCGGTGGTGTAATATCCTTATATTACACTGTAGGTAGCGTATTATCCCTTATATTATATATACACAGGACTGATTGTTTCATATACTTTATACAGAATGATTGTTCAATGTGCCTATACAGGGTCCGATCTAATTGGCTTCCGCTACTGTAGTTAAGGGAGACGGTAATGGAAATTTTCCATGTTGCCCGATAAGGCCCAATAGTGACAAAATTCTCAATAGTGACAAAATCCGCCCCCTGTGGGTGCATATGGCCGAATTTTCCATCCCGACTGTTTGCTGCTATAGAGTAGTCGGCCACTGCAAATGTCTCCTATGGACCAAATGATCGGCAATGATTTACCACCATATCAAATTGCCCATTCATCTGATCCAGGCAAACGCCGACCAACAGCGTTCAACGCAGCTGCTGAAATCGATACACAGAAATATCGGTCAGCTGGCAAAATACATCTATTTGTGTGTACCGAGCCTTAATAAATATACTTTATAACAAAAGTAAATGGCATCTGTATTGGCTAACTGTTATGATAGCCAAGGCAATTAGAGAATATATATAATATTATTATATGATCATATATAATAGATCACATGAATGTATTTGGTCATGAACCTCCCTCTGGTCTTGTTCAGTGGTAACCCATTTAGCCCCTCCCCCTTGAAAATCCTGTGCTTGCCACTGCTTTTCTATATTTTTAGTGCTTCCAGGAACTTGATCCCTTTTTGCTCCCAGTGCTCCCTTATCACTAGATCTCCTCATGTCCTTTTCAGTTTACTCTTTCTGTGTCCACCCCCTCCCAAAACTGAGGCACAGCTAGAGTGTGGAGCATGTGCAGTGGAGATGACCTGTGCCCTCATACAGCCAATAGCATTCACCCAGTGATTTTGTGTTATAGCAGACATACCACCCTGCCAAATGTGGCTTCCAGGCAGAGTGGGGAGAAGGTAAATGTGGCTTCCAGGCAGGGTGGGGAGAAGGTGGGCATGGTGGGGTGGGAAGGAGGCAGGGTGGGCTGGCATGACGAGTCATCAAAGAGGCAGGGAAGAGGCGGAGTTAGAGGAGTGGCGGGGACGTTCTGGACCATGGCATCCATAAAAGAGGCGTTCAGTAGATGGAGACTCCAGGTATGTGTAGGTTGGGGAGTTAGGGGTGGTCTTGTGGAATTCGGGAGACTCCAGTGACTGCTGGGAGGGGTGGGATACCTATTATCATGAAGTGAAACTGATATGCTATGTGTAGTAACTGCTTGAATCAAGTAAGATTTTCTTTTAGCTGCAGGATTGGGTTTATCTGCACAGAAAGAGCACAGAGCAACAGATAATGCGTATTCCCTTTCCTGATCTTTATACTGAATCAATTAGCCATGCAGTGACAGAGAAATAAGCTTTACTTTTATAGAATGGAGAATTTCTACATGTTGTGTGCCAGGGGGAGGGGCTGGGTGATTGACAGTTCTTTAATGACTAGCTGTGCCCCGCCCCTTTGGAAAAAAAACAAGGTCAGAGAAGAAGAAAAAAGCAGATTTAAGATTGGTAGTAATTAATCCTAATTACTGTGGGATTAGTTGGAAAATGATTTGGCACAGTTTACATGTCCTTCAAGTGACAATAACTCTTACTTTAAATATACGTCCAGGGAGGGAGAGAGATCAAAAGTTTGTAACAGATGAGGGAAAGAATTTCTATGCAGACATATGAAAGATATACATGTTACACATGATGAAAAAATAAATGTTTGAATTGTTATGTGTAAGATTTTTTATGAAGACTTTAACAACTGAAACACAACTACATATACGTGTATGTGGGGCCATAGTCCCTTAACATTTAAGGCTAGACCACACTAGCATGTGAGAAACGCATGCCAGGTTAACACAATGTGGGTGGCCACATTGTTCGCAATGCGTTCCGTTTATGGGGTGCAGAAAAAGAAAAAAAGAAAAAACAAGATCCTGCACACCTTCACCAAAAGTCAAGTGGTGGATAGGTGCTGGGTGCAACCAGAACTGTAGCCAACAGCAAACCAGAGTTACTGCATAATACTGGGCACACCAGTCTTGACCAACAAACTATTTATTATAGTGACGTTTCGGTGCTATGGTGGCACCTTCCTCAGACAAACAAACAAACATGGGGTGCATGCGCTCACCATTGTTTTCTGAATCGCATGTGATCCGATAACTAACTTAGCATGTGCACCCAGGCCTGGCCACATGTGTGTGAGCACCCAGCTTAGAGGGTACTTTGATTTTAATAATTTCACACAATATTCCAAACCATGAATGTTTAAATAGTAAATTTTTGTTGTAAACCAGTATACAATTTGGCATTGAAACACAGAAAAGATAAGTTTTAGTTCACAAAATTCTTGACCTTTAGTTTTTCTTGCGGATACTCCCTCTGGGTATTTCCAGGGAAGTGCATGAAGTAAGATTCAGTTTGATAACAGACATCCCAGAATGGAAAGTTATTTAAATAAAGTTGCTTCCGGAGGTCAATGTAGGACAGGAAAAGAGCCGACAATTACTAAAATAAACAATATTCAAGCTGAACAAAGTTCCTGTGGGTATAAAAATGTAAAAGGAACATGCATCACAATAGGGAGCTGGATGGATCCATATTTAGGTACCGTTTGTACATTAAATGGTTCAAAAATACAACGATTTATCTCTTTTGTAAAAACTCCAGGTTATGATTGCTGTTAACTGGCTTAGTCTCAAGTAATGCCCATACTATCATTCATATACAGGTAGATTATCATCTTATTGGCAGCACTCTGGTGCCAGCCAACCTTCAGTACCCAGATGCAGAAGGAAGCCCAGAGCTAACTCGGAACCTCTCTTGAATTCATAGCTAAATACGAGTGTTTTAAATGATGTAAATATGACAGTTCCTTATTTAATATTTCACAGGGTTTGTCCACCAGACAGGTCTAACACATTTACTAAAAAACAGGCGACCATTTTTGCAGTAAAACTTTATTTTATTAAATAAACTTTAGTTTATTAAACCTGCTCAAAACATTAAATTAAGGATAGAATGTAAAGAGAAAAAATTCTGCTCAGCACAGAAATATTGGGAGGTAGGAATACTGATTCCTACCTTCTATACGAAATATACTTTCTAGGTAAAATGTTACCATGTGCTAAGTGAATTTCTATGGGAAAAAGATTTGGGAGCTCTAGTACATAAGACTTAGCAAGCAAAATATTGAGAATTACCAGTATTAATCCATATATTGTAATTCTGGTTGATCCAGGGATACTTTTCAATTGCCATTTGTCTTGTCAGGAAGGATTTTAGCTATTTTTTTTTTGCCTTCCTCTGGATCAACTGTTAGGTAGGGTTAAAGGACAACTATACTCACCTCACCCTCGCTCCTCTTCCTCCATAGCTGCATAGTACCCAGGGTGAGGACCTAAAATCGCTAAGTCCTCACCCTGGGTACTTTCCCTAACTCCTGCACTACTTACCGCAAATCTGCTTCGCCGATCGCTCCATTCCTCCGCTCTTCCCTTCAGTGACAGATCGCGAGGCAGCCATAGGAAGATACGCTCTGCAAGGAGGCGTGCTTCCAATTGGCTGCCTCGCGACTGTCACTGACAGTAGAAGAGAGGTGGAACAGTGTGGATCGGCGAAGCAATTTGGCGTATAGTGCAGGAGTTTAGGGAAAGTACCCAGGGTGAGGACTTAGCGATTTTAGGTCCTCACCCTGGGTACTATGCTGCAGTGGATTGGGGAAAAGGTGAGTATAATTGCCCTTTAAAGAAAGGTTGGACTTGATAAACATATGTCTTTATTCAACCTCCATTACTGTTATATACAGTATTACTATGTTACTACAGTTGACATTGGATTTGTTGCCTGATCCTGCTGATTTCAGAGAGATGCAGCATTATAATTCTAATTATTTATTTATTTAGTATTATTAAAAACACGGTAGTTGTCTTCAGTACAGGAAAAGAGAATGTGTCTCACCGTATTGCAGTCAGGCTAAATGAATCCACGTCATGTCTGTCTATTTACCTATTTCTCTGCCTACTAGTCTGATGTTAGACAGCAATAGATTTGTGACAAATTCTACATTTGCATCATAGCTACAGTTTTCGCTATGAAAATCCTCTAATACTACAGATATAAGCTGATATCTGTATATGAACTCACATTGTTTTCTTGACAAAGTACTGACTTATTTGTGACATTTAATGTTTATTGTGAAATGCGCTTTCTGCATTTTCAGACTTTGTTGCGTTATTTTGTGGACATGTACATTACATTCATGTTTTTTGTCAATTCAGCTATGTCTGTGTATAATCCCTGTGCTTTAGCGTTGTCTGCCTGTTCCCTCAGCAATTCCTGATCCCCTTTTTATACTGTTTGGGATTGCTATATGACATCACTTACTCTGTGGTTGAGTGCCACCACAGAGAGCTTTTTTGTATTCAGTGTCAGTCACTGGTCAGTGAAGCAGGACTAAACAGCCAAAAATGGCCTGTACATGAGATTTATTGTTGAAAGCATGATTATACTATGGGCCACTAAAAAGGCATTAGCAATGATAGAAAGAACATTCCTGGCCTATAAAAGTTATTTTAGGTTTTAAAAGAAACTCTCTTTCTGAGTAATGGGGTAAAAACAATGAGGTGTAATAAAGAGGGACAGAGATAAACAGTTAAGACACATGACATATAATATGATGCTTTATCAATTTATTTAATTGACCGGTAGAGGACCAAAGGCATTAATTGGCCTATCCTCACAGTTACAAACAATTACAAAACATTACAAACATGCAACATTACGCTTGCAACAAAGTTCACATAGCAAAGAATCAAAAAAATTCAGAAGACCCAAGTGCCATCTGTACACGCCTAGACAATTATACCTGTCTGTGATCTCTATTTGTGGGGTATGGCTATTTATTTCGATAGAAATTCTGTCTGCTGTTGTTGTTGTGTTCATTGTGTATTGAAAGAGAATGACACGGGGGCATATTTATAAAGCTTCGTTAAGTTTTCGCGGCCGTTTTCACTGACATTAACGCATAAATCGCGTTTAACGATAAGTGTCCGAAAACGGGCGCGAAAAGTTAACGAAGCGTTAACCCTTTGCGGCGATACTTACCTGTTACCGCCGCTTCTATTTATAAAGCGGCGGTATGTGTATTGCAGTGCTAGTATCGGCTGTTTTACTTCACCACCTTCAAGGTGGCGAAAACAGCCGATACTAGCCTCCCCGCGGCGGGGATGGGCAGACAACCCGCGGCGGGTGGTCGCACCCGCCCCGGGAGGTACGCCCACCCCGCCCACAACCCCCCGCCGCCGCTTCCCGTTGGCACCGCCAGCCTCAGCGGAGCCGATGTTGCCAACCGCTTCTTTCTTCTTTCTTCAGCCATCTACTGCGATGGCATCTGAGTTCCGCAGGGAGTGCACCTCTTTATATAGGTTTGCGAAACCCCTAATTCATTTCTGATTGGTCAATTTTTTAATGGGTGCATGCTTTACATTAAACAATCAGATTTCAGAACTTTTTTGGCAACATCAGCTCCGCTGAGGCTGGCGGTGCCAGCGGGCTCACTGGCGGCCGCAGTGAGTCTGCCTGGCATCGGCGACCTGAGTGGTGTTGGTGTCGCCAGCCTGAAGACGTCGCGTCGGATCAAGACGCCAGCAACATCGGCCTCGTTGAGGTGCCGGCGCCGCCGGGGGTACCCCTCGAGCCGCAGGGGTACCCCTCGGGGCGGCGGCCTTGGCGGAGCTGGTGTCGCCGGGACTGGAAAAAAGAAGACGCCACCCAAGGGCTCTTTTAAGAGCCGCACACTGGGGGTGACCCCGCCAAAGGCACTTGTAAGTGCCGCCAAAGGCACTTGTAAGTGCCGCCAAAGGCCCTGATAGGGCCAGGGAGGGGGGTCCGGTTCGGGCTGCGGGACCCCTTAAGCCCCAAAAGGACTTCTCAGGGCCCCGCTGGAGGGTGCCTCCACCCATCCCAGCGGCTCCCTCCTTTCCCCTCCCCGGGAGCGGGCGGGGGGCTTGGAGGGGTTGCTGGGGAGGGGGTGCGCGGCGGGTGGTCGCGACCACCTGCTGCGGCCCCTTCCCGGCAGCCCCTCCTAGCCTCCCGTTCCCGAGATTGCCGCGAGCGGGGAAGGGGTTGGGAGAGGCTGCTGGGAAGCGGCGGCGGGTGGTCTCCGCCGCCGCGGGGGGTTGTGGGCGGGGTGGGCGTATGCCCCGCCACCTTAGCAGAGGCGTCGGGAAGGGACTTAAAATTACCGCAATACATATCGCAGCAATGGTGCTCGCCGTTATAAATACGGCGATAGCGCTATTTTCGAGGCCGCGATATGCTGCGGTAATTTTTTTGTGCTATTTTCGATTTTTTTATAAATATGCCCCATGGTATTTTGCTTGTATTCTCTCCATGCTTACCAAGGTTTCAATTATTACTTTTGTCCTGTTAGCAGCAGGCACTGTTACCTGATAGCACTGTGTTTCATTGCTAGTCCTATACTATTATTAATGAAAATGTTTTATCCTAAGGTCCGTACACATGTCTGATAGGACTAATGATGCCCGACCCCCCAGCCCATGTGCATTCTTGCTGCACAGAAGGAAACTTCTAACATTTATTGCTGAAATGTTACCCTCCAAACCACCCTCCTCCCATTAACAGTACCCAAGGTGGTGATCATTAAATCATTAAACATGCTACACAGTGGTGTAACTAGGAATCACTGCCCCCCCCCCAGCAAAACTGTGATGGGGCCCCTATTCATGTGTCATCCAGTGATTTTCTGTAAGGAGGTTATATCTGTCATAGGAAAAATAAGAAGATGGGGCCCCCTTGGCTCCCTGGCCCCTTTGCGGTTGTTCCCCCTTCTCCCCTGGTAGTTACGCCCCTGTGGCTACAAATGGACCAGTGTGGGTTTTGCACTGAAATTAGCAATAGCTAATCTCTCTAATTAGCATCTCCCTGAATGAGCTTACTGCATCACTAGTTCCTGCACCCCCCCCTCCCTTATAGTGAGTTATTGGAGGTAGAGGCGGGTTCCAAATGGTAACTGACAAAACAGTTAGAAATAAGGGAACTCTAAATAAGGAAAGACCTAAATAGGTAGTGAGAAACATTAAATAGCAGACAAAATCCTGTATGATTCATGGATTGTTTTTGAATATTCAGTTGATCAACATTCCTAAGGAAACGTTTCCTTGCTGCCCAAATCAGCTGTACTCCAACAGCAGATGTTATTACAGTATCATTTCATTTTACTGTATAGTAAATGCATTAAATTAGCTAATAGAGTTAATAAAATTATTACATAGAAATGTTAGACAGTATATTGTCTGGACTGAGGAGCCCGCACTGCCAATGTACGTCTAAAGTTTCGTATTAAAGGGACAGTTCAGTGGAAATTATCAATATTTGTTAAATTGTTAGTTTGTGTAATGCCTTCTTAGTTATTCTACATATTCTCTCTCATTTTGAAAAATCAGTTGATTTCATACCCTTTGCTGTTCCCTGCTGTTGACATTAGTAAGCTGACATTTCAGGTTCGAATGGTCCTTCTTCCCAGGATGCACCACATCCTTGGAATCTTCCAAACAGTATTTCTACTGATTGGCTGTTGGATGGGTCAAAGATGCTCAGATCTCTACTGAGCAACTGAATCAACCCAGGCACTGGGTCAAAGGCAAGACCACTAGGGGTCCTGCAAACAGGAATTCATTATTTTGGTTGCATTTATTTATACACAGACAAAATGCTGAATTGGCAGATTAAGGTCAATGGGATGAAAAAATACTGCTCTTTTTTCTGAAAAGTATATGTATTTGCACTGGCCTTCTCCTTTAATTCTGTGGTTTTTAGGCTACTTTCACACGGGTGGCAAACCTGAGCGGTTCCAGATGTTTGCCGCTAGAGAAACGTTACATGGAGTGTTTCTCACTCGGTGAATGTCAGGGAACCGATCAGAAAACTTTCAACACATGGCTTTTGCCGTTTGTCTGAAAGAAGCCTTAAGGAACAAGAAATGTTGAGGTGATAGTCAATGAGCTTTAGCCTTTGTGTTTATTTTCTTCTTTAGTCTTTTTGCACTGCATAGCAGCCCTGTCTGACATAAAGACAGCCTTTCAATGTATATGTGTCCTCTGCGCTCCAGGATTTTGGGGGGATGTGTTCTCTTAGGTGAGGTTTGGGGGTTTGCTGCTCAGCCTTGGGCTCCACTTTCACAGTTTAAATTTAAATCAGAAATTTCTTAGGGTTCACGTGGGTTTTAGAAGGATTTGGGCCATATTGAATCTCCCCCTATGTGTTTAACAATGTACAATATTGGGCTATCCCAATATCGTATAATGAGATACGGGTTCGTGCACAGGCTCCTTCAATTCCTGCTAATCTGTGGCCAGATAGATTTGGAAGGTGAGGGAGTTAGAGCGTCATTTACAAAAGCCTCTTAATTTTTATAAAATTGTTATACATTAATTAAAATTGCCTATTTATATTTTTACTTAAAGTAATTTCCCCCCTCTTTTTTTCCCATCATGCTGTGGCAGCCTGGACATGCTTATCAGATTTAGTCATTAATTAGTTACATAACAGGTCTCTTTCATAATGAGGTGTAACTATGGTAGAAATTCCCACTACAAGCATTTAATTCTTTTCTATACAGTTGGTGTCAAAACATGTAGTCAGCAAAACTGCTACAGAGATCACACGTATACAAAATATACCACTAAAAGACTGCAAAAAGTAATTAAAGTGTATGTCCACCAATTTTTATAGTTTGCTTTATTCAGTTTTACTGAAGAACCGGAGGTAAATGAGCTATGTCTTACCTCCCTTTCTTCAGTAAAACCTGCAAGAGAGAAGAAACCACGCCAGCTTCTTACTAACAGGTCCTGATGCATCCATGCTCCCTTGCACTGTGTGTGCATGCACACATAACGCAAAGCACTGTGGATGTGTCGGAGACTGTCAGCAGCGCTGGAGCGATCCGTGGTAAGTTTCTCCTTTCCTGCAGGTTTTACTTCATTGCCATCTGGGTATACACTTAAAATACTAATAGCCCTACTCTAACTAATATGCCACTGTTGTTATTATTAGCTATAAATTTCACTTTAGGATGTGCCAAGCTGTCAGTAGCCAACAACTAGGAACTTTGGATATTTATATGAATGTTTTGCATGTACGAATATTTTATGTATATTGTAATGGTGGGACTTTGAATTTGGATACATATTTACCACTGTGGTAAATTAAAAAACAATCTTTTCTAAACATTCAGTACATTTGACACAACTACACACAATACATAGAGGCCAATTTACTCAGAGGCACTGGACAACTTTATGGAGTTAACCGGTTTGCTATGGGTTACCTTGACTTTAACTCCATATTAGCACCAGATGCGCAGGTTACACAAAAGACACCCACACATCCGACGCTTGAGATTCAATTGTGTTTGCACTACTTTTAGTGCTGGATTTTAATGCCAGCTAATTGTTGGCGTTAAAATCCCGCTGTAAGTAAATCCCTGTTCTGGATTTATCCACAGTCACAAACGTGATATTGAATCACGATCGGGACACTTACCCAAAGCAATAACAGCTCTGGATAAATGAGCCACATACAGAGAGAGGCAATAAAGTTCTTATCATTAAAATGGTGCTAATTTTGTCCCAACCAATCAGATTTTAGCTTAAATAAGATCTGATTCGCTGGGGCAAAATTAGTACCATTTTAAACAATAAGAACTTTTATTGAATCTTCCTGATAGTCTCTTAAAGCTCAATGGACCTTAAAGCTAGTCCACCCCGAAAATTCATTTTTAATATGATGTTCCCCCAAGTCCCCCAGCCCCAACCGCATCATTTTTTTTTTCAGAAAGCCCCCCAAACTCTTACTTACCTCCCCTCGATCCTCCGCCGCACTGCCGGCCCTCTGCTTGCGAGAATGCAGCAGAGGGGCGGGACCGGCAGTCGCGTCTGTGATTGGCTGAGCGGCAGCCAATCACGACGCGGCTGCCGGTCATTCAGTGCAGCGGAGGAAAGCGAGAGGTAAGTAAGAGTTTGGGGAGCTTTTAAAAAAAAAAAACATGCGTTGGGGCTGGGGGACATGGGGGGCACAATATTAAGGGGGATTTTCGCTAGGGGGAGGGATAGTAGAACGGGAGGGAGAGGGAGGGAGAGGGAGGGGGGAGAAGGGCTGCAGCACGCATGGCAGGAATCTCCGGGAGGCCAGGTAGCAGGCAGTGTCCTATATGGACCTGCTAGCCTCCTGGTGGGCAGTTTTTGGAACTTTGGGGGGGGACTACAGGAGAACCAGATGGAGTTGGGATGTGAGGTAAGGACTACACTACATGGTGGGGCCAGTAGTTGGGGGGATTATAGTTTTGGGGGTGGACATGCCCTTTAAGGTGGCCATCACAAAAGGTTGACACTACAAAAGGTTATTGCGTTCGTAACATCTAACAGATGTGCAATGTAAATTGTACATAGTTACCATACATATTGTTCAACATTCAATTCATTAAATTTTTCGGCCAATCAATGGAATTGTTGGATTTTACATAAAATTGGCCTAATGTATGGTCACCTTTAATTTATTCAACAATTGTCTTTGTGGCACAATTTCAAAATCTTATTACACCACATTTACTGCAAAAGTCCAAATTCATACTAAGAAATCAACAGGGAGATTCAATAAAAGTTCTTATCCATTAAAATGGTGCTAATTTAGCCCCAACCAATCAGATCTTATTTAACATTTGAAAGCTAACATCTGATTGGTTGGGGCAAAATTAGCACCATTTTAAACGATAGGAACTTTTATTGAATAACCCTGCTAGTCTGTTTGACAAGATCTATTCCTTTTAATACTGTGACGATTACTACTTACATTCATTTTCCAAAACATAATCCTTCCTGAATATAATCACACAAGTATAGTCTCTATCGTTTTTATTGTGGTTATCATACTATAATTTTTTTATCACCAATGTTTTAATATAAACATAATATAAATGTATTTAACTAAATCTTTTCAATATAAAGGACTAAAATGAAGCAAAAGACACCCCAGACATTTGTTAGTCTACTGGGACAAGGAGAAGTGTGTTCAGGAGGCTGCATCTTTCATGTGAACAGGAGACACTTACAATTAGTTGAATTTCACTCTGTGTAAGATGTAAGCTGACAGGCACTCATACAAAAACTCCCTGTAGTCGGCTTCATGCTGGGATTCAATGAGGAAAATTATTTTAACTGAAAGGCTCTTTGCAGTGATTTTAAAAGGCTTAAAGTAGAAATGCAGTGGGTTAATGTACTCATCACCTCTAGAGGCCCAGGTTCAAATTTGTCTTGGAACATGTCTGGTGGTCTAACTGAACTCCTTGATAACAAGTACCTGCATTTATTTTTTGTATGGATTCATTGTGTATGCAATCTGAGTGTTAAATCATGTGAAATAAAAGATATAAACGTTATCATTCTTTTCATTTTAAACCTAGAATCAATGCATATGGACAACATAACTTGGAGTTTTCTGTTATTTGTTATTGGGTTATGTTGCTCAGGAATCTTAGTGGTAAGATCATAATTTAAAAAAAAAGAAATATAAAAAAAATGATTCCATGATGTCATATATTGTCCATATAACTGAACAGAATAAATACAATTATTTTTTATATAATCAAATTTGCTTCCACGAAGAGATCTGCATTTTTTTGTGAACCAGAGGTGATCCAATTATAATTATTTGTTTGGGGCAGTAGTAAACATTTTAGGGCATATTTATAAATGTTTGTTTAATCAATCCCTTGATTGTATTTATAAAACTAAGAAAGTGTCTTCAAACAGTGGGAGGTGGTGATAATGCATTAGTAGGCACATTTCCAGCCTGGAAATGGGTGCCTGGAAAGTGTTAGTACATTGCTTGTGATAATTCAGTTAGATAAACTGGACCTGAAGTTTAGTTCTTGAAGACCAGTAGTTCTTGAAGATTAGTCATCCAACTGGCTTTCTCAATTTAGAATGTTCAAGAGATAAACTTCAAGTGCAATTGATCTAACCGAATACCACAGATATGTCAAATTTTCCAGATTTTTTCTGATTATCGATTTTCAATATTTACAGTAAAGTTGACTGGGGGTCTTATTTCCACATGTACAGAATTTTCCCTGTTTACATACACCCATGCGTGTGTGTAACAGACAAGATTTGCACATGCTTATCAAGTTTCCCAGAATCCTAGAAACTGTGATTCTCTCTTCTGCCAAATAATTACTAGCTGACATTTTCTAAAGCCTCCGCAACATACTATATGATCCATTGGGTGTAATTATCACATTCTGCTCTTTTACTTGTGTATATATGTAACCTACCCCCCCTATCCTAACTCTCTAGGGTTGGGACATCATTCTTTGCCCTTTTAGCATATTTGTGCACACAGCCTTATTTTCTCTCTAGAGTTTAATTTACCTTTAAAGTGCTCATATATAGAAGGACAAGATAAGTTATAAAAAATGTAGGTTAGTAAACAGACTTCACTAAAGAAGGAATTACTAAAAGAAAGGAAATAGAAATGCTTTAAGATATATATTGACCTATATTTCCTTATTGTGCCTTTATAACAAATAGATGAAATTGCGTCTTAGTCCTAAAGCCTGTTAGTGCTAAATCCTATAGGCATGCAATTGTATGTATTCAAAAAATTTCACAACTAACATGAATTAGCTGCAAAGGAAAATGACTGCAAGTAAAGCAGTGTGATTTGGATGGTGTGACATGGTTTGTGTGATATGGATTGTGTAATATGGATTGTGTGTTGTCTCTCCAAAACAATAATGTTTGCGCTGTTTCCTTTGTTTCTGGTGCCTTCTTAAACTTGTTAGTATAATTTCAGGGCTAAGCAACGTTGAGTTATAAAGCCCGATTTGGCCACTAGGGATACATCTCTTTTCTGAAGATGCTCAGAGGTTAAAACACCAAGCCAATCCTCTTTTACCTACCTTACCACGATGCCATTTAGGCACGCTGAAGTAAAAATGAAAAGGCTCAGCTGAGATCAATTGACTTGCTTAGTACTAAAGGGATGTTTTTTCCCCCCTTCTTAATCTGCATTAGCATGACAAGGGGAAAGCTGCAGTCATGGTTAACAAATGCAAACTTGTTTAAGTTGGTTATATATTTTAGGCCTTGCCGAAGGTGTGTAAATTTACTGTCAGTACTTAATGTGTGTGGGAAAGGGCAAGGGAAATTCATTTTATTGCGTTTAATTCTTAGCACTATGGAAATGAAGGCAAAAGCCAAGTGTTTGCTCTGCAGAGTCTTGGGGGTGGGTTTGCATTCATGTGCCTGTATGTGTACCTTTATTTCTGCTTGGACTATTCAGCATAAAGCTACTTTCTGCAGCTGAGCACCTCAAAGGCCAACAGAATCTAGACAGATTGTCAAGTGAAGTACATGGGGCCTGAGAAAAAGGACCTGGCTTCAGCCCTGACCCATCCTTTGTTCTAAGAATGTGGTCACCTGCCATACAACACAAAGCATGGATCTCTTCTCCTCAACATGACCTTTCTGAAAAGCCTCTGGTTGGTTTGTGCCTTGTGTTAGCTATTATTGGAAACATGGAAATTACCCAGAAGTCTCTCCTCCTTTATTAGCTGTTATTGGGTAAGGAGAGAGGAGGGGGAATAGTGGGAGAAAAACACTGTGTAAAGGAACAACCTTTCTATCAGCAATGGAAAAGTAGAGGAGGTGGCAAAGAGAATCATTGAACAATGTAATAAATGCAGAGAAGGGACAAAGCGCAGGCTTTCTGGATGGTGTGAGACCAGGGACAGTCTTAATGTCAATTATTTGCTTTAAATATCACATTAGTTGTTGCTATATCACCTTGGTTTGGAATTATTTTCAGTGTATCTACATGCAAAAGGAATCTAAGTACAAGGTGTAAGAAAAGTAAGTAAGTGGATTTGGCATTAGCCTCATATCTACCCTCAGTGTGTAAGGTGCTTAATGGGTTTATTCAAATTAAAGGGTATCTCCACTTGTAAAATATACTATTTAAGTTTAATTAAAGAACAGGAAGTAAAGGAAGTTATGTCTTACCTCCCATTCTTCAATTAAAGATAATGAGCAGGCAGTAAAATTACAGTACTTCCTTGCGATTACACTCTGCTGCTGGCTTCTTTGACAGGTCCCGATGGACCTATATGTGCATGCGCATATGTTATGCACATGTGCACACAGTGCAAGCTCCATCGGGACCTGTGAGAGAAACAGTGGAGGAGCACAGTCAAGGCTAAGTACTGTAACTTCCCTGCCTGTTTCTGATTGTTTAATTGAAGGACAGGAAAGAACCCAGAGCACTCTATTTCTATTACAAGGAGTACATTTAAGCTGAATACACAGTCACAATAAATCGCCAATAATGTTGGATTCGACGGTATCATTGCTTTATCGTGTGTAGCGCATTTCTGAATGATCGCGAGGCGGTCATTAGTCCCGGCCAAGCGCTCGTTTATAGCGAATGCTCGGTCGGGAAAAATAGCCCCTTCATGTGTACCCAGCCTAAGACACAATATATCGGCTCACTTTAAAGCATAGGAAAATGTGACAAAGTACAAGAGATAATATAGAACATAATAAACCGCCTATCGCAAATATAAGGACAAGTCAGTTTCATGCACTTTTGTGCTTTCACAAATCTAGGTTTACGTGAACATATTTCATTCATTTTACTTCATTCTGTTTAATGTGTTTATAATCGGCATGCTACTATGTAGTACCATGCAAATACAGCTGTATTACTTACAGGTTTTGTTAGAGATTTGTTATCCTGAAAACATGAATGTAACAGGAGAAATTTGATATGAAAAAAAAAACCCGTAGTAATGCTTCTAAAGTGTTTTGCATATAAAAGCTGTGACTACCAGTCTCTATTGAACCTATCATTGGCTTGCAATGTTGGCATTTAACAGTTTCACACAGACGTGCATGTGTTGACAGTCCGGTACCAGTGTATAAACGGAACTTAATAAGTACATTTACTAAGCAGCAGATGTTACCTAAAGCACAAAGTAAATAAACTAGCCCAGTAACACCAAACAGTTTGTTGCCAAAGTGAGAATCAACACAGTAAGGTCTGAGCAGACTATATTAACACTTTACTTCCAACACCCCCATCCCCCAAAATCAGTAGCCAGCAATCTAACATCTGTGGCAAGCTTCTGTTTTAATGTATGCCAAATTTATCCTGCGTGGAAGACAACAAAAAAATAGAAAAATTATCCTGCACACTCACGATTTCAAAAGTCGGGGACTACAGCGCTGGGTGCCACAGTATGTTGGCGAACATGTCAAGAAAAAGAAAATAAACTGTGCACACCAAATTTAATGCAACTGGCGTTTATTAATAAATTAAAAACACCGCATAACATTTCAGGGCAGTGCACCTATCTCAGACATATACTGATAGAAGATAAAAAAGGGGGGCGCTACAGTAAATAAAGCAGAATTTTATTGACCCATTTCTGTTATATGGATCACTACTGTGCTTTATACACTGATTGGAATTTTGATATTAAAGGGGAACTGTGGTCCAAAAATGACTTTAGGTAAATTGAGGTAAATTAATAGGAATTGCTCCCCTGAGAATTTTTGCAATTAATTCCCATTGTTTATTTTGCATAGTTTTGAAGATATTTACATTTTTGTGTGTGATATGGCAGCAGCAAAACCAGGTACCATGCACTTCCTGCTTCCTGCTCTGAAACTGTCAGTCAATATGTCCTGTCTCTCCTCCTCCCCTTTGCAGCCCCCTGGTCCCTCCCACTCATGGACCCCATAGTCCCTCCAGTTGCAGGCCCCCCATGGCCCATTATCTTACAGCCCCATGTGGCCCGCCCACCCGTGGGTGCCGTGACCCCGCCCACTCGTGGGTGCTGTGGCCCTGCCCACTCGTGGGTGCCGTGGCCCTGCCCACTCATGGGTGCTGTGGCCCCGCCCACTCACAGGTGCCGTGGGTTACTCAGACCCCCCTAGAGAAAACTCTGTGGAATCATCCTTTTCAGGCAGAGTGAGAACTCTGCCTGAAAAGCTGTTTTCACACAGTGAAAGTCCTTCTCTGTCAGGACTTCACACAGCAGAGAGGAGGAGGGACTTCCTTTCTCCCTCACACACTGAGGGATTCTGAAGCTGTGCTCGCCGGCGGTACTGTGCAGGAGAAGCCTCAGGAATGTCACAAGTCAGCCTCTCACCCATTAACTTTCTGGTCAGTCATTTCTGTATATCTTGGGCTGTGGAGCACGTAGAGAGGTGGTTGATGGCTCGCTTTAAAGGTACGAAACTGGCCTTTCATTTTCACTTGTTTGGAGACCACAGTTCCCCTTTAAGAAGTATATTCCGAGTATTCAGTTATACAAAAAATTTATTGGTTGCTAGAACCATGCATAGTAATAAGGACAGATTACTAAACTTAACTTGGATAACCCAGGACATCAAGGAACAATTAACAAGGAATGTTGCAGGATACTAGTATTGATACATAAAGTAGAGTTGATCCAGGGATATTTCCGATTTCCACTTGGAATCAGGAAGGAATTTTTCTTCCCCTTCATAAATTCTGGTGGGTTTTTTCACCTTCCTCTGGATCAATAGTTAGGCAGGAAATGTGGGTATTGCTGAGTGGGTTGAACTGTATGGACGTATGTCTATATTTAACCTCAAACACTATACTATCACTGAGAACAATGTAGTTACTGGTATTATTTAACCCAACAAGCAAATTGCAGTGAGGATTCAGCATGTTTTAAAGTCTGCCTTTATTTTCATGTAACAATACCATATCCTCCAACATTAACCCTTTAATAGGTACCCTCGTGAAACATCATTGTGCAGAGCTGGAGGTGGAGGAGGAGGAGGTGAAGTAAATATGATCTTAACCAGGGATATCAGACTTGCGGCCCTTCTGATGTTTGCAAACTACTACTGCATTCCCTGGCAGCAGTGAAATGGCTCATGATTTTAAATACTGTTAAAAGCATTTTTGTTTTCTTTTTATAAAAATATAAAAATATTATGGCTTTGTTGGAAATAAGCTCAGTTATTTCTGCAGGAATATCGCTGAGAGCATAGAAATAAATGAACAGACTAGAAGTCTGCCTTAACATTGTATTCCGAAACTGCTGATTAAAACAATGTCTTTCTATTAGAGATGAACAAAACTGGCGAGTTTCCTTCTGATAACAGTTCTGCAGAACCTATCGAACTTTCTGAAAATATGATTCTATTGGAATTTTTAACATTTTCGATTGACATTTTTGATTTTTCAATCGAAATGTTCAGTACAAATTGTTGAATTTCAAATGGAATTTTTTAAGTTTCAAATGGAATTTTCATTGTTTAAATTTTCAGAATTTTCGATCAAAACTTCCAAGTTTCGTTTAACAGGTTTTTGAAAACGAGTTTGTTTCAAAACCGGGATTCATCATTATCTTCTATGCAGCCCTTGACCCTGGTCCAGTATCAATGAAAGGAGGGGGCTTTTGTAGTAAAATATTTTAATGAATTCTAACAGGGGTATCTTTAGGTAGGAATAACACATAGTTCTACATTATTTTTATCATTATTATTATTTCTTAATGGTTTTTAAAGGTTCCCAATGAACTATGAACTTGGGACAGCACCTTGTTACTGATGTGTATGGCTGAAATATCCTCAGATGGTGGTAACACATAGTGGGATAACACTATACTATTCTATGCTTGTGAAGGTTCTCATTCATCCAGGTCATGGTATATCTGTTGTACTCAATTAGATCAACTGGACTTGAAGTTTAGTTCTTGAAGACGTTTCGCTAGTCATCCAACTGGCTTTCTCAATTCAGAATGACTTGTACAAGAATCTGTGGCAATTATGTACCCTGGAAAATCCCAATTAGCATATCACAGCCAGGTGTTAAGGGCATGATTGCATAGTGGCTAAGAGGTGTTATAGTAACGCCCTTAACACCTGGCTGTGATATGCTAATTGGAATTTTCCAGGTTACATAATTGCCACAGATTCTTGTACAAGTCATTCTAAATTGAGAAAGCCAGTCGGATGACTAGCGAAACGTCTTCAAAAACTAAACTTCAAGTCCAGTTGATCTAATTGAATACAACAGATATACTATACTGTTCTGTTTTTGGAAAATTGTATTAAAATATTGGACAATTATTAATTTAACTCTTTTAAAATCAAGAGCTCAGGTATCACCCATGGCTAATTACTTTAACAGCAATGCAGATTCAAACTTGTTGCATTTTAATACCATAAGAAAAATCTTTTATTTTTTTTTATGTTTCCCAATACTTATTACAGATCTGTCTGCATGAAAATACATTGAGCCACAGCTGGTTTAAAAAACTGTGTAGATTTTGCTGGCTTTGCACTTCTAATTTGTACTGCTCTTTGTTAAACAATTGCCATAAGCTTAGGAGATCCATGTTCAATTGCGTAGAAGCACTAAATAAGCAATGTTTGCCATTGTGTATACATTGTTACCCATGATCCCTTATTGTAGTTTTGAGACTTCTGCAGGCAGTATCAATGAATGCTAACAATATACAATCTTTGTCATATTGATTACATGTAAAGTGATACAAAAAAGAAAAATATAGTTTCAGCTTTTAAGATAAATCCTCTTTGGAAAAGTATCTGTGGGAATCTTTCAACACCCAGTGTCCTTGGTTGTTCACCAACCTTCTACAGGCTATCAACGGGCATCTTACATCACCCAGTGCCATTGGAAATTCACCTGCAGCCTGCTAGACCAGTAAACATCAGGGGAACACATTGCCAGTGGAGCTTCCTAATGTCAGCTCCCTAGCCCTATAGGCACTTTTCTGAAGGGCATTGTCTGTTATGTTTAAGGCAGGGGCATGTTTTGGGGGAGATGCCCCCTAGATTGAGCTATCTTTGTTGCTTCCCTCCTCAATGTTAACCCCTTTAAAGGTACATAGATATCGGTAGGATATAAATATGATGGTTTATATATAAGGGATAATGCGCCCCTTACAGTGTAATAGCCGTATATTAACACTGTAATGGGGTGCATTATTTCTTATAATACACAAGTTGTTATATTTTCAATAAGAGACGTTAATGATGGTAAAATTAAAGTATTTATTGTAATAACATATTGTTTAATATTTAACTTTAATATTTGATATTGATGTAAATATGAGATTAGTCCGAGTCAGAGGATTCTATAATTCTCTTTCTTTTTGTTGGATTGGTTGTTTGATGTGTGTAAACATTTACTGAAATTTGTGTGTTACGAAAGTTGTAGTGTGTTTTTTGATTCTTTGTTAATGTCTTGGTCCTTGTATATTGATGTTGATGGTTGTTCATTTGTGATTTGTCTTTTTGTGTTGTGTTTTGGGATATTTTGTGTGTATCTACTCAAAATATGTGAGATTTCTAGTTGTTGATTTTCAGTTATGGTTGCATAGTTATTGATGCTAGAAATATTTTTATGTCCAGATATTTGCATAATTTCATTGGGAGGGATGTTGTGGGTCACAAGTTTTTGAATTGTTGTTTTTCATTGTCGTCATCATTGTTCTTATTTTGTTTATTCCAATTTTCATTTTTCTGTACCACCTTGGGAAATCAGTTTTATAGTGTATGTTTGGGGCTAGGTAGAATGGTGAGTCTGGGTCTAGCATGGAGTCTGGTCGTTTTTCTTTGTATTTCAGATATGTTGTGATTGGGTCTCTGTCTGGGTTGTCAGGTATTTCGTACATTCTGGGCTTTATAGGTCTTGTGTCTTTAGGGTTTTCTCCTGTCCTTGTTTTTGTCTGTCTCTCTGTATACTCTAAGTATTTGTTCCCTGCAGTGTCTGTGTGTAATGTGATGTCCCCCCTAAGTCGTATTGTTCTTTTGTTCTTAGTGCAAAGTGTATGGCTATGTGAAAGAATTTTGAATTTAGGGGCCCTATTTATAAAAGATAACGACCGCTATTTACCGATATCGTTAAATACCTGTCGTTATCGGTAAATAACGGTCGTTATTTACCGATAACGACCGGTATTTACCGATAATGACCGTTATGTACCGATATCGGTAAATAGCGGTCGTTATCGGTAAATACCGGTCGTTATCGGTAAATAACGGTCGTTATTGGTAAAACCCGGTCGTTATTTTACGATAACGATCGGTATTTTACGATAATGATACCGATCTTTTATAAATAGGGCCCTAGGAGTGTTGTTGGGTCATTTAGTGATAATGTTCCTGATGTGTACAGTGTGTTAATGTCGTCGTCTGTCAGTGGTTGTGCTCTATTGGTTTTATTGCCTTTTCCTTGTTTTTTTAAGTATTTCATTTTGGCTGATATTGTTTGTCCAGTCAGTGGGAAGTCGTCTGTTTTTCCGTAAAATGTGATGTGGGTAGTTGTGGGATTTAAGGTATCTGTCAATGCTTCCTAGCATGCATCTTAGTGTGTGTGGTTCATACTCTGTGAGATTTTTCCGTCTTATTGCCATTATGAACGTTGCTATTATGTTGTCTAATTCTGAATGGGGTATGTCATGAATTTTCCTTTTTTCGTTTATTTTGTCCAAGTAAGTCTGCAGTAATAATATGTCGGAGTTTGTTTTTCGGATTGTGTTTAGATTTTTTTGTTCTTGTATGAATTTCGTATGTTCTTCTTCTGTTGGGATTTGGAATCGGTTTTCAATTTTTTCATTTATTTTCTTCTGTTGCTTGTTTTCAGTTGTTGGTACCTTTGGGGAAAACGTTGCATTCAGTCATGTTGTTGGTTACATTTGGTTTTTGTTATTTTATTTTTGTCTGTTTTTTTACCTGTTTATATGTTTCCATTTTCTTCTGGGTGGTGATTTATTGTTGTTATTGCTGTAATTGGTCTATGAAATGATTAATAATATTAATTATGTGGTAGATATTTTTTTGTTTCCTTTTTTTATGTTATTTTACATTATTTGCCTTACCTGTTTTGTTTTCTTCTGTTATCAGTATTGTGGGTATGTCTGGTTAGTTATTCTGTTATTTCTATTTCATCCTTCTGTAAAGAAAATACTTTTTTTTATTAATAAAAAGTGTAAATTAAAATTTGTTTTGTGTTGTTTATTTTATGTAAATTACCTTTGTATATTGAATTATAATTGTTTTCCTTTTGTATCCAAGTGCTTTGTTTCTTTGTGGTGATTTTGCTTTGCTGTGAGAGGTTTGGTTTGGTTTATTAATATAGGTGTGCTTTTTATTTTAGTTATTGGTTAATTTTAATTTATAGTTGTTTTGGGTTTTTTGTTATTATTTGCATTTTATTATATATTATTTAGCTTTGTTGTGTTTGTTTTTTGTATTATTAAATTTTGGTAGTTTTCCGTTTTTTTGTAGGTTGTTTCCCCCTGCCGATTTCCTGTAGGTTGTTCCATTGTGCAGCGTTGTTATGTGCCGTTTGCGCATGCGCGCCAGTACTGGTTTCGGCTCCCGTTGGTAGATGCGCATGTCTGCCCTTCAGTTCGGCACGCACTTTTTCGTTGATTTATGCCAGGCTTTTGGTTTATCGGGTTAGCGGTTAGCGGTGTCTGTTTGCAGCTCCGGCGGAGTGAGGTTTGCAGGTAAGTTTGTTGTTTTTTTTTAGCCCATATCAGCTGTTTATGTTTGGAGGAGCTGCAGTGGATTATATCCTTATAAAAATCACTCATCTACGTAGTTGAGTGATTTTTATAAGGATATAATCCCTGCATGTCCTATGTTAAAGAGGATCACTTGTGTATATATATTTTATTACTGCACACTTATATACTTAGCAAAAAGTGGAAACAGACCCCCGAGACCACGTAGAAATTGTGATTTATAATCTTAGCACAGATTGACAATAGATGACATTAGCATCCTTAATAAGGGACTCACGTATGTGCCTAACCCCCAATTTAACCCACTTCAAGCTGAAATCGATTTGTTACATTTCAGAGGCAATTAAAACTCACACACCTTTTCCAAGATCAAAGGCAAGAAGTATTTGAAGTCAAAAGTAATTGTGATCCATAGCAGCTTTAAAGGACAACTCCCGCTCATAAAACATTGAGTGACGATCCTTTTTAATAATTTGCCCCGCTGATAAGGGCGGGTAGTATTGTTTAAATGGGGGAGCTGACCCAATTTTCAGATACCAGCACTTATGAAGTTCTTCCAATGGATCCTACATATCCTTTGAAGCTATTGGATGAAAAAAATTCCATAGCAGAACAAATGCATTGGATCTTTTCCACGGATAAAGTTTCTTACTACGTATAATTTTATTTACGTATTGGTTTAAGTGCCCAATATTTTATACAATTCCAAAGTACACAAATCTTTGTCAAATCCTCCAGGCCACCCAATTGTGCCATCTATGGGTCCCTTTGGAAGCCAGTCTTTAGACCATTACCTCCAGTCTATGGTGAAGAAGATGTGGTCTTACCTACGTGATAGTTCTGTTATTTCTATTTCATCCTTCTGTAAAGAAAATACTTTTTTTTTATTAATAAAAAGTGTAAATTAAAATTTGTTTTGTGTTGTTTATTTTATGTAAATTACCTTTGTATATTGAATTAATTGTTTTCCTTTTGTATCCAAGTGCTTTGTTTCTTTGTGGTGATTTTGCTTTGCTGTGAGAGGTTTGGTTTGGTTTATTAATATAGGTGTGCTTTTTATTTTAGTTTATTGGTTAATTTTAATTTATAAGTTGTTTTGGGTTTTTTGTTATTATTTGCATTTTATTTATATATTATTTAGCTTTGTTGTGTTTGTTTTATGTATTATTTAAATTTTGGGTAGTTTGTTCCGTTTTTTTAGTAGGTTGTTTCCCCCCTGCCGATTTCCTGTAGGTTGTTCCATTGTGCAGCGTTGTTATGTGCCGTTTGCGCATGCGCGCCAGTACTGGTTTCGGCTCCCGTTGGTAGAGTGCGCATGTCTGCCCTTCAGTTGCGGCACGCACTTGTTCGTTGATTTATGCCAGGCTTTTGGGTTTATCGGGTTAGCGGTTAGCGGTGTCTGTTTGCAGCTCCGGCGGAGTGAGGTTTGCAGGTAAGTTTGTTGTTTTTTTTTAGCCCATATCAGCTGTTTATGTTTGGAGGAGCTGCAGTGGATTATATCCTTATAAAAATCACTCATCTACGTAGTTGAGTGATTTTTATAAGGATATAATCCACTGCATGTCCTATGTTAAAGAGGATCACTTGTGTATTATATATTTATTACTGCACACTTATATACTTAGCAAAAAGTGGAAACAGACCCCCGAGACCACGTAGAAAATTGTGATTTATAATCTTAGCACAGATTGACAATAGATGACATTAGCATCCTTAATAAGGGACTCACGTATGTGCCTAACCCCCAATTTAACCCACTTCAAGCTGAAATCGATTTGTTTACATTTCAGAGGCAATTAAAACTCACACACCTTTTCCAAGATCAAAGGCAAGAAGTATTTGAAGTCAAAAGTAATTGTGATCCATAGCAGCTTTAAAGGACAACTCCACGCTCATAAGAACATTGAGTGACGATCCTTTTTAATAATTTGCCCCGCTGATAAGGGCGGGTAGTATTGTTTAAATGGGGGAGCTGACCCAATTTTCAGATACCAGCACTTATGAAGTTCTTCCAATGGATCCTACATATCCTTTGAAAAAGCTATTGGATGAAAAAAATTCCATAGCAGAACAAATGCATTGGATCTTTTCCACGGATAAAAAGTTTCTTACTACGTATAATTTTATTTACGTATTGGTTTAAGTGCCCAATATTTTATACAATTCCAAAAGTACACAAATCTTTGTCAAATCCTCCAGGCCACCCAATTGTGCCATCTATGGGTCCCTTTGGAAGCCAGTCTTTAGACCATTACCTCCAGTCTATGGTGAAGAAGATGTGGTCTTACCTACGTGATAGCAGGGATATGATATAAACACTTGAAGAATACACTGGTGACCTTGAAGGAACCTTACTACTTACATTTGATGAGCAAAGCTTATACACGGCGATCCCCCAACAGGAGGGGATCACTGTGTGCAAGGAGGCAGTAATCAGAGGGAAACATGAGGCACCCCATAATTGAAATTTTGGATCTGATATTGAGTCAGAACTATTTTTGTTTTGATGACAAATATTACAAGCAGATAGCAGGAACTTCTATGAGTTTTAACACAGGTCAGTGGGACGCTGAGGGTGGAAACACGTTGATCTTTAACAGTGTTTGTTAAATAAAAGTCAAGTTTTATCTAAGACCCGAGAGTGCAGCTACTTTTCTATTGATGTCTTTTTTTGGAGGTGCACCTTGGCAGAAACAATGGAATGGAGTGCTCTTTCTCTCTCTCTCTTACATTGACAATGAGGTGCAATAATAAAATGCACTAAAACCACTTCCAGTTCACATAGCTTCCTACTCTATATTTAAGTAAGTAAATGCATGCTTTAATAAGAATTCAATCATTGAGGATGCCTTAATAATTGTTTTTCCTATGAACCTGCAGATGTTAAATCAGTCCTGTGAAACTCTACCAGACTGGTCCAACATAAATAAGTTTGCCTGGTCCTAAGGTGTTAACAGCAGCAAAGGAGTATAGGAAGAAGTGGAAGAGCAGAACTTAATTTTTTATGTGCTTATATTATGAATTAATGTAAAATCAGATAATTCCCGAAGAAAGTTCTTTAGAGTGTCAAAACTTAATTTAGTAAAAAAAAAAAAAATAATTGAACCATATGCAGTTAGTGATCCGGTTTTGGACCGTGTATGGATTTAATTTGAATTAAAATCTCTAGCTCCATAATCAGATCTATCCATCTCAACTTTTATTCTAAAGCCTAGATATAGTTCAGTGTGTAAATTTAGTATGAGATCATATTCATAAATTTTAACTTTACTCTAATTTAGTAAAACAAGGTGTTAGATCATAACATAAAAGGCCTCCTTGGAAATTTAAAAAAAAAAAAGTAAATTATAGGCCACTTTTAACTGTATGTATCAGCTGTCATTTTATGCCACACTCATAATGTGACTTCAACACCTAGCCAGACTTTTTTCATGCTCCCTGCTGAGATTTTCTCATGGTTGCACTGACTCAGCAAACAACATCTGACATCTGTTCTCAAACCTTTCAACCTTTGTATTCTGGATGAGACAAAATATGTCTGTTTCTTAAGGAGATGTGTATCATAGCCAAACAGAGTGGGCATTAGGGTCCTGGGACCAGGACAGTCAATGACAGTGTGATATGTCAACCAAAGAGCAACAGAAGAAGCCATCTCATCTAAACCTGGGATAATGAGCAATGCCCTAGAAGCTTTTCTGGGTTGGTAAATGGGCTATAGAGATATATAAGGGCAACTGTGTGTCTGCCTATAGTACTGGAATTATTTCTTTGATTTGTTAGTCAATGTTATTTTTTGGAATAGTAATGCACCTTCTGTGCTCCTGCTACATTTGATCCTACAAATCATTCCTATATTTATGTTAGTAGCAGTTGTATTTGTAGGTAGATTATTGATTTAATTAATGGACACCTCTGGTTAAAACATTTACCCCTACTAGACAAAACAACGCCTCACTTCTCTTTCTGTGTATTTTCTTACCTTGATATCAACAAGTTTACTGAACCTGATTAAATACACCCACTAGTCTTCAAAGAGGCCTGGACTTCTGATCACCAAGGATTTATGAGGAACAGATCTTGCCAAACAAACGTGCTTGCTTTTTATTAGGTTGTAAGATGAAAGTAGCAATGGACTCTGGTGGTAATGTTAGTTTTTGCCTGGGCTTTTGATGCTGGCTTCTGCTGTCAATACATTTACAATAAAATACAATCAGGGAGATTCAATAAAAGTTCTTATCGTTAAACATGGTTCTAATTTGCCTTAACCAATCAGATCTTATTTAACATTTAAAAGCTAACATCTGATTGGTTGGGGCAAATTTAGTACGATTTTTAACGATAAGAACTTTTATTGAATCTCCCTGATAATTCTTTGCTTCCATGTTAGTCCTTTGTCAACCCTTTTACGGCAATGTAGTAAGGAAGAAGAGAGGGTTTAGTACAACATTAGCATAATACTTTTGGTTTTAATGCTGGGTAAGAGATGCAACATCATTTAAGATGGCAACAGTGGATTTTTTTTGTTTATAATTAACGCTTTTTTATCTAAAACACATGTAAAAGGATAAGACCAAATAGGAATTTAATAAATGATGCAACAGCGTTACAGCAGCGATATTGCGGTGGATGCAAGCAATAGGACAACCAATTCATTGCATTGCTATGTACTTGTTCCAGGGACTCCTACAATTGCCATTTAAATCAGGTAGAAATATTTATCCCCTTTAGACTTTTGTTTGTATTTCTCTGTATCAACTGTTAGAGCAGGTATGGTAAAGTGAAACTAGATGCCATTTTCAACCCCTTCTACTAAATTAGTTACTTGGGGACAGCAAGTGTAGGTGTTTCTGTATTGTTACTCTCAGTCTGCCTCTTGTTCACATCTTTCATTCAGTCTAGAGGTTCCTCCCCTGTTGTTATGTGCAGCTGTTAAATACAGCCCCCCCCCCCCGATCCACCTTATCTACAGCCACTTTCGTCTCAGATTTTAAAACCTGTCTCTCTCCTTGTTCCCTCTCCAATGTAGATCATTTTAAATTCTTTAGGACATTAAATTGTCACATTAATAATTCTACCTTGACCTGACCCTATTGTTTCTGTCACTTTACATCATTATGCAACCTTTATTGGTAGGCTAACACTGGCACTCATAAGGGCGGCCACCTGATTACTTTCTGGCAAAATATTTTTCTCTTTCTTGTGTGTGTTCACAATAATCTAGGTTAAAGGGCAAGTCCCAAAATGAAAACTTACTTACAGGTAAATCACCCCCCAAAACCCTAAACGGTAATAGTTTTAAATGTGAAATATATAAGTCTAACCTGAAATCCTGCAAAATGTCCTGTTTCCCCTGTTTCTGCTTCCTGGTTCTTCCAGTTAGTAACAGTCAGTTATGGATTTGACAGTTGACATCACAGCCAATGACTGAATGTTAATCCCCTGTCTGCCTCTTCTGAGCATGACCAGGCTCAGTACAGGCTCAGTACAGGTTTCTAAATGTTTCAGTTTCCATGAGGCATCCAGAAGCATAGCAGGCATACAATAATGAATTCATAGGACAAAGTATTATATATCAACATATTTTAAAGAGGCCATTCTTTCTAAAATATGTTCTTATGTGGGTGGAGTTGTCCTTTAAGAACTTCCAAAACTAGCTTCTTGTATCTGCTATGTTTTCTCTTCCCTTATGTTTACTTTACCTACAGCTCCAGCTTCTACCTGTATCCAGTTATTAGACATCATTATCAGTTCAGTAGCCATGGAGTTTAATTCCCTAAGACAGAAATTCTCAGACTACGGCTCTCCAGATGTTTTGAAAACTACAACTCCCAGCATTTCTAGGTTTCCCTCTGCAGTTGAGGAATGCTGGGAGTTGTAGTTTTTAAACATTTGGAGAGCCGTATATTGTGCAATCATGGGGCCCAACCCGCGATTCACAATGGTGTATGTATGCTCGTTTCGGATGGCCAAGTGCCCATATACTTACGGATAGTTGGCCCAAAATGGCCATTCATATACCATTGTGTGCCGCGGGTTGAGCCTCATGATCACACATGTGTACGAAGCTTTACGCTATCCAATTTGTATGTGTTTACAGGGCTCTGGGAGATAAAAAGTTGCAAGATCCTAATTTTTATGTTGTCTTTCTTGGGACATTTAAATTTTTCAATTTGAATAATATCTAAGGGCTTTTAATAGAGGCCTGATTAAGGGGTTAAAGGAGGACCTGAGGTCTTGGCAGCAATTCCTGGATTAATACAATGACAATTTGAGTTACAGACGCAGCAGTGGCTGAATGTTTGATGGTTACTGGTTTGTTGCTAAGTTGCTAATTGAGAGTTTATTAAACACATTTTTATCACAGCTAATGGTGGCCATACACACTATGATCAGAGTTATATGATATTGGGATATTCCAGATTTCGCACAACCGTCGGATCGTGTATGGACGATCGCCTGGCATTCATATAGAAATATTTCCTATCGAACTAGTTTTTTCTAGTACGATCCATACAACTGTACATTCTGCAGATCGTTCGACCGAATTGTAGCGTCTATGGCCAACATAGACGCTACTTCATAGACGCTGCTCATGATCTTCTCCTCTCATCCACAATAATCACCTCTTCCCACGCTCATATACAGAATTTTTTCTCCTGCTGCCCCTCTGCTCTGGGACTCTCTTCCTTGCTTTATACGTCACTCGCCATCATTTCATATCTTCAAACGCAACCTCAAAACCATGGGCGTCCGCACATAGGGGCAAGGTGGGGCATTTGCCCCCACCTGGATTTTGTTTTTTTTTTATTTCCGTTTTTCTTACTTCCGTTTTTTTTTTGGGGGGGGGCTATGATGTATCATGTTGGATCGTTTTTGTCTGCCTGGTCTGTCCCTTCCCATAATTATTTGCCTACCTGTGTGCTGTGTTCTGCCCTTGCTTTCTGTCCCTGTGCCTTATCAGACAGTGCCAATGTGCCATCCAATTCCGTGACGTCCCTGCAGCTTCCTGCTTTGGATTTAGGTCCCAGGAGAGTGGGAAACCAAAATTGTCTCCCATTGGCCAAAGATCATCAACTGATTCTGTTTCTATATGTATTGCATATACTTCCCGCGCATATTTTTAATGAAGGGGAAGAGCGGCTGAGGATCGAACCAGGAGCAGCAACTGTGGGAAGCCGGCCTCATCTGTGAGGTAAGCAAAGCAACTTAAGCAAGTACTATGCCCTGTTCCTGGGCTGGGTTTTTAAGAATTGTGTGGGTCACTGGGTTGGGTTGCTGCTCACTAGAGCATTGCCTGGGACAACAAGAGTGTGGAAGTGTTTGAAAACTGTTGGTTTCAAGATGTTAGTTTCTTTAAATATCCCATTTATGTGTGCAAGCACCGCCCACTAACAAGCCACACCCACAAAAAGCCACACCCACTCACCTGTAGTGGCGGGGCGCTACCCGCGCCGCATATTTTTCTCTGTGCCCACCCTGGAGAACGTTCTGCGGATGCCCATGCTCAAAACTCACCTCTTTAGGCAAGGTTACAATCTGGACCTGGACACTTCTACCCCTCTTACTGGCCCATTGCATACCTGCTAGTTGTCCACTGACAACTTAGTTACAGCTACTGATCCGCTTCACCTATTGTTTCATCCCCATCTCCTTTAGTCTGTAAGCTCACGGGCAGGGCCCTCCTTACTATTGTACCGCAGTAATGCTGTAACTTACCACACTGAATGCTGCTGGACCAGCACTTAAATTATTTGCACTTTGTATTACTTGCACTACCCTTGTATGTAACATGTATGTTTTCCTTATGTATATTAATGCAACTGTAAAGCACCACAGAAGATGTTGGCTCTATATAAATCCACAATTATAATAATAATAATTTTGACAATGGTGGCCAATGAAAAGACACCAACTGTCTGCCATGTACAATGCTGTTTTGACACTTAACTCTGGGCAGTTTCGATAACACCTCTTTGCCACAATGCAATAACACCTTAAATTCAGAAGGTCCCTAACACCTGGCTGTTATATGCTAATTGGGACTTTCAAGGGTACTTATATTGCCAACAGATTCTTGTACAAGTCATTCTGAATTGAGAAAGCCAGTCTTCAAGAACTAAACGTCTTCAAGAACTAAACTTTAAGTCCAGTTGATCTAACTGAATACAACAGCTATACCTGGTAAATGCTAAGAAAACAATACCTGTATGAAAACATGCTGCTTGTGTGAAACTAGATAGGAGTCAAGCTGGCCTAGGGGAGAAAAAAGTAAAAATTTGCCCTGGTGGGCCATGGACTATTGCTTAAAGGGACACTATACTGAAAAAATGACTTTGCCTCATCTTAAAGGAGAACTAAACCCCAAATACAAAGGCAGCTCCACAGCCTCTATAACTGCCACTTTGTAAAACCATTTGTCTCTCACCTCTGAATTCAGCTTCTTACTGTAGAAATCATTTATAGAACATTTCTGAGTACTGGCAATCAATGATGTCACAGCTGGCTTCTAGTGTTGCCTCTTCCTGGTGGTCCAGGTACAAAAATTCCTTCTGCACATGCTAACTAGCTGCCTTGTGTTTTTTTCCCATTCCGCTTATGCTAAGCTGCATGTAAAAGTTGAACTCAGAGTCCCCACCTGCCGGTGTCTCCCAGCCAATCATCAGAGATAGCAGTGAATATTATTATTAGATTTTCCTGCTCAAACAGAGTGGGGGAAGGTGTTAACCCTTTTCATATGTATTTAGGAAACAACTTGTTAACCCTTTATATTTGTAAGCATTTCTGCAAGACTGTGACTTTGTATGTGTTTATTTCTGCACTCTACCATTTATATTAGTGTGTGTATTGCTGCAATGTACATTTAGGGCACGGCCACACTGCAACCCACCTGAATCGCACACGCAAGATTTTGGTGCGTTGCTGCGATTTTACAATTGGAAAATAGAAATCGCCTTAAAAACATGCTTGTGTGGCCTAGCCCATAGAAGTGTAATGCAAGCTGCATTGATTTCAGTTTAGCCATACAGCATATCTGTTGTATTCAATTAGATCAACTGGACTTGAAATGTAGTTCTTGAAGACGTTTCGCTAGTCATCCGACTGGCTTTCTCCATTCAGAATGACTTGTACAAGAATCTGTGGCACTTATGTACCCTGGAAAATCCCAATTAGCATATCACAGCCAGGTGTTAAGGGTGTGATTGGATAGTGGCTAAGAGGTGTTATAGGAACGCCCAGAGTAAGGTGTTAAAACAGCATTGTACATGGCAGACAGTTGGTGTCAAACCCCCCCACCTCTACTTAGGCTTGGTTTCTTTATTTTCACATAAATGGCCTCCTTAACACCTCTCTTGAACCAGTCACGTTCCTTCGCCAATATGTTAACATTACAATCTTCAAAGGTATGTTCTTTATCCTTAAGATGCAGGTACACGGCTGAGTCCTGACCCGAGGAATTGGCTCTTCTGTGCTGGGCTATACGTTGATGCAGTTGCTGTTTGGTCAACCCCACATACAAATCAGGCGTTCCTATAACACCTCTTAGCCACTATCCAATCACACCCTTAACACCTAGCTGTGATATGCTAATTGGGATTTTCCAGGGTACATAATTGCCACAGATTCTTGTACAAGTCATTCTGAATTGAGAAAGCCAGTCGGATGACTAGCGAAACGTCTTCAAGAACTACATTTCAAGTCCAGTTGATCTAATTGAATACAACAGATATACCATGACCTGGATAAATGAGAACCTTCACAAGCATAGCCATACAGCATGTATTTAATACAATGGAACTTAGCAATTTTCTGAGGCTGTGGCCCCACTTAAGTGCAATTGGACCCTAGCAGAAAGCATGCAATACAGACAAAAAAATGGTGATCACATGCACTCCAATAGCACACAGAAATGCTTTGGATGTAGTGGGGCCAGTCCCATAGGATATTACATGCCTGCACTCCCACTAGAACAATCGGATCACAAACCACAATCCAAAACGTGCAAGTGTAAGCTAGCCCTAAGTGTTTGAATCTTAAAGGGAAAGGTGGCAACCCCAGTAGAATTGAACTGACCACTTTACAAAGTACAGCTCAGAGCTGCAGGTGCAGCATATTGACGTGAACATGGTCTTAGCACAGCTCTGTGCAATCCATTCTAAAGGGGAATGTTGGAGCCTGGAAGAAGTTTTGGAAGTAGTGTAAAGGCAAAGGCCACCTTTGCCTTTAAGACCCAAATACGTATTAAATATATATGTTGCAGTGCTAAGTACCATTGCATTAAACACAAACTGTATCAACCTGCACCATGCTTCTAAAGAAAATACTAACAATCTTTTGTTGTGTACATATTATCAGGCCTATGTCATAAAAGTTCTTATGCTAAAATCTGATTGGAAAAATTTGCACCATTTTTAACGATAAGAACTTTTAATACATAGGCCTGTATATCTGTTCGGGTCTTAAAGGCAAAAGGTGGAACCCCTAGTTACAGAAAAACTACTCACAGAAGAATAGTTTTTGAGAGCAAGGAGCTTGATTGACAGCTGAAATATAAGAAGTTTTAGATTGGATCTAAAGAAATAGGGGGCAGATCAACACAAAATGATACAATGGTGGTTGGGAAGAATTATAGTTCCCAGTTATGGTCAATTTAAAATAACCTATTTTTCGGTATAGATGCCCTTTAAGGTTGTGAGAAGGGGAAATGTCCATGGCATGGTGGGTAATTTATTTGCTACATTGTGCATCTCATAGTTGTGAGACAGTCAGATTTCACAGGTATATAAGCTGCCTACAGCAACTTGGGTGGGCTAAGCTTATAATTTAACTGGTTATAACTTTACCATTATGTTTTGGTAAAAATTTTTTTAAAATAAAGCTTTCCTTCCAATTGCTTAATTTAAAACAAGTGTCTAGACTGATTTACTTGTGTAACCTCTATTAAAAGGAATGACAGGATGTTTGTCTACACCATTCTTTACGTCGCAAAGAAATCCCTTTAAGACACACGAGATATCTTGTTTTCATTAATATTTTTCTAGGCTGTAAGGTTGGTTGAAAAATGTGATTAGCTGAAAAAAATTCCTTTAAAGTAGTTACAAAGGCAAATGTGGATTTTAGTCTGTTACTAACGTGCTCTATAAATATCCCATTGTTCTCATTCTTCCATTTGAAAAGTAGACAAAACAGTACAGAATGCACATTTGTGATGGTTTATGTTAAAGCCCAGAAAAGTTTTGCTTATAACTTCCCCAAATTTTTAGGAAAACACAAGCCTCCTTTCAAAGACTAGAATATAATTTGAAATTATGTAAAACATCTGCTAACATTGCAGAGCGATAGGAATGCATTTACAACATCCAAAAAACACAATGAAAATGAACAAGAGTTAATTTTTATAGATGGCTTAATTAACTAAAGATTGCTGCTGTGCATGTTGTATCTGTATTAAATATTGCATCTCCCCCTTTGCTATGCTCAACATTTCTGCACTCTTGCTTAAGTTAAATTAGATTTAACCTTATCTCTTGTTAAAGGACAACTAATGCCCCTGAACAAAACGTAGATTGTTACCTAGCCTATTTCTTTACATGCTTCATGTATGTTTATGCTATTTACTGAAGCAGATTTACATAGTTACATAATTTTGGAGATTAATAAAAGACATATGTCAATCTAGTCCATTATTTTTAGCCTAACCATAAACCCTACCTAACCCTCCAAAAAGCCCCCCCCCCCAAAAAAAAAGCAGTGGGGGTGGGGACCCCTTCCTGACTATAAATGGCAATTGGAAATGATCCCTGGATCAATACCAGTAGTTTTTAAAATATTTTTTACTTTTCAAAACGTATCCAGCCCACTTTTAAAGCTATTCAATGAACTTGCCATTACCACATCTGCTGGAAGGTAGTTAAAGGGTATTTTTCTGTAGAGTAGGGACCCACTTCCCAATACTAACCATCCTGTTTAAATGTTAAATAGGGCCCAGAAACTTACTTACCAAGCTTCATTCCCTCGGCCTCTGCCTCTAATGCTACTTCCGGTAATGGGAAGGTTAAGCATTAGGGTCGGACTGGCAGCCGTGTCTGTGACTAGCTAAGGGTCAGCCAATCACAGACGTCAATACCAGCTATTGAGTCAGCCAAGGGAACAAAGCTTGGTAAGTAAGTTTCTGGGCACTTTTTTAACATTTAAACATGGCATTTAGGGTTGGGAGTTTCTTTTTTTTTTAAGTTTATCTGTAAAGACGAGGGATCTGGAGGGGGGGGTGTGTGCTTGTTAAAGATCCTTCTGAATTTCCCAGACACAACAGACACATATACAATAACTATATACTTTTTTCCTGCATTACTTTTTTTTAAGGAACGCTCATCAAGCATAGTTGTATCCTTGCAACCATGCGTGTCTGTTGGTGTAAGGGTTCTAATTGTGTTCTTGTGCTCTATTGGCTGGGGAGAGTATCAAACAGAAATACTGCCCCGTGTCAGTGGGATTCCTGTTAACTTTAAAGGGACTGTTCCCCCTTAAAACAAAAATTGGTCCATTGTGTTTTACCTGCCCCCAACCCCAACTCATATATATTGCACTTTATTACCTGCATTACTAACCAGATATTTAAGGATAATTATTTTCCCCATTTGGGCAGAGTAAGCTGGCCCCTCCCTCCATGCAGTTAATCAAGGCTGTGACTGCTGACATCACAACCAATTACTGACTGCTGTCCCACCTGCTGGCTCCTCCGTACATGCTCAAGAATATAAAAACTCTTGGAGCAGAAGGAGGAGGCAGATACCTTTACCAGAAAGGAATAGAAAGTATCATTAAGTATCTGGTTACAAATGCATGTAATAAATTGGGGAACATATCATTTGGAGTTACAGGCAGATAACTGACAAGTAACCAGTTTTTTGTTTTTAGGGTGGGCATGCCCTTTAATGTCCACATCTTCTCCTTTTTGATGTATAACACACAGTCCAAAGCAACATTTGTTTTTTGTGAACTGTCCCAGGTAAACTTGATGATTTTATCCACTGATTTTTGTGTTCTTTGCTAGTTTTGATTTGCACTCATATATCATCTACATACCTGAAACAATGGATTGGCATTGATTTTTTGTATGTGTTCAAGGCTTTTGTTTCCACTTCTACCCTGTACAGTTCCTACTAAAGCTGGGTACACACAGTACCAATCTTGGAATGATAACAAAAAGAATCTGTAAGATTCTGTAAGATCAAAGTTTTGTCCTAAATGGTGGAAGTACAACCGAGATCTGTCGGTTGCTCTGAAAATTTCCACAGAGTTTTGCCCCATTAATCCGAAATATAGTTGTGGCTGGTCAGTTGTGTGGATTGGTTGTTATGTTACTCAAACAATAGCTAGGTACACACAGTACAGATCAGTAAAAGATGACAGACAGAATCTGCAAGATCCTGTCTGCCATTTTTCAAAGATCTTACACATCACATCATAGGAACATCATAGGGAGAACGTACGGGACTGTGTGTTTCCCTTGGCCACGGCAGACTCCTCTATAAGGAGTCGACTGTGGCCGATGGAAATTTTGTTCTAGAATATGTATAGTATGAATTGGTGTAGCACCCAGTTCTGTCTAAAAATGTGGCTACATTGTGTGCACACTGCATATCTATCTATCTATCATATACAGTGACCTGGATGACTGAAAACCTTCATCGACCTACAGAATTCCCTTTACATTGTTCAACGATATAGGAATATGTGTACAATATTCAGAGACAGAATATATACACCACAGTATAAGAACATTTACATTTCTCATGGGTTATTAGTCTTTATTTTGCATTATATGCATTTTGTAAAAGAAAACAAAAAATTTTAAATATTTCTTAGTAGTAGAAAAATGTTTAGAAATCAAGTCATTTGAGGAAGTACATAACATTAATAAGTCATGTGAATATGGAGTTATTTTTGAAAAGCTGGAAAAAACCCAAAACCATAATATAATTACAGCAATGGCTATTTTCTAATCTATAAAAGGCTGGGACCATTTTTGGAAGCAAAACTGACTTTTAGGAGTTATTAGCAGATCATTTAGGGTTTAAATTAAATTCCACTGTCTGAGACACTTCTAGACCTTTTTGCACCTGAGGCATACTTTCCAAGCTGCCCCCATACTTACTGGCGGCACGCTGAGCACGCCACCACAAAAATAGGGGTATGTGGCACATACAAGTTTGTCCACTGTGACTGGCACATACAAGTTTGTCCACTGTGACTGGCACATACAAGTTTGTCCACTGTGACTGGCACATACAAGTTTGTCCACTGTGACTAGCACATACAAGTTTGTCCACTGTGACTAGCACATACAAGTTTGTCCACTGTTACTGGCACATAAAAAAAAAGCTTGCAGTCCGATATAGTGTGGACTTGCCTTGGGCCTCAATAGCACGATTTCTCAAACATTTGCAATCCATTAGCACATGAGAATCGCAAGGCCACACTGCAATGCACCAGAATCGCACACACGAAAGTGCGCGCAATGATGCGCTATGGGTATGCAAGTGATTGTGCAAAAAAAAATGGTTGACCTATACGTTACCAAATTGCAAACGGATATGCTAATCGCAACACAATAGAAATCGTAACATTTTTAAAACTTTCTGTTTTGAATTGCAAACTCCTGTGTAGTAATATGGGGTTAGGGCTGGGCCGCACTAGTGTGTTTTTTTGTGCATTTGCGCACGTGTTTTCTTTCATGATTGTGCCCGCAATTTTCGCTAAAACGGAAATAGCAAAATTGTAAATAGCAAAAATGCAAACGCGAAACAATGTGCGCGAACGCACAGAAATCTATCTACTGATAGAATACATGAAAGGGAAAGGAGGCATGTATCCTAAAAATTACTAACTTCCTTGAAAGGTTTCAAATGGAAATCTGGTTATCTCTTAGCTACCTTAGATATAACCTCACTGTATTCGGTTATTCCCCATGAGGAAGGTAAAGAAGGGTCTAGATACTACCTATCCAAGGAGAATAACCTTAGTAGTACAATGATAGATTTTCTTGTGGTATGTATTGACTTTATCTTGACTAATAACTGTTTTACTTTTGAGGGGTACTACTATGTCCAGAAAACAGGGACCGCTATGGGAACTGTTTTTGCGCCCAGCTATGCAGGGTTGTATGTGGGATACTGGGAGGAAAGGTATATATGGGGTACAAACAATGTAGACCGCCTATATTGGAGGAGATACATAGACGATGTTCTCCTCATCTGGGGTGGTACCTCAGATACACTAAATGAATATATTGGATATATTAACCATACTAACAAACACCTACAATTTTAAAGTAGTCACAACACTGACCATATCATGTTCTTAGACCTTAAAATAGAGGCAAAGAACACTGAATTGATCACTAGCACCGCCTTTAAGGAGGTGGATAGTAACACATATATTGAGTATAATAGTGCGCATAAAACATCCTGGCTAGAGGGAATCCCAATGGGTCAGATGCTCCGACTTAGAAGAAATTGCTCGGATAAAAATAAATTTTTCGAACAAACACAATTTTTGAGTAAAAGATTAATCCTCCGGATTGTGTGAAAAAAGCCATAGAAAGGACTGGTAATGTGAACAGAGAGGCCTGGTTACAAGAAAAGAAAAGGTACTTATAGAAATAAGGACAAACCAGTGATAATTCTAGATTTTAATGGAGACAGTATGAAAATAAAAAATATTTTAAAAAAACACTGGGCAATACTGCATAACGATAAAGATTTGACTGATCAAATAGGAAAGAGCCCAAATATTATCTTTTCGGAAACCAAATATCCTTAAGAATATCCTTTCCCCAAGCCTATTACCTAAAATACCTAAAGGAAATATTAGGGATATAAGTTTAAATGTAATTAAGGGGATGTTTAAATGTGGAAGGTGTGTGAACTGCCAGTACGTAGGAACGTATAAAGACACCATCACTATCAATGAATATAAACACAAATGGGATGCTGTGTGCCCCTGTAACAAATGGTATGTGGGGAAAACATGTAGGAAGCTCACAGTTAGGATAGGGGAACACAGAAGAGCAATCCAATCACATAATGGTATGAATCAGAGTGTATACACAGATAATGGTGTGAACAATACATGGAATAAAGGTATTTTACCACATATATATGAGCACTTTAGGATCAAGCATGGAGCTTCTTTTAAGGGAGCTAATTTTGTCGCACTGGGTGGAATTTTACAGTAAGGGGGGGAAACCTGAATAAAGAACTCATTAGATTGGAACAAAGATTTATATTCACCCTTCATAGTATACAGCCATCAGGTCTGAATGACCAGATGGAATTAGCACCTTTTTTATAATTTACTGTCGAATGTTGCACATATTAGCAAAAATGTTTTGTTGATTCTGTGAATATTGTTTTCTCTATATATACTACCGAGCATAGGGAGGTATGAGAAAGGATCATTGACTGGTGTAAAGTTACAGCCCAATAAAGGATTATGACTGGATAAAAATAATAAGATAGAGAGCAGGGAAGAAAGGACTGAAAGATGGATATGGAACATGGAATTATACCTTCTATAACGATACGTTACCTAAAAAGGGCAAATATAGGGTTAATTTATAACTCCCTAGGCCGAATGGATGTGATTGGCGGATTGAGTGGGAGAGGCCTATAAAGGATACGAGTAACAAGAGCACGTCATGCCTGACGAAGCTGGGAACAGTGAAACGCGTAGCAGTTGGAACGAAGTGATGTGAAGACGTGACCACGAGGATTGCCGGAGGTTTAACCAGTATTGGGATGTGTTTATTTATCTGCCTGAAGCCAGTGTCGGTCTAGGAGGTATACGCTAATACTCACCTTCTAGTGGGCCAGATCTGCAGTACACAGACATCGTTCCCAAGAGCTTGCTTGCCACGGATTAAAGTTGCTAATATCCGGGGGATCGGAAGTGAAACGCTAGATGCCCAGTTCAATACGGCGAGAGCACGGTGCAGTATGAATTCATTTTAAACCTCCACTACCTGTGGTAAAAACTTTTTCTAAGGTGTGCGCACACCGCCGTGTAATAGACATATATATTTTTTCTCTCCCACCACCGCCGTGGATTATATACATATATCCCTCAGATGTAAACCACTAGGAGGACATTCCGGTTGATTGAAATATCCTTGGGAACTTTTTAACTATCTGCTCTCTATCTACCTACATACTTTTTATTCGGATTTGTATGATTACCTTTTTTTGTATTGCAGGTCACTAATGCTTCATATCGTGTATATATATATGTACCTTTATAGGACTTTTTAATTCTGTGGCCGGCTATTCATTTATCTGCATTTGAATATACTTGAATACATTTTATATATTATATTATTTGTGTCAGCATTTTGTGTGGTTTTTACTTGTGGTAGGTACAGTGTTCCTCTATTTTTGTCTCAGCCACGTTCTCCCGTTTTTCGGGGGAGTGTTTGACTGAGTTCCTGAGTGGGAGACTCAGGTGTACCTTACCACTTTCGCTCTGAGGTGTAAAACTGTATTTTATAAGTTACTAAACACACCTAGCAAAGATAGCATGTGGAAGTAGATAAAATAGAGGAAAATGATTCCACTTTAATGAAGCTGTGGTCCCGTTGCTTACATTCAATCCCCAATCTCAAAAATGCTGTTTAAAAGAGTATATTGCCTCCTGGTATTCTATGACCCGGGTGCAGATACCCCAGGGCCTTTACCTCAGCCTAAAATTTTAGATAAACCAAATTATCATATTGGCACTATGCAATAAATAAGTGGATTGCGGGTTGTAGTTTGGGTACTCGATCTCTAAAAAGTTCGCCATCACTGGCTTAGAGCTTTGCTTAAGCAGAATGTTAAACTGGCAAGGAGATCGTGATTTGTGACAGGCAGTTAAAAGCCAATGTGGAATCTTGAAAATAGCTTGAAGATTTTTTAACAAGTTTTGGTTACATGTATGTGTACCCCAGATAATCTCCCAGGTCCCTGAGCTGTTGACATTAACATACTATTGCTATTCATACCTTAAATTTAATCAAAACTTTCAGATTTTATCCCCCATTAACTTCTATTGGTCCATTTTTGGATTTTCACATTTTTCCGCAAATCCGAATTTGAACAGATCTACTGACATGGAGCTTTGGCAATGAATGATGATGGAATTGGCTATTTCATTGTATTGGAAAATTCATGTAGGAGCCCATCAGGAGGATGTAATATTTACTCTCCGTTCTTTTTCCATAGCGTGATTTACTGCACTGTGGGAACCCGGAAAGTAAGAAGCGGCGGGTAATGTCTCTATTTAAAAGGCGTTCGTTTTAAGAGGGTGCCTGTGCCATTAATAAAAAATGACGCAGACCTTGAAAATTGGAGTTAAATGCACGCAGACCCAATATTACTTCCAATATTACTACTGGGTCATTTTATCACATTATGTGGGATATTTCAATATCCCTTCATATGCTCTATTTACCTGCCAACAGCAAGTGAAAGATGCAACCTCACTGTTATTTTATTTTAATAGCACACACACAGGGTTATTCAATAAAAGTTTTTAATGTTAAAAATGGTGCTAGTCCATGCCCTAATCATATCCTGTCTAGACTACTGCAACACACTCCTGTGTGGTTTATCAAACTCTGCTGCCCGGCTCATTCATTTTTATTCTCCCTTCTCTAATGCCTCTCCCTCTGTCAGTCCCTCCACTGGTTGCCCATCATGCAAAGGATGCAGTTCAAACTGCTTACCTTATCCTATAAAGCACTATCCAACACAGCCCCTTCATATATCTCAGAGCTAATCCAGCGATACCTTCCCAGGCGCAACCTCCGCTCCGCAAACGATACCCTCTTCTCCTGCACCCTGGTCACTTCTTCCCATGCCCGCATTCAGGACGTTACTCGTGCTGCCCCTCTGCTCTGGAACTCTCTTCCTCCATCTGTCCGTCACTCACCATTCCTTAACACCTTCAAACGTAACCTTAAAACCCATCTCTTTAGGCAAACATATAACCTAGCCTAAACATTACCCCTCTTACTACCCAATATGATCCAACCCGCCTTTCACGCTCCACTGCCAATCAATTTACAGCCTACCGATTCCTGCAACCTTATGTCTCACCCCCATATCCTCTAGTCAGTAAGGCAGGGTCCTCTCTCCTATTGTATCACGGTATTGCTATATGAAACTCCACACTCTGTTTACTTATATTATGTATTACTCATGTATGTAATAAGTTTGACTTTGTATAACATGTATTACCCTGTATGTAATGTATGACTATGTAATTGTAAAGCGCCATGGAAGATGTTGGCGCTATATAAATCAATAATAATAATAATGATAATAATTTTGCACCAACCAATCAGACTCTAGCTTTCCAATGTTAAAAAAGATCTGCTTGGTTGGGGCAAAGTTAGCACCATTTTTAACGATAAGAACTTTTATTTAATCTCCCAGACAGAATTAAAGCCTAGTGCACATGCTGCTTTCCCACTGTAATGCAGTTTAAAAGCCTGCCCATCTCTATGGAGAGATGTAAGCAACTAGTTTATTTACCTTCACAATTATTTAAAGCCAAGCTACCAAGGTTTGTTTTCTACAACAATTTAGAATACAGTGTGGTACAAAAAGATGACAGCAAGTAGTAAAAGGCTGCAGGAATGTCTGCACAGTTACACACACCAGCCCTATTTGTGTCTTGGTCTTTTCCACAAGAAATAAAAATATGTAAAAGGGAATTTCAGACAATTAGCAGGAACAAACAATGGACCAGCGGTTATCCCTTTAGGCATGAGGAAAGGGGTTTTAGTAATGCAAATGGTTCTTTATGCTAGGTACAAAAACTGTTGATAAAGCCCTGATATCATTGGATCCGACAGTATCGGCTTTGTCGACAGTGTGTGTAAGAGTCTTTCCCCAATGATCTTGCGGTTGTTCGGGAAACACCTAAAATTTCCCTTGGCCGCGGTAGTTAAAACTTGCGCTATGCTTTGCAATATTGGTTAGTGCGAGTTTACCCCCCCTTTTTTAGCACAGCACACCTGGGTAAATGAGGCCCCTAGAGTTGTCAAGCTGGCACCTAAATAATAAGGATAAGGCAATACTACTGTGTGATGCAGTCTATTTTTTTTGATTACATAATTGTGATCAATGTATTTTAATATGCCTGGTCACCAGACCAATATTAAAATGCAGACAATCAGCATTTGTGTGTATGTATGTACATATTCCGCAGCACTTTACAATTATTTACTCAATTCACAGCAGGGGTTTGGAACAATACTGCGCAGTGAAAACACAAGCAATTTGATAAATCATCTCCAAATAGTTTACCAATAAAATCTCCTGCATTACACCTTACATACTGTTATAAATGATTCACTTTAGATGTAATGGTTTTAATGTTGTGGCATATCACTCTAGATACAGTATAGTTTATACCAGTGATATCAAACTTTGGCACTCCAGATGCTTAGAAACAAAAGAATGCTGTTGAAGGAGTTGCAGTTTATAAACATATACAGGGAGATGTAATAAAAGGTTTTATTGTTAAAAATGGTGCTAATTCAGCCCCAACCAATCATATTAGCTTGTAAATGGTAAATCTAATTGGTTGGGGCAAATTTAGCACCATTTTTTAAGATAAGTGGGGAGATACACTATGGCCCAAATCTGTCTAAAACCCACGTTAACCCAAAGAAATTTTGGGTTAACATGCGTTTTAGATGGATTTTAGAGCACAGCACCATTTCCAAATGTTTTTGAAAATAGCACTGTTTCAAAATAGCGATTCAAAAGCCTTTTTGTTAAGTTTTGGGTACTTCGTAGCACGAAACTTAACGTGACTATGAGTGAGCATTTAAAGTCGCGTTACTTACCTTAGCCCGATCCCGCGATGCAAAACGTAATCTTGTTTACATCAGGTATTGTATTGTGGGATCGGGCTAAGGTAAGTTATGCGACTTCCCGATATTGAATCTCCCTGAAGAACTTTTATTCTCCCTGCTGTGTGCCAATATTACTGGTCTATACACTAGTATAAAGCCTCACCTGTGTCTGAAAGTCACTCCCACTTCTGCTGCAACCCCGGTTTCTCTTTTATAAATGTCACTGTTACATTCGTAGGGATGTGTTTAGGGCTTTTGTGTCTTTATATGTTTGTATATGTTTATTTATATAAATGCTGGGCCCACTTTATTTGTTTTCTGGGTAAAGGTCAGATAAAATCAATCTGACATAAAGAAAAATGTATTATCATAGTGTTGCTTTACTTTTATACTATGGGCAGGAAGTTATATTAAAAAGCTGTCTTAAATATTATGAAACAACATTGTTATGACCAATGACGTATATAAAAAAAATAATATAGAGAATAATACATATAATACAGATAATATGGAAAGTAGAAATGTCAAAATCCTATGTCTGCTGCAAAATCTAAAACATATTTGTACACAACAGACTCAGGTTTAAATTAGTAACAGGGCAAAAATATTTAAGAAGTAAACTACTGTTAACTACTCTATTGTCCAGCTGTAATTAAAATCAAAATAAGCCCAGCTTCAGATGTTTAATCCTCCATTATGTTGCACCCACCCATCTATCCTAAACCCACTGCCAATCAGTTCAGCTCGGTCTTTGACTCACTAAACCTTTTAATCTCCAATGGAGACTTGCTCAGCAGGAGGCTATATAGGCCCTTCCCGAAGCAATGTTAGGCGCTCATGCCTAAAGAAAGAAAAAAAGAGTGAGAAGAGGTGATTCTCTTTTCTATAAATGCATTGCTGAACCATTTGTGGTTTATTGTGATTTTTAGACTAAATGTAAGGCTAAGGTTGTAGATTGGTTCCACAGAGAGGAAGAAATGATAAAACAGATTCCAAAAAATACTGCAATTGGACATATACAATCTACCTCCCCATATTTTGTATGGGGATTGGTCATTTTAGTGCCCTAAACTATACCGTCATCACTATTGGACCCATTAGAGACATTGGATGAGAGAGTGGTAGTTTAAGAGGCATACCTAAACACGCAAGATACATCCGGGATCTGACATAATCTGCATGCTATTGTGTATATCAATAAAATTTAGTTTCATTTTTTATTCAATTAAAGGAAAAAGTAATAGCACCCTATTTACAAGCTAATATGCAATAAATATATGAGGAATAGATAATAGGGTATTTAATAATGTAAAAATAAAACTATATGCATCAACTAATCCCATAAAATTACCAAGTAGGATATATAATCCATACGCACAAAGATATCCTCTCTACACAATCTATAAGATATCCTTTCTACATAAACAGAAGGGGTGATGTATAAACGCCATTTACAGTGATAGCTAATCATTATATTTGTGGTGTGCGCACACCTGGCTTTGATACTATAATTGAACATTTCTAAAGAAATAATAAACTTTTCTGGAATTCATCTGTGAATGTTCTCAACAGATCTCAAATGTCCATTCACAGGTTTGTACTTCCAGAGACGGTTGTGATTTATGATCAATATCTTTCTTAACTGTTTGTTTTTTTCCAGATATTTATTATTGACTTTTACTTGATGTTATATGTATATAGCTGGCCAGCGATTATTTAAAACTTGTATACATTGTGTATGGATTATCCTCTTTGGTACTTTTAAGGGATTAGTTGATACATCTCTCTACACTATTAAATAACCTTTTATCTTTTCCTCACATATTTATTGCATTTTTGGTCCCCAAAGTGTATCTATATTTTGATTGTATTCAATTAACTTGCTTTGAAGCTTGATCAAAATTATTTCAATCAGTGTACCATTCATGGCAACATATGCCTGATTTAATCTACAGAATGTGCATAAAACATGATAAATGAACCTACCTTCATTTGGAATTGAGGTAATTTCTGCTTTTACATACAGAAGACAAAGCTCAGAAAAATATGTATTTGATGCACTGTTTTTGCATGCTGGCAGAATGAGATGCACTTCCCATTGTTTACAATGTGTTACCGTAATTAATCAACAGGAAGTGCACTGTTCAAAGTTCACCTTACAGGTACAATTTACAAAAAAAGCACAAATCAGAAATAAATGCTTTTGGACATGCTCCAATATCATCAATCATAGTGCTTTGGAAAAACCTTCATATAAATTTGTAATAGATACAAAATTACTGGCTGACTGCTTTTCGTTTGTTTCAACTGCTTTCACATGATCAGAGTTCTTTTAAATCAATTAACAGTAAATTTGATTGAAAAATCCTAACTTTAAAGTTAAAGGGGAAGTTCAGTGCAAAAACATATGCTTTTCAGAAAAAAGAGCAGTATTTTTTCATCCCAAGGACCTTAATTTGCCAATTCAGCATTTTGTCTGTGTATAAATAAATGCAACCGAAATACTGACTTCCAGTTTGCAGGACCCCTAATAGAAACTGTAATGCTCTTGCCCTTGACCCTGCGCCTGGGTTGATTCAGTTGCTCAGTAGAGATCTGAGCATCTTTGACTCATCCAACAGCCAATCAGTAGAAATTACTGTTAGGAACATTCCAAGGATGTGGTGCATCCTGGGAAGATTAAGAACCGTTAGAACCTGAAATGTCAGCTCACTAATGTCAACAGCAGGGAACAGCAAAGGGTATGAAATCAACTGATTTTTCAAAATGGGAGAGAATATGTAGATTAACTAAGAAGGCATTACACAAACTAACAATTTAACAAATATTGATAATCTCCACTGAACTGTCCCTTTAACAGTGGCCAAAAGAGGACTGTGGTATGAAAGCCCTTTGTCCTACCTTTCAATCAACCCCTCTGTGACCACTCTCTCTGTAGTGATAAGAAAGATGGGAATAGATTCAGCCCCTTCTTGAAGCTGGCCAATCAACCCACCATTACCATATCTGCTGGAAAACACTTCCACAGTTTCACCGTTCTCACTGTAAAGAAATCGTTCCTTACCAAAAGATTAAACTTATTTTTTTCTAATATTAAAGGATGTCCACAAGTCCTCTGAAATGGCCTATTGGTGAGCAATGTACCCAAGAGTTTATTAAAAAGCACATTAATATAGTAATATAGTGTAACCACCGCTTCTCCAGTGTAAACAGTCCTAACTGGCCTAATCTATCTCCCTCCTCTATCTAAGTTCCTCCATTCCCCTAATACATTTGGTTGCCCTTCACTGGACTCTTTCCATAATTCCCAAAATGTCCCTTTTATATACTAGTATAGTATTTGAGGTTGAACAAAGACATCCATCCATCCAGTCCAACCTACTCAGCAACACCCAATTTTCCTGCCTTAAAAGGGGGGGGGGGATTCCTTTCATAACCCAAGAGTGGCAACTGGAAATAATATATAATAGTAGTTAGATAGTTATTTCTCACTTGAATCTGTACCCCTCTTTATACAGGACAATATCTTGCTATGTTAGGTTTTTAAACAAATTTCTCTATAGACATGAACAGGAATAGAGAGAAGCATAGCATCCCATTCTCATTTGGATTTTAGAGAATAAATCTGAGAATAGAAATTTGAGAATAAAGTGTCTCACAGAAACCTTAGTCATTCAGATTAGTCAGCATGGACTATAGTAAATCTTTTTTCATTTATAGAGAAAAAGATTAAACTCTTTAATTTTCTTGAGAAATTTACATTTTTCATTGTCAGAACCACATTTGAATATTTCAATAAAACAGTTGATTACATGTTTTGCATTAAACATTTCGATAACAGCCAGTGATTATAGAAAGAATGGAAATGCTTTGTACTAATATAATGCATTTGTCAACATTTTGAAGAAGATAATTAGTTACCAGGCAACACTGTTTGAGTACAAGAATATCATCAGCTTCTTTAATTATCCTACTGCTTGGCAAAACACAAAAAAATGCAAATTTTCTGCATTTGGACAGTTTTAAGTTCTATTTATAAGTATAAAGCGTAAAAATACATTTTACTTTATACTACAATTAGAATATAGACTTAAATTGTTTCTCATATTCAAATTAAGCATTTGTTTATTATCCTTATCTTAGTAATAAAATGGCTTCAATATTTTTCTGAATTTTGCATTTGCGTGTTATCTGTAATTAGGAGATAAAAATGTGAGACATAAAATATTTCCAGCAGTATTTCTTTGGGACTATTCTATATATATAATATATAGAATAGCATTGTTCTATATATTATATTATATATAGGTTGAATAAAGACATACGTCCATCTAGTCCAACCTACGCAGCAATACTCATTTAATGCCTAACAGTTGACCTGACTCTAAGTGGCAATCGGAAATATCCCTGGATCAACTCGAACTTTACGTATCAATACCAGTAGCATGCAGCATTCTTTGTTTTTAAAAGCATATCCAGCTTTTAAAAAAAACCCTGTCCAATGAACCAGCCATGACCACGTCCAAGGGAAGACAGTTTCATAGTTTTACCGTTCCCACAGTGAAAAACCCTTTCCAAACTTTTCTTCCAGTCTTACGGGATGTCCACGTGTCCTCAGTTCACTGCTCCCTGTTCTATTGGTGAACAATGCACCAAATTATTGTATCACCCATTAATGTATTTTTAAGCAGTGATCATATCCACACACACACAAGTGCCTTTTCATTATTGTACATAATTGTAACTTATCCAAACACTCTTCATATTCATCCTCCCCCCCTTATTAATGTACTTACCCTTCTCTGAACACAGTCCATTTCCAGCACACCCTTTTTGTACACGGGATTCCAAAACTGTACCACAAATTCCTAATGAGGCATTGTCAGTGTAAAGTGGGAGAATAATATTTTTCTCCCTTGAATCTTATCCCCTCTTTATACAAGACAATAGCTTGCTAGCTCTAGTTGTTGCCGTCTGGCACTGCTTGGTACATTTAAAGGGCATGTCCACAAAATTTAACCCATACTGCCCCCACTGTGCAGTTTAAAAAATCCTTACCTTACATATCTGCTTCTTATGATGCTCCTGTAGTGCCTTTTCAAAGTCCAGGAAAGTAAAGAGTAAAAGCTGTCAGTGAGTCATCCGGTCCCTGCTGCTTTAGTTTACATTATACATACCTATCTATTCTAAATATTATTTCCTCTTTGATCAGTTGAATTTATAGCCCTTGCTATTCCCTGCTGTTTACATGAGTGAGCTGACATTTCAGGTTCTGTAACAGTCCTTCTCCTTCCTAAAATGCACCACTACCTTGGAATGTTCCAAACAGTAATTTCTACTGATTGGCTGTTGGATGGGTCAAACATGCTCAGATCTCTACTGAGCAACTGAATCAACCCAGGCGTTTGGTCAAGGGAAAGACCATAATGGTCTCTATTGGGGTTCTGCAAAAAGGAAGTTAGTATTTCGGAAGCATTTATGTATATACAGAAAAAAATTTGAATGGTCATTAGGATGTAAAAACACTGCTCTTTTTATTTATGCACTGCAGCTTTCCATTGTTTTTTTTTACAATGGACAATTTTACCATTGTTGAGGAGCTAGACAGGCTTTGCCCCTCTGGACATACCCCACATCATAAAGGTTTCTCCCCTCAGAGTATGCATTGTGCAAGGAAAAGTGGGCAAAACAGTAACACTTCACAACAGCAGAACCAGTGAGTTAGAGAAGCACTGCAGTTTACTCCCAGGAAAAACAGAATTTTTGGATGAGAATCACATGAAAATACCCACAACTACATGTATTTAATATTTTTAAATATTTTTTTTCTGTAATGATGAACCAGAATATATTTTCCAGTTGTCTTCGTTGTAATCTATGGGTAAATCTACAACTAAATCTTAAATTAAATCTGGGTCATCATCCTTTTAAAATAGTATAAGTACAGTTTTGTCCAAGACTAATTAAAGGAGAACTGTAGTATGTATAAAGTTTTACAGTTAAAATGAAAAGTACTTGGGACAGGGATATAGGACTGGGAATTCCTACCTTCCAATATTGTTTCTGTGAGGAGCACCAGCCCAAAGAAAACTGATTGTGCCAGTCTTCCTCCTGAAGCCAGTCTTCCTCCTGGCTTCAGCACTATCTTTAATAAAGGATTAGTCCAGAACTAACCTGGCAAATGAAAACTGTACATGCTGTAGGATCAATCCTACCTCCCACAGCCCATTCATCCAAGGGAACAGAAAAAAACTGCCACAGGTTAATAAACAATATGAGTTAGATGGTAAGTAATATAGATATGTAAGTAATATAGATATGAATTATATGAAATGTTAAGTGGGCCCCTAAGCTCATCTTGGTGGGCCCCCAGCCTCAGATTTCCTGGTAGGCCCCGACATTCGAGTACGACAATGTACTTGCCTGCCACAGTTAATTTTTGTATTTTTGAGTATAGTTATTCACATAATAGATAATTTGTGTCAAGCATTCCAAGAATATTACATATATATGTAAAATGAATATAAGAATTGTTATCCATTATCATCATTATCATCATATCATCAGTAACTTGTACACACAGGCCAATATTTCACTCCAATCAACCACTGCGACCAAAACTTTGTTTTGTTGAGGCAAAATACTGGGCAATATATTATATATATTTTAATTCCACAGACTAGTTGGTTTTATTGATCTGTAGCCTGTCTGGGAGGATATTGGTCCATGTGTACACAGGAAGAGTAACTTTAACTGATAGCTCGATAGATTCATTATGATACATAAGTTGGGTTCTTTTTGTAAATTATTTATTGCTGGGGATATGCTATCAACACAAAGAGAAAATAATTGTAATGCTAAGCTTACTTTTGTCTTTTAAAGATTCAGGGTCATGTGATCAAATCCCAACTGTTGCCTAGTTAACAAAGTGCTCCTGGGCCTGAGGCTACACAAACTAACAATGTGTCTGACACAAACACACAACTCCATAAACACACACTATTTCAAAATAAAAGCACAATAATAAATCAATTACAAAAACGTACCTCCTCACATATATACCCCCACACCCTACACAGACATAGGTGCACACACCTACTGATACACCCCTTATCCACCCACCCATCTATATTTTATGGCAACAATACCTAAATCATCAAAAAAGTTTAATCTAGCTATCTATTTATCATTCTAGAAAGATAAACCTATAGGATCCTTCTACAGTATAGAGTATGTCACCACCGTTATATATCATCCCAAAGATTCCCTATAGGGTCCTACAATAGACCCTATCATAGAAAAGTGGAACTCAACAGCATTCTCTAAAGATTTCTATAGGGGACCATGACAAAATACTCTATACAAACCTATAGGGTATGCCAGCACTACTTTACATCATCTCATATCAGCCCTCAGGTTTCCTAATAGAAGGCCTTTAGAAGCAAATTTGAGGGCTGGCATGAGATGGCAAAATCACACCAACAGTTGGAAATGGAGGGTTAGAGTGAGTATATGGGTGCACCTTTAGGTTTTGATAGCAGTGTTTTTACCTTCTTCTTTGTGGTACAATTTTTCATTGATCTGTAATTGTTTTTTTGATGGTTTAGTTGTGGTTGCCATGGAAACAGAGGGATGGGGTAGATAAAGAGTGCATAAGTAGGTGTGTGCACCAATATTACTCTTCAAACTTTCTCAAACAGATTAGGAGTAGACCGTTTCACAGTTTTTCTTTTCTTACTTTAAAGAAACCCTTTCTGAATGGCAAAAATTTATTTTTTCTATTTTTTAGGGATGTCTATTTATCCTCTGATATTATATATTGGTGAACTTTTCACCAATGTCTTTTAATCTCCAGTGTTTTGTTAATTTACAGTGTTATTTAATAAAAGTTCTTATCGTTTAAAATGGTGCTAATTTTGCCCCAACCAATCAGATCCTATTTAACATTTGAAAGCTAACATCTGATTGGTTGGGGAAAAATTAGCACCATTTTAAACGATAAGAACTTTTATTGAATAACCCTGTAAGTTTAAACCCCCCTTTTAAATGAGTGTAATGTACAATACAAAAATAACAACATGCTACTTTTTCAAACTTAGTTATTAAATTTTCACACACAACAAGTATTTTTTTTCTTGTAAGTCATAGCAGTCGTTGGATGCATCAATATTACTAATGTACATTTAAAACTGGACTGTACTGGTTAACCACACAGATTAGTAGAGGAGCTAATCCGAGTGATGATCCTTTTTGAGCCAGTGGAATGGTCACATGTTAATAAATAATTTAAGGAAAATGAAAGTCGAATAATAAATTATGTTCAGGTGACTACTTGTAATGAATGTTTGAACTACTATATTTTTAAAATTCAAACTGACTAAAATTGTATGTTATTTTGGTGCTGCTCCTCCTCTAGTTTTCTAGCTCATTGGCTTCTGGTAATACACCCCCCTGTGAACCAAATCTTTACTTGGCACAATTCCCATAGACTTGGATGGGGCTTACTTCACCACCAGCAAACGGCCATCCAATTCTTAGAATGGTTTTAAAGATTTTCTTTAATTTTACTTTTTAAGGACAACTCCACCCTCATAAGAACATATTTTAGAAAGAATGGCCTCTTTAAAATATGTTGATATATAATAGTTTGTCCTATGAATTCATTACTGTATGCCTACTTTGTTTCTGGATGCCTCATGGAAACTGAGCAATTTAGAAACCTGTACTGAGCCTATACTGAGCCTGGGCTTGGTCAGAAGAGGCAGACAGGGGATTAACATTCAGTCATTGGCTGTGATGTCAACTGTCAAATCTATAACTGACAGTTGCTAAGTGGAAGAACCAGGAAGCAGAAACAGGGGAAACAGGACATTGTGCAGGATTTCAGGTTAGACTTATATATTTCAGAATTCAAACTATTACCGTTTAGGGTTTTGGGGGGGGATTTACCTGTATGTAAGGTTTTTTTTTATAGTTTGCTGTAGTGTAGGGCTCCCCACACCAGCCCCAACCGCTATAGTAATATTTGCAGAAACTCCCCCGATCTCTACTTACATTACCTCTCTCTATAGCAGATAAAGTCCTATAATACATGGGGGATCACATGAACTTACTTCATTATTAGACTTTCGTTCTCCTTTTAAGGGCAAGTCCAGACCCCAAATGAAAGCTTACATACAGGTAAATCACCCCCCAAAAGCCTAAACATTTATAGTTTAAGACCTGAAATATATAAGTCTAACCTGAAATCCTGCACAATGTCCTGTTTCCCCTGTTTCTGCTTCCTGGTCCTTCCAGTTAGCAACTGTCAGTTATGGATTTGACAGTTGACATTACAGCCAATGACTGAATGTTAATCCCCTGTCTGCCTCTTCTGAGCATGCCCAGGCTCAGTACAGGTTTCTAAATTGCTCAGTTTCCATGAGGCATCCAGAAGCATAGTAGGCATACAGTAATGGATTAATAGGACAAACTATGATATATCAACATATTCTAAAGAGGCCATTCTTTCTAAAAGATGTTCTTATGAGGGTGGAGTTGTCCTTTAAATAGTCCTTGGTGTCTTCAAATTAATTATAAATATGCAAAAAAACTATTTGGGAAATATGAGAAATTAAGCCAATTGGAAAGCAACGTGGCCAAAGTCTAATTAAAGGTGAACCAACCAAATGTTCTATATTAGTCAAGTAATATCATCTAAAATCAGACACAGTAAAATAGATTTGTATTTCTTACATACATGTAAGAGACCTCTCTATATGCATAGATACCATATACCTTGCATAATTTAGTCAGATTCAATTATATAATATATATTAACCTTACTAAATATATATAATAATGAATGAGTCATCTAAAGTAAGAATTCCAATAATAAATCATGTGTCAGTAGGTCCCTGAATGTGCAACTTGTGTCATTATTATTCCACTGTGAGCCCAAGTCCTCTGACAATTATAGTAGAACTAGCAAAAGTGTGCCCGTTGGTGCACAGTGGGTTTTTTATGTGTTAATTTTATATAGTTTAATTTGCTGGAGTGTTAGTTACATATATTTATTAAAATATATTAATATATAATAAGTGTAAGCTACTTACAAGGCCCTCCATATTAGGGTATTCCTATCTAAGAATGACATACTTTAAGTAATAATGCTGTTGTTTTTGTAGTGTAATTATTATGTTTAAGATACGTTTTTACCTAATGATAACTTCCCGCGGCACTTGGAGCCTTTCCCGGTAGTTCCGTCTTCCAGGGGTAGTTTGCGGCTGGTTGCGGCTGAAAACCAGGCCCTGCCGCGAGTGTTGGGAGGCTCCGCGGGGCTTCCCGCGGCACTTGGAGCCCTTCCCGGTAGTTCCGTCTTCCAGGGGTAGTTTGCGGTTGTCCGCGGCCGAAAACCAGGCTCCCAGGCCTCGCCGCGAGTGTTGGGAGGCTCCGCGGGACTTCCCACGGCACTTGGAGCTCTTTCTGGTAGTTCCAACTTCCAGGGGGTGTTTGCGGTTGTTCGCGGCCGAAAACCAGGCTCCCAGGCCCTGCCGCGAGTGTTGGGAGGCTCCGCGGGGCTTCCATCGGCACTTGGAGCCCCAGACTAGGTGCTGTCAAGTTGTATACATACAATACTGTACACACATTAACTCCCTCCTCCAGCTTATCCCCAGGGCTCTCAAGCAGGAACAGGCAGCGTCTCAATACCTAGCAACAGCAGGGATCGCCCACCATTTCTATAGGCAATGCCTTCTCTCCCAGTTAAACGGAACACTATTGGCTTTTCCCTGGATTACGACCAATGTGGAAGGGCTTTGTTAGATGCTGTACTTTACACACATGCGGCAGTAAGGAGGAACCTGGTGCTTGTTTAATATGGGGTATTCCTATTGGCTGCTAGAATACAGTCGGCCACTATTACAGTAATGGGACAATTTATAATAATTGTACTAACCTGGAAGCTGATCATTGGGAGCACTGCAGCTAACAGAATAGGAGAAAGAGACAGAGAAATTGACAGAGAGAGACAGACAGACAGAGACAGACAGAGACAGACAGAGACAGACAGAGACAGACAGAGACAGAGACAGAGAGAGACAGACAGTGTTGTTTGACCACGTCCACCCGCTTCCACTACACATTGCATCAGGATGTGAAGCACTCTCCCACAATGCAATACAGCTGGATATCATCTACACTTACTGGGAAAGCAAACTTTGTTTTGATTGGCCATTAACTCGCACATGCTCAGTAAGTCTCTCCCACAATGCAATACAGCTGGATATCATCTACACTTACTGGGAAAGCAAACTTTCTTTTGATTGGCCATTAACTCGCACATGCTCAGTAAGTCTCGCATGCATTGCGTCAGGATGTGATGTAGTGCTACAGCAGCTACCAGAAGCACACCTATTGGATAATAAGGACAATAAGGAAATGGCAGCAAACTTCCATGCAGAATTTAATAAATTTGAGAGGTGTGTCTATAGCTCCCATTTTGAACAGTCCATTCAAACGTGGGGAGATTCTGTAGGTTAGTACTTTTTTATTTTTTATTTCATATGCCATTTACACACTGTTACACACTTATATATCTTTATTTTGTACATATTAATAAACTAATTCATGTTATACCTTTTACATTACAATATACACTTTTACTATGTATAATATTATTTTAGCCTACCCCCACCTACATAGTACAGTCTAAAAACTCAATGCAATCTCCACAAAATGGAAAATAATTTTATATAAAGGAAGGAAGGATAGAATCTATCAGTAATGGGTCCAGAATTAAAACCCTAGTCTCTGAGGGGTTAACAATGTTAACTGTTAATACTTTTGTAATGCCACTGCCTGGAGTTCAGCCTTTGTCAGTCTGAGTGATCAGCAATATCAATGCAGCCGCCAGCCGCTTCATTTGCTGCCTGGCTCAAGCCTTCTGATTGGTAACGGCCGTTACAGGAGACAATGCCAGTGAGGCAGATGCATCCCAATGAAACAAGTCAGGGATGAAAGGATAAAAGTCTGTTTATTGCTGCCAAGTACAAGGGAAAAAAGAGAGGGAAAAAGTGACTCAGAGTCCATCCAATTAAACCCTCTAATTAAATTGTGGACGCACACTCCCAGGCTGTATGCTGTGCTGGCCAGATGACTATTGAACATGGTGATCCTGTCAATGAAATTTGGCCAGACTTTTTTTTTTTAAAGTGGGGGAAGTTGGGGCAGGTGTCAGTGGATGTCTGGCACAATTCTGGTTACACAAGAAGCATGTGGATGCACAGAACATTTCTCTGCTGACGTTATATACTGTGCGTTGGCAGCTGCCAAGATGGAAAGTGTATTACTTGATTATTTTAATAGTTTTCAAAACTTCATGGTTTCATGTATTTCTCTGTGTGAATGTATATAGAAGTTATATGATTAGCTGTATACACCAACAGTGTCTTTATTAGAAATGTTACACAAGTAGTCAGTTTTTAGCCCACCAACTTACAGTGCAGCTCAGTGAGAAGTAAATGAACTGATTTGCACAAAGTGGAATAAATATTAAATAGACATTAATTGGTCCGTTATGAAAACGTTTGGCTGCAAATATCAGAAAGTCTAGCCCGATATATGAAGTGGGTAGAACCATACAGTGGATATTAAAAGTCTACGCACCTCTGCAAAATGGCAGATTTTGGTTTAATAGTATAAAGGAAGCAAATATATATTCTAACCGCTAATTTGCAGCATGTAGAATTCAAGATCAAGAGGGGACAACCTATCCTCGCCATGGTAGGTTGGGCCGAAATATTGGAAGAACATTTTGGCCACATCTGACTGTTTCGGAGTAATCCCGACAATCAGGTAAATTAGCCTGTTGTGCAGAAATTTCAGCCATGGTCTGTTCACCACTGACTGATATTGCAGCCCAGCCAACCGGTCAAAAACACCAATCAGTCAGTCATCCAAGTATGTACCACGCCTTACTGTGTAGATCATTTTTTATGTTAATGATAAAGATAAGAAAGTAAAAACAGATGCAATACCATTTACAATATTGAAGAACAGGAGGTAAAGGAGCTGTGCCTTACATTCCTTTCTTCAATAGAACACCAGGAGCCCGGAGACAAGGTAAGAAAACTTACTCGCTCGCTCGCTCCCCCGGCGCGTAGTCTGACAGGTCCCGACGGACCTGTGTCTTCTAGCGCATGCGCGATCTATGCGCATAGAAGACATGGTTCGTCGGGACCTGTCAGACCAGCGCCGGGGGAGCGAGCGAGCGGGTAAGTTTCTTACCTTGTCTCCTGGCTCCTGTGTGTTCCATTGAAGAACGGAAGGTAAGGCACAGCTCCTTTACCTCCCGTTCTTCAATAGAACTGGATTCACAAAACTTAAAAAAACGAGTGGAGATACCCTTTAACCACAGATCTCACCAGACACAGAGTCTAAGCACTCTAATGGTCTTTACACCCACTAATGGTGGGAATCTTGCACAAAAAGCCTGGCACCTCCCTTTAGCATATGCCACACACCCCAAACCACGCAAATATTATTTCCACCATAGGCAACTTTTTCATAAGGTCTGTTGTGCTTGGGCGGCACATTTGTACATGGATAGAAAATTGGTTGATAGATAGGATGCAGAAAGTATTTGTTAATGGGGCTTTGTCAATGTGGAGTTCTAAGTGGGGTCCCACAGGGTTCTGTGTTGGGGCCACTTTTATTTAATCTGTTTAATAATGATTTGGAAGTGGGTATTGTCAGCAAGGTTTCTGTGTTTGCTAACGACAAAAAAAACGTATCATTAAAAGATATAGATGCGGTTGATCTAGATAAATTGTCACATTGGGCCGCAGATAAGATTCAATATTGATAAATGTAGGGTGATGCATTTTGGACTTAAAAATCCTTGTGCTGCTTATACTATAAATGGCTCTGTGTTAAATGAATCCCTGTTGGAAAGGGATCTTGGAGTTTTGGTGAGTAACAGACTTAACGGTAGCAAGCAGTGCCCGGCAGCAACAGCTAAAGCCAGCAAGATATTGTTTTGTATAAAGAGAGGTATGGATTCAATAGAGAAAAATGTTATTCTCCCACTTTACAAAGCATTGGTAAGGCCTCATTTGGAATATGCAGTGCAGTTTTGGAATCCTGTGTACAAAAAGGACATCTTGGAAATGGAAAGGGTTCAGAGAAGGGCAACTAAATTAATAAGGGGTCTGAGGGAGCTTGTTTATGAAGACAGATTGAATAAGTTACAATTATGCACAATAGAGAAAGGCAATTGCACAGGGATATGATTACTGTGTATAAATACATTAACAGCCATACAATAAACTCTCTGAGGCATTGTTCACCAATAGAACATGTCAGAGGACACATGGACATCCCTTAGGCTGTGGCCCCACTTGAGTGCACAGGAGAATCACAGTTTAGTCACAGTGATGTGTGATCGTTCTTGATTCTGTACCCGTGTGCTTCCGATATTAAGCTCTATCAGAACACATGCAATCCGCACCAAAATTGGGGATCGCATACGCTATGATAGTGCATGGAAGCGTAGCGCAAGTAGTGGGGGCTAGCCCCATAAGGCTCTACATGTGTGATTGGATCGCAAATCGGATCTGAAACGTGCTAGGGGGGCCTAGCCCTGAAGACTGAAAAATTTGGTAGGAAATTGCTGCAAATGAACAGCACAGGCAAAATTTTGCACCTCTTAATGCATCAGCTCACATATTTTGTTTAAAGTTCATAAACTGCGAAAAACATTAACTGTTTAAAACATTAACTGTATCACACCTTTAAAATACACGATGTGCTGTAAGGGGGTTCAAAAAAGGAAGATATTGCAACAATAGGCACTCTGAGGCACATGTCTACTGTGCCTAATTGTAAATACGGTACTGATTAAATCACTTTTAAAGGAGAACTAAAGTCCCAAGACAACATTGTCCCAATAGAGAGAGCACATTCACAAACGAACAACAAGCTGTGTCTCATGTCTCCCTTTGCTGTGGATGCTGGGTGATTTATGAAAATAACCTGTGTGTACTAAGGGTCAGCTCCCATAATTCACCTTATCTGGGAACACCCATCTAAGTGTCCGCCGGACACTTCACAGGAAACTGCAGTCTTGCTTCCTGGAAGCTGACAGCCAATCATGTTACAGCTCAGAGTTCCCTCCCTCTGACACAGAACACAGATACCAGTGCAGTTTTTGTGTAAACACATTAGAAATGCTCCTGTCCCTAACAATGATAAATTCCTATGCTTTACATACAAAAAAGAAAAGTAATCTTTGCAGTGTATGTCTTTGCTAGCATGGATGAAAGAAACAGAACATTTAACATTTCAGCAAAAAATAAAAGTAAGTATGGGGAATCGAACCAGCAACCTTCTATTCTGTGTCTTTCTAAGAAGAAAGCCACAAGGGCTAATAAGTGATGGACGAGTACATGTAGAGTCTTTATCTTTTGCTAGACACATAATAAAAACAAAAAAAGGAACATGGGGAATCGAACCTGTGTCCCAATTGTCTGATTTTTATCCTAACCCAGCGCTTTAGCAGAACACACCACAGGTGAACTCTCAATCAATAGAAGTAAATGTCAGTAAAATCAGTTCACTCTTTTGTATTGCTACTGGAAGACTGTCAGCAATTCACACTGGTTGGTAAATAAATAACAGAGCTGCTATATATAAAGATTGTACATATGTAGAAACATGGAAACATGGAAACAAACAAACAAAAAAAGCACAAAACTCAGGCAGTAGACTGTTATATTGTTTCATAAGTAAGCTAGGGGATTTGAACTTGTGACTGCTTGGTCTGAATGTTTCTAAACACACAGCATTTAAATGGTGCGCCACCAGCAACTCAACTGTGATTCCAGGTACATTTAGAGGCTTTATCTTTCACTAGAAAGAGATGCTAGAAACTCTGCACACAGAGACAGTGAATGCTGGGGTCAGGGGGCGTGGCTCTTTGAAGCCAACATGGGCTATGAGTTGTACTGGCAACAAGATGGAAGCCTCCTTTGCTACAGAATCTATTACTCATATCTACTAAATGCAAATAACTAGAGAAGAATTTTTCAACGTGTAGGTGTTCTGGGGAGAAAAACTTTCACATTAGGATCTGAAAAACTGAAGTTTAGTTCTCCTTTAAAAATGTCCCCCCTTTAAAAGATTAGTTGGACAAGCAGAAATGGGCCAGTAAATGAATACAAAACACATTTGGTGTCCTAATACCTTAGGCTTAAAAGGAATGTCATCTCTCCTAACAATCTTTTAACCCCACAACCTGCACCTTCCCATTAATCTATTTTCCTATTACTTATTCCTGGAATCCCGGGTGATAGTAAGTCCCTTGCCACGCTGTACCCGCCTCTGTAAATCAGGCGGCTCACACAGCTGTTGTAAGTCACTGGCCATGACCTCACAGGCTGATGGGACTGAAAGTCCCACCTGTGGGGTTAAAAGTTTGGGGGTGGACGTTCCCTTTAAGAATACACAATATAATAATACAAAATAATTTTATTATACCAGAGTGTTTTCTTTTGTGTGTATTTAATTTGCAGAGGTGGAAAAACTGGATAATTTATCGTAGCATAAAAAAGATATTTTATTTAATCAGCTGAATGTTAATACAATGAAAGTATTTTCCTCTAACAGAGATTATGCCTTCAGCATGGGAAATAGTTTTTATCTTCTTGTTATGCATGATTTTACTTTCACTTCCATTTTCCTCAATGAAAAGGGGAATTCATTATTATCTTATCAAGCAAGTCATTTTCCAAAATAGAAAAATGCAACAAGGCTTTTTTCCTGAAAATGTTTGCTTTTTTTATTAAATGCTATAGTTAAACACAGTCAGGGGAAAGCAAAACTAGTGTGTGAGTTTGAGAATATTCTTGTGGCTCCTGGTAAATTCCAATGTGATCTGTCAGGTTTGAACACAAAAAGTTCATAAAGGTGTCACTGTGATTCCAAATGATATAAATTAAAAGGTTTATTACATGTGAGGATGATCCATGTTACATCCAAAGTAGTAGCAAAGCAGTCTGTTCCAAAGCATTCCA